>OU611757.1:3717500-3965000 GCA_914767535.2 Dunaliella primolecta
AAACACCCACATACACCCACACACACCCACACACCTGTACAGGTCCGTCCATGACAGCTTGGCCAGGTGACCTGCCAGGCCCAGCACATGCAAGCGCATACACCCACATACATACATACATACACCCACAAACACACACATACACCCACACACACCCACACACCTGTACAGGTCCGTCCATGACAGCTTGGCCAGGTGACCTGCCAGGCCCAGCACATGCAAGCGCATACACCCACATACATACATACACCCACAAACACACACATACACCCACACACACACACAAACCTGTACAGGTCCGTCCATGACAGCTTGGCCAGGTGACCTGCCAGGCCCAGCACATGCAAGAAAACACCCACATACATACACCCACAAACACACACATACACCCACACACACCCACACACCTGTACAGGTCCGTCCATGACAGCTTGGCCAGGTGACCTGCCAGGCCCAGCACATGCAAGCGCATACACCCACATACATACATACATACACCCACAAACACACACATACACCCACACACACCCACACACCTGTACAGGTCCGTCCATGACAGCTTGGCCAGGTGACCTGCCAGGCCCAGCACATGCAAGCGCATACACCCACATACATACATACACCCACAAACACACACATACACCCACACACACACACACACACACACACAAACCTGTACAGGTCCGTCCATGACAGCTTGGCCAGGTGACCTGCCAGGCCCAGCACATGCAAGCGCATACACCCACATACATACATACATACACACACAAACACACACATACACCCACACACACCCACACACCTGTACAGGTCCGTCCATGACAGCTTGGCCAGGTGACCTGCCAGGCCCAGCACATGCAAGCGCATACACCCACATACATACATACACCCACAAACACACACATACACCCACACACACACACCCACACACCTGTACAGGTCCGTCCATGACAGCTTGGCCAGGTGACCTGCCAGGCCCAGCACATGCAAGCGCATACACCCACATACATACATACATACACCCACAAACACACACATACACCCACACACACCCACACACCTGTACAGGTCCGTCCATGACAGCTTGGCCAGGTGACCTGCCAGGCCCAGCACATGCAAGCGCATACACCCACATACATACACCCACACACACCCACACACCTGTACAGGTCCGTCCATGACAGCTTGGCCAGGTGACCTGCCAGGCCCAGCACATGCAAGCGCATACACCCACATACATACATACATAAATACATACATACACCCACAAACACACACATACACCCACACACACCCACACACCTGTACAGGTCCGTCCATGACAGCTTGGCCAGGTGACCTGCCAGGCCCAGCACATGCAAGCGCATACACCCACATACATACATACATACACCCACAAACACACACATACACCCACACACACCCACACACCTGTACAGGTCCGTCCATGACAGCTTGGCCAGGTGACCTGCCAGGCCCAGCACATGCATGCGCATACACCCACATACATACATACATACACCCACAAACACACACATACACCCACACACACCCACACACCTGTACAGGTCCGTCCATGACAGCTTGGCCAGGTGACCTGCCAGGCCCAGCACATGCAAGCGCATACACCCACATACATACATACACCCACAAACACACACATACACCCACACACACCCACACACCTGTACAGGTCCGTCCATGACAGCTTGGCCAGGTGACCTGCCAGGCCCAGCACATGCAAGCGCATACACCCACATACATACATACACCCACAAACACACACATACACCCACACACACACACACACACACATACCTGTACAGGTCCGTCCATGACAGCTTGGCCAGGTGACCTGCCAGGCCCAGCACATGCAAGAATACACCTACATACATACACCCACAAACACACACATACACCCACACACACCCACACACCTGTACAGGTCCGTCCATGACAGCTTGGCCAGGTGACCTGCCAGGCCCAGCACATGCAAGCGCATACACCCACATACATACATACATACACCCACAAACACACACATACACCCACACACACCCACACACCTGTACAGGTCCGTCCATGACAGCTTGGCCAGGTGACCTGCCAGGCCCAGCACATGCAAGCGCATACACCCACATACATACATACATACATACATACACCCACAAACACACACATACACCCACACACACACACACACAAACCTGTACAGGTCCGTCCATGACAGCTTGGCCAGGTGACCTGCCAGGCCCAGCACATGCAAGCGCATACACCCACATACATACATACATACACCCACAAACACACACATACACCCACACACACCCACACACCTGTACAGGTCCGTCCATGACAGCTTGGCCAGGTGACCTGCCAGGCCCAGCACATGCAAGCGCATACACCCACATACATACATACATACACCCACAAACACACACATACACCCACACACACCCACACACCTGTACAGGTCCGTCCATGACAGCTTGGCCAGGTGACCTGCCAGGCCCAGCACATGCAAGCGCATACACCCACATACATACACCCACAAACACCCACATACACCCACACACACCCACACACCTGTACAGGTCCGTCCATGACAGCTTGGCCAGGTGACCTGCCAGGCCCAGCACATGCAAGCGCATACACCCACATACATACATACATACACACACAAACACACACATACACCCACACACACCCACACACCTGTACAGGTCCGTCCATGACAGCTTGGCCAGGTGACCTGCCAGGCCCAGCACATGCAAGCGCATACACCCACATACCTACATACACCCACAAACACACACATACACCCACACACACACACACACACAAACCTGTACAGGTTTGTCCATGACAGCTTGGCCAGGTGACCTGCCAGGCCCAGCACATGCAAGCGCATACACCCACATACATACATACATACATACATACATACATACATACACCCACAAACACACACATACACCCACACACACCCACACACCTGTACAGGTCCGTCCATGACAGCTTGGCCAGGTGACCTGCCAGGCCCAGCACATGCAAGAATACACCTACATACATACACCCACAAACACACACATACACCCACACACACCCACACACCTGTACAGGTCCGTCCATGACAGCTTGGCCAGGTGACCTGCCAGGCCCAGCACATGCAAGCGCATACACCCACATACATACATACATACACCCACAAACACACACATACACCCACACACACCCACACACCTGTACAGGTCCGTCCATGACAGCTTGGCCAGGTGACCTGCCAGGCCCAGCACATGCAAGCGCATACACCCACATACATACATACACCCACAAACACACACATACACCCACACACACACACAAACCTGTACAGGTCCGTCCATGACAGCTTGGCCAGGTGACCTGCCAGGCCCAGCACATGCAAGAAAACACCCACATACATACACCCACAAACACACACATACACCCACACACACCCACACACCTGTACAGGTCCGTCCATGACAGCTTGGCCAGGTGACCTGCCAGGCCCAGCACATGCAAGCGCATACACCCACATACATACATACATACACCCACAAACACACACATACACCCACACACACCCACACACCTGTACAGGTCCGTCCATGACAGCTTGGCCAGGTGACCTGCCAGGCCCAGCACATGCAAGCGCATACACCCACATACATACATACACCCACAAACACACACATACACCCACACACACACACACACAAACCTGTACAGGTCCGTCCATGACAGCTTGGCCAGGTGACCTGCCAGGCCCAGCACATGCAAGCGCATACACCCACATACATACATACATACACACACAAACACACACATACACCCACACACACCCACACACCTGTACAGGTCCGTCCATGACAGCTTGGCCAGGTGACCTGCCAGGCCCAGCACATGCAAGCGCATACACCCACATACATACATACATACACCCACAAACACACACATACACCCACACACACCCACACACCTGTACAGGTCCGTCCATGACAGCTTGGCCAGGTGACCTGCCAGGCCCAGCACATGCAAGCGCATACACCCACATACATACACCCACAAACACCCACATACACCCACACACACCCACACACCTGTACAGGTCCGTCCATGACAGCTTGGCCAGGTGACCTGCCAGGCCCAGCACATGCAAGCGCATACACCCACATACATACATACACCCACAAACACACACATACACCCACACACACCCACACACCTGTACAGGTCCGTCCATGACAGCTTGGCCAGGTGACCTGCCAGGCCCAGCACATGCAAGCGCATACACCCACATACATACATACATACACCCACAAACACACACATACACCCACACACACCCACACACCTGTACAGGTCCGTCCATGACAGCTTGGCCAGGTGACCTGCCAGGCCCAGCACATGCAAGCGCATACACCCACATACATACATACATACACCCACAAACACACACATACACCCACACACACCCACACACCTGTACAGGTCCGTCCATGACAGCTTGGCCAGGTGACCTGCCAGGCCCAGCACATGCAAGCGCATACACCCACATACATACACCCACACACCTGTACAGGTCCGTCCATGACAGCTTGGCCAGGTGACCTGCCAGGCCCAGCACATGCAAGCGCATACACCCACATACATACATACATACATACACCCACAAACACACACATACACCCACACACACCCACACACCTGTACAGGTCCGTCCATGACAGCTTGGCCAGGTGACCTGCCAGGCCCAGCACATGCAAGCGCATACACCCACATACATACATACACCCACAAACACACACATACACCCACACACACCCACACACAAACCTGTACAGGTCCGTCCATGACAGCTTGGCCAGGTGACCTGCCAGGCCCAGCACATGCAAGCGCATACACCCACATACATACATACATACACCCACAAACACCCACATACACCCACACACACCCACACACCTGTACAGGTCCGTCCATGACAGCTTGGCCAGGTGACCTGCCAGGCCCAGCACATGCAAGCGCATACACCCACATACATACATACATACACACACAAACACACACATACACCCACACACACCCACACACCTGTACAGGTCCGTCCATGACAGCTTGGCCAGGTGACCTGCCAGGCCCAGCACATGCAAGCGCATACACCCACATACCTACATACACCCACAAACACACACATACACCCACACACACACACACACACAAACCTGTACAGGTTTGTCCATGACAGCTTGGCCAGGTGACCTGCCAGGCCCAGCACATGCAAGCGCATACACCCACATACATACATACATACATACATACATACATACATACATACACCCACAAACACACACATACACCCACACACACCCACACACCTGTACAGGTCCGTCCATGACAGCTTGGCCAGGTGACCTGCCAGGCCCAGCACATGCAAGCGCATACACCCACATACATACATACATACACCCACAAACACACACATACACCCACACACACCCACACACCTGTACAGGTCCGTCCATGACAGCTTGGCCAGGTGACCTGCCAGGCCCAGCACATGCATGCGCATACACCCACATACATACATACATACACCCACAAACACACACATACACCCACACACACCCACACACCTGTACAGGTCCGTCCATGACAGCTTGGCCAGGTGACCTGCCAGGCCCAGCACATGCAAGCGCATACACCCACATACATACATACATACACCCACAAACACACACATACACCCACACACACCCACACACCTGTACAGGTCCGTCCATGACAGCTTGGCCAGGTGACCTGCCAGGCCCAGCACATGCAAGCGCATACACCCACATACATACACCCACAAACACACACATACACCCACACACACCCACACACCTGTACAGGTCCGTCCATGACAGCTTGGCCAGGTGACCTGCCAGGCCCAGCACATGCAAGCGCATACACCCACATACATACATACATACACACACAAACACACACATACACCCACACACACCCACACACCTGTACAGGTCCGTCCATGACAGCTTGGCCAGGTGACCTGCCAGGCCCAGCACATGCAAGCGCATACACCCACATACATACATACACCCACAAACACACACATACACCCACACACACACACAAACCTGTACAGGTCCGTCCATGACAGCTTGGCCAGGTGACCTGCCAGGCCCAGCACATGCAAGAAAACACCCACATACATACACCCACAAACACACACATACACCCACACACACCCACACACCTGTACAGGTCCGTCCATGACAGCTTGGCCAGGTGACCTGCCAGGCCCAGCACATGCAAGCGCATACACCCACATACATACATACATACACCCACAAACACACACATACACCCACACACACCCACACACCTGTACAGGTCCGTCCATGACAGCTTGGCCAGGTGACCTGCCAGGCCCAGCACATGCAAGCGCATACACCCACATACATACATACACCCACAAACACACACATACACCCACACACACACACACACACAAACCTGTACAGGTCCGTCCATGACAGCTTGGCCAGGTGACCTGCCAGGCCCAGCACATGCAAGCGCATACACCCACATACATACATACATACACACACAAACACACACATACACCCACACACACCCACACACCTGTACAGGTCCGTCCATGACAGCTTGGCCAGGTGACCTGCCAGGCCCAGCACATGCAAGCGCATACACCCACATACATACATACATACACCCACAAACACACACATACACCCACACACACCCACACACCTGTACAGGTCCGTCCATGACAGCTTGGCCAGGTGACCTGCCAGGCCCAGCACATGCAAGCGCATACACCCACATACATACACCCACAAACACCCACATACACCCACACACACCCACACACCTGTACAGGTCCGTCCATGACAGCTTGGCCAGGTGACCTGCCAGGCCCAGCACATGCAAGCGCATACACCCACATACATACATACACCCACAAACACACACATACACCCACACACACCCACACACCTGTACAGGTCCGTCCATGACAGCTTGGCCAGGTGACCTGCCAGGCCCAGCACATGCAAGCGCATACACCCACATACATACATACATACACCCACAAACACACACATACACCCACACACACCCACACACCTGTACAGGTCCGTCCATGACAGCTTGGCCAGGTGACCTGCCAGGCCCAGCACATGCAAGCGCATACACCCACATACATACATACATACACCCACAAACACACACATACACCCACACACACCCACACACCTGTACAGGTCCGTCCATGACAGCTTGGCCAGGTGACCTGCCAGGCCCAGCACATGCAAGCGCATACACCCACATACATACACCCACACACCTGTACAGGTCCGTCCATGACAGCTTGGCCAGGTGACCTGCCAGGCCCAGCACATGCAAGCGCATACACCCACATACATACATACATACATACACCCACAAACACACACATACACCCACACACACCCACACACCTGTACAGGTCCGTCCATGACAGCTTGGCCAGGTGACCTGCCAGGCCCAGCACATGCAAGCGCATACACCCACATACATACACCCACAAACACCCACATACACCCACACACACCCACACACAAACCTGTACAGGTCCGTCCATGACAGCTTGGCCAGGTGACCTGCCAGGCCCAGCACATGCAAGCGCATACACCCACATACATACATACATACACCCACAAACACCCACATACACCCACACACACCCACACACCTGTACAGGTCCGTCCATGACAGCTTGGCCAGGTGACCTGCCAGGCCCAGCACATGCAAGCGCATACACCCACATACATACATACATACACACACAAACACACACATACACCCACACACACCCACACACCTGTACAGGTCCGTCCATGACAGCTTGGCCAGGTGACCTGCCAGGCCCAGCACATGCAAGCGCATACACCCACATACCTACATACACCCACAAACACACACATACACCCACACACACACACACAAACCTGTACAGGTCCGTCCATGACAGCTTGGCCAGGTGACCTGCCAGGCCCAGCACATGCAAGCGCATACACCCACATACATACATACATACATACATACACCCACAAACACACACATACACCCACACACACCCACACACCTGTACAGGTCCGTCCATGACAGCTTGGCCAGGTGACCTGCCAGGCCCAGCACATGCAAGCGCATACACCCACATACATACATACATACACCCACAAACACACACATACACCCACACACACCCACACACCTGTACAGGTCCGTCCATGACAGCTTGGCCAGGTGACCTGCCAGGCCCAGCACATGCATGCGCATACACCCACATACATACATACATACACCCACAAACACACACATACACCCACACACACCCACACACCTGTACAGGTCCGTCCATGACAGCTTGGCCAGGTGACCTGCCAGGCCCAGCACATGCAAGCGCATACACCCACATACATACATACACCCACAAACACACACATACACCCACACACACCCACACACCTGTACAGGTCCGTCCATGACAGCTTGGCCAGGTGACCTGCCAGGCCCAGCACATGCAAGCGCATACACCCACATACATACATACATACACCCACAAACACACACATACACCCACACACACCCACACACCTGTACAGGTCCGTCCATGACAGCTTGGCCAGGTGACCTGCCAGGCCCAGCACATGCAAGCGCATACACCCACATACATACATACATACACCCACAAACACACACATACACCCACACACACCCACACACCTGTACAGGTCCGTCCATGACAGCTTGGCCAGGTGACCTGCCAGGCCCAGCACATGCAAGCGCATACACCCACATACATACATACACCCACAAACACACACATACACCCACACACACCCACACACAAACCTGTACAGGTCCGTCCATGACAGCTTGGCCAGGTGACCTGCCAGGCCCAGCACATGCAAGAAAACACCCACATACATACACCCACAAACACACACATACACCCACACACACCCACACACCTGTACAGGTCCGTCCATGACAGCTTGGCCAGGTGACCTGCCAGGCCCAGCACATGCAAGCGCATACACCCACATACATACACCCACACACCTGTACAGGTCCGTCCATGACAGCTTGGCCAGGTGACCTGCCAGGCCCAGCACATGCAAGCGCATACACCCACATACATACATACATACATACACACACAAACACACACATACACCCACACACACCCACACACCTGTACAGGTCCGTCCATGACAGCTTGGCCAGGTGACCTGCCAGGCCTAGCACATGCAAGCGCATACACCCACATACATACATACATACACCCACAAACACACACATACACCCACACACACCCACACACCTGTACAGGTCCGTCCATGACAGCTTGGCCAGGTGACCTGCCAGGCCCAGCACATGCAAGAAAACACCCACATACATACACCCACAAACACACACATACACCCACACACACCCACACACATGTACAGGTCCGTCCATGACAGCTTGGCCAGGTGACCTGCCAGGCCCAGCACATGCAAGCGCATACACCCACATACATACACCCACACACCTGTACAGGTCCGTCCATGACAGCTTGGCCAGGTGACCTGCCAGGCCCAGCACATGCAAGCGCATACACCCACATACATACATACATACATACACCCACAAACACACACATACACCCACACACACCCACACACCTGTACAGGTCCGTCCATGACAGCTTGGCCAGGTGACCTGCCAGGCCCAGCACATGCAAGCGCATACACCCACATACATACATACACCCACAAACACACACATACACCCACACACACACACACACACAAACCTGTACAGGTCCGTCCATGACAGCTTGGCCAGGTGACCTGCCAGGCCCAGCACATGCAAGCGCATACACCCACATACATACATACATACACCCACAAACACCCACATACACCCACACACACCCACACACCTGTACAGGTCCGTCCATGACAGCTTGGCCAGGTGACCTGCCAGGCCCAGCACATGCAAGCGCATACACCCACATACATACATACATACATACACACACAAACACACACATACACCCACACACACCCACACACCTGTACAGGTCCGTCCATGACAGCTTGGCCAGGTGACCTGCCAGGCCCAGCACATGCAAGCGCATACACCCACATACCTACATACACCCACAAACACACACATACACCCACACACACACACACACAAACCTGTACAGGTCCGTCCATGACAGCTTGGCCAGGTGACCTGCCAGGCCCAGCACATGCAAGCGCATACACCCACATACATACATACATACACCCACAAACACACACATACACCCACACACACCCACACACCTGTACAGGTCCGTCCATGACAGCTTGGCCAGGTGACCTGCCAGGCCCAGCACATGCAAGCGCATACACCCACATACATACATACATACACCCACAAACACACACATACACCCACACACACCCACACACCTGTACAGGTCCGTCCATGACAGCTTGGCCAGGTGACCTGCCAGGCCCAGCACATGCAAGCGCATACACCCACATACATACACCCACACACCTGTACAGGTCCGTCCATGACAGCTTGGCCAGGTGACCTGCCAGGCCCAGCACATGCAAGCGCATACACCCACATACATACATACATACATACACCCACAAACACACACATACACCCACACACACCCACACACCTGTACAGGTCCGTCCATGACAGCTTGGCCAGGTGACCTGCCAGGCCCAGCACATGCAAGCGCATACACCCACATACATACACCCACAAACACCCACATACACCCACACACACCCACACACAAACCTGTACAGGTCCGTCCATGACAGCTTGGCCAGGTGACCTGCCAGGCCCAGCACATGCAAGCGCATACACCCACATACATACATACATACACCCACAAACACCCACATACACCCACACACACCCACACACCTGTACAGGTCCGTCCATGACAGCTTGGCCAGGTGACCTGCCAGGCCCAGCACATGCAAGCGCATACACCCACATACATACATACATACACACACAAACACACACATACACCCACACACACCCACACACCTGTACAGGTCCGTCCATGACAGCTTGGCCAGGTGACCTGCCAGGCCCAGCACATGCAAGCGCATACACCCACATACCTACATACACCCACAAACACACACATACACCCACACACACACACACAAACCTGTACAGGTCCGTCCATGACAGCTTGGCCAGGTGACCTGCCAGGCCCAGCACATGCAAGCGCATACACCCACATACATACATACATACATACATACACCCACAAACACACACATACACCCACACACACCCACACACCTGTACAGGTCCGTCCATGACAGCTTGGCCAGGTGACCTGCCAGGCCCAGCACATGCAAGCGCATACACCCACATACATACATACATACACCCACAAACACACACATACACCCACACACACCCACACACCTGTACAGGTCCGTCCATGACAGCTTGGCCAGGTGACCTGCCAGGCCCAGCACATGCATGCGCATACACCCACATACATACATACATACACCCACAAACACACACATACACCCACACACACCCACACACCTGTACAGGTCCGTCCATGACAGCTTGGCCAGGTGACCTGCCAGGCCCAGCACATGCAAGCGCATACACCCACATACATACATACACCCACAAACACACACATACACCCACACACACCCACACACCTGTACAGGTCCGTCCATGACAGCTTGGCCAGGTGACCTGCCAGGCCCAGCACATGCAAGCGCATACACCCACATACATACATACATACACCCACAAACACACACATACACCCACACACACCCACACACCTGTACAGGTCCGTCCATGACAGCTTGGCCAGGTGACCTGCCAGGCCCAGCACATGCAAGCGCATACACCCACATACATACATACATACACCCACAAACACACACATACACCCACACACACCCACACACCTGTACAGGTCCGTCCATGACAGCTTGGCCAGGTGACCTGCCAGGCCCAGCACATGCAAGCGCATACACCCACATACATACATACACCCACAAACACACACATACACCCACACACACCCACACACAAACCTGTACAGGTCCGTCCATGACAGCTTGGCCAGGTGACCTGCCAGGCCCAGCACATGCAAGAAAACACCCACATACATACACCCACAAACACACACATACACCCACACACACCCACACACCTGTACAGGTCCGTCCATGACAGCTTGGCCAGGTGACCTGCCAGGCCCAGCACATGCAAGCGCATACACCCACATACATACACCCACACACCTGTACAGGTCCGTCCATGACAGCTTGGCCAGGTGACCTGCCAGGCCCAGCACATGCAAGCGCATACACCCACATACATACATACATACATACACACACAAACACACACATACACCCACACACACCCACACACCTGTACAGGTCCGTCCATGACAGCTTGGCCAGGTGACCTGCCAGGCCTAGCACATGCAAGCGCATACACCCACATACATACATACATACACCCACAAACACACACATACACCCACACACACCCACACACCTGTACAGGTCCGTCCATGACAGCTTGGCCAGGTGACCTGCCAGGCCCAGCACATGCAAGAAAACACCCACATACATACACCCACAAACACACACATACACCCACACACACCCACACACATGTACAGGTCCGTCCATGACAGCTTGGCCAGGTGACCTGCCAGGCCCAGCACATGCAAGCGCATACACCCACATACATACACCCACACACCTGTACAGGTCCGTCCATGACAGCTTGGCCAGGTGACCTGCCAGGCCCAGCACATGCAAGCGCATACACCCACATACATACATACATACATACACCCACAAACACACACATACACCCACACACACCCACACACCTGTACAGGTCCGTCCATGACAGCTTGGCCAGGTGACCTGCCAGGCCCAGCACATGCAAGCGCATACACCCACATACATACATACACCCACAAACACACACATACACCCACACACACACACACACACAAACCTGTACAGGTCCGTCCATGACAGCTTGGCCAGGTGACCTGCCAGGCCCAGCACATGCAAGCGCATACACCCACATACATACATACATACACCCACAAACACCCACATACACCCACACACACCCACACACCTGTACAGGTCCGTCCATGACAGCTTGGCCAGGTGACCTGCCAGGCCCAGCACATGCAAGCGCATACACCCACATACATACATACATACATACACACACAAACACACACATACACCCACACACACCCACACACCTGTACAGGTCCGTCCATGACAGCTTGGCCAGGTGACCTGCCAGGCCCAGCACATGCAAGCGCATACACCCACATACCTACATACACCCACAAACACACACATACACCCACACACACACACACACAAACCTGTACAGGTCCGTCCATGACAGCTTGGCCAGGTGACCTGCCAGGCCCAGCACATGCAAGCGCATACACCCACATACATACATACATACATACATACACCCACAAACACACACATACACCCACACACACCCACACACCTGTACAGGTCCGTCCATGATAGCTTGGCCAGGTGACCTGCCAGGCCCAGCACATGCAAGCGCATACACCCACATACATACATACATACACCCACAAACACACACATACACCCACACACACCCACACACCTGTACAGGTCCGTCCATGACAGCTTGGCCAGGTGACCTGCCAGGCCCAGCACATGCATGCGCATACACCCACATACATACATACATACACCCACAAACACACACATACACCCACACACACCCACACACCTGTACAGGTCCGTCCATGACAGCTTGGCCAGGTGACCTGCCAGGCCCAGCACATGCAAGCGCATACACCCACATACATACATACATACACCCACAAACACACACATACACCCACACACACCCACACACCTGTACAGGTCCGTCCATGACAGCTTGGCCAGGTGACCTGCCAGGCCCAGCACATGCAAGCGCATACACCCACATACATACATACATACACCCACAAACACACACATACACCCACACACACCCACACACCTGTACAGGTCCGTCCATGACAGCTTGGCCAGGTGACCTGCCAGGCCCAGCACATGCAAGCGCATACACCCACATACATACATACACCCACAAACACACACATACACCCACACACACCCACACACAAACCTGTACAGGTCCGTCCATGACAGCTTGGCCAGGTGACCTGCCAGGCCCAGCACATGCAAGAAAACACCCACATACATACACCCACAAACACACACATACACCCACACACACCCACACACCTGTACAGGTCCGTCCATGACAGCTTGGCCAGGTGACCTGCCAGGCCCAGCACATGCAAGCGCATACACCCACATACATACACCCACACACCTGTACAGGTCCGTCCATGACAGCTTGGCCAGGTGACCTGCCAGGCCCAGCACATGCAAGCGCATACACCCACATACATACATACATACATACACACACAAACACACACATACACCCACACACACCCACACACCTGTACAGGTCCGTCCATGACAGCTTGGCCAGGTGACCTGCCAGGCCTAGCACATGCAAGCGCATACACCCACATACATACATACATACACCCACAAACACACACATACACCCACACACACCCACACACCTGTACAGGTCCGTCCATGACAGCTTGGCCAGGTGACCTGCCAGGCCCAGCACATGCAAGAAAACACCCACATACATACACCCACAAACACACACATACACCCACACACACCCACACACATGTACAGGTCCGTCCATGACAGCTTGGCCAGGTGACCTGCCAGGCCCAGCACATGCAAGCGCATACACCCACATACATACACCCACACACCTGTACAGGTCCGTCCATGACAGCTTGGCCAGGTGACCTGCCAGGCCCAGCACATGCAAGCGCATACACCCACATACATACATACATACATACACCCACAAACACACACATACACCCACACACACCCACACACCTGTACAGGTCCGTCCATGACAGCTTGGCCAGGTGACCTGCCAGGCCCAGCACATGCAAGCGCATACACCCACATACATACATACACCCACAAACACACACATACACCCACACACACACACACACACAAACCTGTACAGGTCCGTCCATGACAGCTTGGCCAGGTGACCTGCCAGGCCCAGCACATGCAAGCGCATACACCCACATACATACATACATACACCCACAAACACCCACATACACCCACACACACCCACACACCTGTACAGGTCCGTCCATGACAGCTTGGCCAGGTGACCTGCCAGGCCCAGCACATGCAAGCGCATACACCCACATACATACATACATACATACACACACAAACACACACATACACCCACACACACCCACACACCTGTACAGGTCCGTCCATGACAGCTTGGCCAGGTGACCTGCCAGGCCCAGCACATGCAAGCGCATACACCCACATACCTACATACACCCACAAACACACACATACACCCACACACACACACACACAAACCTGTACAGGTCCGTCCATGACAGCTTGGCCAGGTGACCTGCCAGGCCCAGCACATGCAAGCGCATACACCCACATACATACATACATACATACATACACCCACAAACACACACATACACCCACACACACCCACACACCTGTACAGGTCCGTCCATGATAGCTTGGCCAGGTGACCTGCCAGGCCCAGCACATGCAAGCGCATACACCCACATACATACATACATACACCCACAAACACACACATACACCCACACACACCCACACACCTGTACAGGTCCGTCCATGACAGCTTGGCCAGGTGACCTGCCAGGCCCAGCACATGCATGCGCATACACCCACATACATACATACATACACCCACAAACACACACATACACCCACACACACCCACACACCTGTACAGGTCCGTCCATGACAGCTTGGCCAGGTGACCTGCCAGGCCCAGCACATGCAAGCGCATACACCCACATACATACATACACCCACAAACACACACATACACCCACACACACACACAAACCTGTACAGGTCCGTCCATGACAGCTTGGCCAGGTGACCTGCCAGGCCCAGCACATGCAAGCGCATACACCCACATACATACACCCACAAACACACACATACACCCACACACACCCACACACCTGTACAGGTCCGTCCATGACAGCTTGGCCAGGTGACCTGCCAGGCCCAGCACATGCAAGCGCATACACCCACATACATACATACATACACCCACAAACACACACATACACCCACACACACCCACACACCTGTACAGGTCCGTCCATGACAGCTTGGCCAGGTGACCTGCCAGGCCCAGCACATGCAAGCGCATACACCCACATACATACATACACCCACAAACACACACATACACCCACACACACACACACACACACAAACCTGTACAGGTCCGTCCATGACAGCTTGGCCAGGTGACCTGCCAGGCCCAGCACATGCAAGCGCATACACCCACATACATACATACATACACCCACAAACACCCACATACACCCACACACACCCACACACCTGTACAGGTCCGTCCATGACAGCTTGGCCAGGTGACCTGCCAGGCCCAGCACATGCAAGCGCATACACCCACATACATACATACATACACCCACAAACACACACATACACCCACACACACCCACACACCTGTACAGGTCCGTCCATGACAGCTTGGCCAGGTGACCTGCCAGGCCCAGCACATGCAAGCGCATACACCCACATACATACACCCACAAACACACACATACACCCACACACACCCACACACCTGTACAGGTCCGTCCATGACAGCTTGGCCAGGTGACCTGCCAGGCCCAGCACATGCAAGCGCATACACCCACATACATACATACACCCACAAACACACACATACACCCACACACACACACACACACATACCTGTACAGGTCCGTCCATGACAGCTTGGCCAGGTGACCTGCCAGGCCCAGCACATGCATGCGCATACACCCACATACATACATACATACACCCACAAACACACACATACACCCACACACACCCACACACCTGTACAGGTCCGTCCATGACAGCTTGGCCAGGTGACCTGCCAGGCCCAGCACATGCAAGCGCATACACCCACATACATACATACACCCACAAACACACACATACACCCACACACACACAAACCTGTACAGGTCCGTCCATGACAGCTTGGCCAGGTGACCTGCCAGGCCCAGCACATGCAAGCGCATACACCCACATACATACACCCACAAACACACACATACACCCACACACACCCACACACCTGTACAGGTCCGTCCATGACAGCTTGGCCAGGTGACCTGCCAGGCCCAGCACATGCAAGCGCATACACCCACATACATACATACATACACCCACAAACACCCACATACACCCACACACACCCACACACCTGTACAGGTCCGTCCATGACAGCTTGGCCAGGTGACCTGCCAGGCCCAGCACATGCAAGCGCATACACCCACATACATACATACATACACCCACAAACACACACATACACCCACACACACACACACACAAACCTGTACAGGTCCGTCCATGACAGCTTGGCCAGGTGACCTGCCAGGCCCAGCACATGCAAGCGCATACACCCACATACATACATACATACACCCACACACACCCACACACCTGTACAGGTCCGTCCATGACAGCTTGGCCAGGTGACCTGCCAGGCCCAGCACATGCAAGCGCATACACCCACAAACATACATACATACACCCACAAACACACACATACACCCACACACACCCACACACCTGTACAGGTCCGTCCATGACAGCTTGGCCAGGTGACCTGCCAGGCCCAGCACATGCAAGCGCATACACCCACATACATACACCCACAAACACACACATACACCCACACACACCCACACACCTGTACAGGTCCGTCCATGACAGCTTGGCCAGGTGACCTGCCAGGCCCAGCACATGCAAGCGCATACACCCACATACATACATACACCCACAAACACACACATACACCCACACCCACACACACACACACCTGTACAGGTCCGTCCATGACAGCTTGGCCAGGTGACCTGCCAGGCCCAGCACATGCAAGCGCATACACCCACATACATACATACACCCACAAACACACACATACACCCACACACACACACAAACCTGTACAGGTCCGTCCATGACAGCTTGGCCAGGTTACCTGCCAGGCCCAGCACATGCAAGCGCATACACCCACATACATACACCCACAAACACACACATACACCCACACACACCCACACACCTGTACAGGTCCGTCCATGACAGCTTGGCCAGGTGACCTGCCAGGCCCAGCACATGCAAGCGCATACACCCACATACATACATACACCCACAAACACACACATACACCCACACACACACACACACACACACACACAAACCTGTACAGGTCCGTCCATGACAGCTTGGCCAGGTGACCTGCCAGGCCCAGCACATGCAAGCGCATACACCCACATACATACATACACCCACAAACACACACATACACCCACACACACCCACACACCTGTACAGGTCCGTCCATGACAGCTTGGCCAGGTGACCTGCCAGGCCCAGCACATGCAAGCGCATACACCCACATACATACATACATACACACACAAACACACACATACACCCACACACACCCACACACCTGTACAGGTCCGTCCATGACAGCTTGGCCAGGTGACCTGCCAGGCCCAGCACATGCAAGCGCATACACCCACATTCATACATACACCCACAAACACACACATACACCCACACACACACACACACAAACCTGTACAGGTCCGTCCATGACAGCTTGGCCAGGTGACCTGCCAGGCCCAGCACATGCAAGCGCATACACCCACATACATACATACATACATACACCCACAAACACACACATACACCCACACACACCCACACACCTGTACAGGTCCGTCCATGACAGCTTGGCCAGGTGACCTGCCAGGCCCAGCACATGCAAGCGCATACACCCACATACATACATACACCCACAAACACACACATACACCCACACACACACAAACCTGTACAGGTCCGTCCATGACAGCTTGGCCAGGTGACCTGCCAGGCCCAGCACATGCAAGCGCATACACCCACATACATACACCCACAAACACACACATACACCCACACACACCCACACACCTGTACAGGTCCGTCCATGACAGCTTGGCCAGGTGACCTGCCAGGCCCAGCACATGCAAGCGCATACACCCACATACATACATACATACACCCACAAACACACACATACACCCACACACACCCACACACCTGTACAGGTCCGTCCATGACAGCTTGGCCAGGTGACCTGCCAGGCCCAGCACATGCAAGCGCATACACCCACATACATACATACACCCACAAACACACACATACACCCACACACAAACCTGTACAGGTCCGTCCATGACAGCTTGGCCAGGTGACCTGCCAGGCCCAGCACATGCAAGCGCATACACCCACATACATACATACATACACCCACAAACACACACATACACCCACACACACCCACACACCTGTACAGGTCCGTCCATGACAGCTTGGCCAGGTGATCTGCCAGGCCCAGCACATGCAAGCGCATACACCCACATACATACATACATACACCCACAAACACACACATCCACCCCCACACACACAAACCTGTACAGGTCCGTCCATGACAGCTTGGCCAGGTGACCTGCCAGGCCCAGCACATGCAAGCGCATACACCCACATACATACATACATACACACACAAACACACACATACACCCACACACACACACACACCTGTACAGGTCCGTCCATGACAGCTTGGCCAGGTGACCTGCCAGGCCCAGCACATGCAAGCGCATACACCCACATACATACACCCACAAACACACACATACACCCACACACACCCACACACCTGTACAGGTCCGTCCATGACAGCTTGGCCAGGTGACCTGCCAGGCCCAGCACATGCAAGCGCATACACCCACATACATACATACACCCACAAACACACACATACACCCACACACACCCACACACCTGTACAGGTCCGTCCATGACAGCTTGGCCAGGTGACCTGCCAGGCCCAGCACATGCAAGCGCATACACCCACATACATACATACACACACAAACACACACATACACCCACACACACCCACACACCTGTACAGGTCCGTCCATGACAGCTTGGCCAGGTGACCTGCCAGGCCCAGCACATGCAAGCGCATACACCCACATACATACATACATACACCCACAAACACACACATACACCCACACACACCCACACACCTGTACAGGTCCGTCCATGACAGTTTGGCCAGGTGACCTGCCAGGCCCAGCACATGCAAGCGCATACACCCACATACATACATACACCCACAAACACACACATACACCCACACACACACACACACACAAACCTGTACAGGTCCGTCCATGACAGCTTGGCCAGGTGACCTGCCAGGCCCAGCACATGCAAGCGCATACACCCACATACATACATACATACACCCACAAACACACACATACACCCACACACACCCACACACCTGTACAGGTCCGTCCATGACAGCTTGGCCAGGTGACCTGCCAGGCCCAGCACATGCAAGCGCATACACCCACATACATACATACATACACCCACAAACACACACATACACCCCCCCACACACAAACCTGTACAGGTCCGTCCATGACAGCTTGGCCAGGTGACCTGCCAGGCCCAGCACATGCAAGCGCATACACCCACATACATACATACATACACACACAAACACACACATACACCCACACACACACACACCTGTACAGGTCCGTCCATGACAGCTTGGCCAGGTGACCTGCCAGGCCCAGCACATGCAAGCGCATACACCCACATACATACACCCACAAACACACACATACACCCACACACACCCACACACCTGTACAGGTCCGTCCATGACAGCTTGGCCAGGTGACCTGCCAGGCCCAGCACATGCAAGCGCATACACCCACATACATACACACACAAACACACACATACACCCACCCACACCCACACACCTGTACAGGTCCGTCCATGACAGCTTGGCCAGGTGACCTGCCAGGCCCAGCACATGCAAGCGCATACACCCACATACATACATACACACACAAACACACATACACCCACACACACACACACACCTGTACAGGTCCGTCCATGACAGCTTGGCCAGGTGACCTGCCAGGCCCAGCGCCATCAGCAGGCCTGCATGCGTGTAGCTGGGGCTGTCCGGGCGGTGGAACACGATCCAGTTGCGTGTGAGGGGGGCCACGCTGCTGGGGCCAGCGCTGCTGCCGTCACCTGCAGTCACAACAAGTGAGCAAGCGTGTGCGTGCTTGTTGGTCGCATTGCAGCTGTCAAATGTCCAGTGCAGGCAGAACGCCTGCTGGGGCCAGCGCTGCTGCCATACCCTGCACACACAGCAGCAAGGGAAGCACACGCTAATGCTTGGTCGCGTCGGCGCTGACATGTGCGTCATTGAGGTCGTAAGGACAGTGCACCATTGCAGCTGCCTCACGTGCATCTCTCAGAGGTTAAAGTAAGGTTGTAGTGAGGTTGTAGTGACATGTGCATGTGACACGTGCATCTCAGGTTGTAGTGAGGTTGCAGTGACATGTGCATGAAATTGAGGCTGCCACAAGTGTATTACTGAGATTGTAACGATACACACAAAGGGATGCCGACCAGCATACAGCGCTACACATTTTCCAGCGCTATATAACGTCTGATAGCAATTTATTACAATGCACTATTTTCCAATGCCGCTCCCTAAAGATCGGCATATAGTTTTAAATGAGGGTTGTCTACAGCGCTCTTTAGCGCTATATTGCACGATACGCAATATAGTGCTAGGCCAACGCTAGTCCCTACTTATGCATGAAATTCAGGCAGTCATGCGTGTCTCATTGAGGATGTAACGATACATGCAGACAGGCTGCCTGTGGGGCCGTGAGTGTGAAGAAGTCTGTGAGATTGGGGTGGTTGGCACCCCTAGCTGGGTCAGATCATCGTTGCTGCCGCTGGCTGAGCCTGCGCTTTCAGCAGGGTATTTGCCATAGCCGGAGCCGTAGTCCACAACACCTTTATCTTAGCCTCAGTCACCAGTATCTCTGCTGCAATTGTATGCTGAGCCCTTGTCCAGAGAGCCTCCATTACAACCGCGGTCTTGGTCCAAAGTGCCTTGCAGCCTCAGTCACCTGTGCCTTAGCTACAGCCCCTGGCCAAGCCTGAGCCACGAGGCCCGCTTTTGCACCCAAGGACTTAATCATGAACGTCTTCCACAGCCCGAATAAATAGTGCTTTTGTCATGACACCATGCTGAGTCTTAATCACGAGAGCCTCCTTTACAGCCCCAGGGCCTTGGCTGCAAGTGCCTCTAATGGTCAGGCCTACCTCATCAGCACTTGCATTGCAGCGGCACCATGAGCATCAATCATCAGCCACACTCCCCAGGCCAGTGGCACCATAAAAATATGGTCACAAAAGCATCATGCTCAACTAACACGCACACAAATAATTGCCCCCATTCACCCGCACCCATGATTGCCCCCATTCACGCGCACCTGCAGCCTCATGCTCTGCTGCCATACGCAGCCCACTGGCCGCTCCGTTGTGGAACTCAGCCCAGGCAGTGATGTCTGCTGCCGCACCGCCTCCTGTGGTCAGCAAAAAGGGAGATGTGCACGTGTGTGTACGTTTGTGTGTGCGTGTGAGTGAGTGAGAGAGAGAGAGAGAGAGAGAGAGAGAGAGAGAGAGAGAGAGAGAGAGAGAGAGAGAGAGAGAGAGAGAGAGAGCTGGGTGAGGGGCATGAGTGCCTGGGCAGACGGGCCAACCCACAAAATAGAAAGTGTTCGTCCCAGCTGTATAAAGCATCGAAAGTAGGAAGGGCTCAACGCTGCTGTGTTGCGTGCGCGCACACCCACACCCACACCCACACACCCACACCCACACACCCACACAGGCACACATTGCGTTATGGACGGTATGCGCCACAATGCCAGCATATTTTTCCGTGACTTTCCAAACACTCTCTACATGACACATGTGAAAGCAGAGCAGCGTTGCTCTGTTTTCCTAGTTTCCATTTCCCAAATACATTCCCTGCCTGGCACATCTTGTGCGGTGGACAGTTCCATCTTGATAGTGGAAGTGTCAGCTTTCCTTGCCTCTATCTCCCCAACACACTCCCTACCTGGTGCGTTCTGTGCGGTACAAAGGTCCAGGTTGATGGCAGCGTTGTTCTGCTGCGCGGCCAGCCCACTGAGGCAGAGGGGGGGTATGACCAGGGGCTCTGTAGGAAGGGGGCGGGCCGTGCCCAGCGTGAGCGCACCTCGTCCAATGGGCAGCACCATTGTGCGGTTTGCAGCCGCCAGCAGCTGTGGGAGTGCAGGGCAAGGTGCACAGGGAGCTTAGTGCAAGAGCTGTGGGTGCACGGTGCAAGATGCACAGGGAGCATGGTGCAAGAGTTGTGAGTGCACGGTGCAAGGTGCACAGTGAGCACAGTGATGCGTACACAGCAACCGCAGCATGTGAAAGACCAGAAGATAATACAGGTAGCACTGTGTGGGATACAAGAGGGCACAGCATAAGATGCAAAAAAGCACAAAAGGAAACGCACAAGAGCTCTGAGGAAGCACAGCACAAATCTCACAATGGAGAAGGTTGAGGCGAGCAGTTCATTGGGGGGGAAGGGGTGTGCTGGGAATCCTCAGGCTTTATTGTTTTGTGCTTGTCCCTACAACACAAAGTTTTGGGCGCTGCAACAGGCATGGCTTGCAGTGGCGCTGGATGGGGTTTTGAACCTCGTTGAGTTGTCAATTAAAGCTGTGTGACCCCCCCCCCCCCCTCACACACGCGCACGTTTCATTGCATCCAAGTAAGCACAAACGAGCGCAAACAACACAGAGGAGCACACATGCTGCAGAGGACCTTTGGTACACCTTTGGTTTGCAGGCAGTGGGAAATGCCTGGCCTCCTACCAGTTGCTGCTGCTGCTTCAGGCCTGAAGACAAGTCCTGATCCAGCTCAAATACCTCTAGGCTGATGGACACAAGAGTGCCGGAGAAACCAAGTATGCAGGCAGTCAGAAATGCCCGGCTTCCTACCTGTTGCTGCTGCTTGAGAGGCAAGTCAGGATCTAGCTCAGATACATCCAAGCTTATGGACACGGGTGTGCTGCTGGCCAAGAGCGAGGACACCTGTGCCAGACGTGCGTCACGGCTGAAACGCAGGCGCGTGGCACCTGCACATTGCACAGTTTACAGGGTGGGAAGCATCGATGTTTGTAGGACACTTGCGCCAGGCGTGTGAAACAGCTGAAGGGTGGGGAGCATTGATGGGAGGGAAAGCACACACTTGCGGAAGTGGGCACTGCTGCTTACACACGCACGCACACACACACACACACACACACATACGCCCACAGGCTGACACACGCATGAAGTGCAAGTGGCGGCTCCTGCATCTGAAGCCTGGTGGGTGTTTAGCGCAAACACTGTGCATGCAAAAGCGCCATTTGCATGAACCCTGCCCTGCAGACGCATCTTGACAGCCAACTCATGCTTGCATGAGAGCCCACACACAACACACGTGCATGCGCACACACACACACACATGCGCATCACACACACACACGTCCTGCTTATAGTGCTCCTTTGGGACACACACACACATCCAACGCCGGGGATCATGCCACCTGCACATGACAAGTCACACACGGATCAAGCCAGCCACGCACCTCGCCGCAGGCCCTCCAGCCCATCCCACATCTCCTGCAGCTTGAGCGCCTCAGGCCCCACGGACTGCCCTGCTGAGCTGGTCTGTCCCCCTCCACTCTGGCCGCCCTGCAAAAATTGTACGTTGTTGGTCTCACCATAATTGTGGTGCACGTGGCCCCACCAACATTATGTACACGCCACTGGCCATCAGCCTTTGGTTGAGGAAAGGTGCGGGAGGGAGGTGCAAAGCGCATCCAGAGCAGCCAGGTGAACACACACGCATACGTACACACACATACGCAAAGAAAAACACACATGCACATGCACACACAGAGCAGCGACGGTAGCCTATGCAAACACAGCAACAACAGCAGCAGCAGCAGCAGCAGCAGCAGCTAAGCAGCACGAGTAGCATGGGCACCCCACCTGGACAGCTGCAGCGAGCAGGTGTGCGCGTCGGGTGCCCACATCTAGGTGATGCACTGGAAGGTGCAGGCGATGTGCGTACGGCGGGCGCCAAGCAGCCCTGCACATGGAGCACAAGTTGACAGGCACTGTGTGGTGTGTTGACCATCAGAATGAGGGGCTGCAAGGCTGGGGTGGACCTGAGCAGCGAGCCACCAGCCCACTGGCAAGAGCAGAGCATGTGGGAGCAGAGGAGCTGCGGCGGTCAGACAGCTGGCACAGCATCAAAAATGAGACTGGCAGGGATAGAGCGTCGGGCACAGATGCGCTGCTGCCCTCAGGCAGCTGGCACAGGACCAGGGTGGTGGACAGGAAAAGAAGGGTGCCCAGCGGTCGCACGTTTGCTACCAGAGGAGCATGAAGCAGGCCATGGGTTTGTGTTGCGCATGATGAGAGGAGCCATCTTGTGGGGTGTGCACTGGGCACAAGTTGAAAGGCTGTGTGTGGACGACACAAACCAGGGAAGCCGTCCACACTCCTGCTCTGAGATGTTTTTGGGAGGGGAGGGAGTCAGGGCGCCTTCACACAGTATCTCAAAACACCGACGCATTCCCAAGGCACATTTGGCCAAGGTTGGGTACAGTGTAAAACCTAGTTACAGTGTCACCCCTACACAAGGTTGACTACAATGCCACACCTACCAGCTGCTGGGACTACTACTCCCAGCACAGGTATCGCCGCCACAGCCTCTGCCTTTGCCAAGCCAGCCTTCCCCTTCAGCCCACTTGCCCCCCCCAAACACAGGCTGCCTGTCGTGCGCACTGCTGGCGCGTGGGCGAGCTGGCACCGTCGAGGACAGGAGCGCTGTAGGAGGGCTGGCAGCACTCGGGGTGCAGAAGACGGCAGGAGCTGCTGCTGGAGCTGCCGCGGCGGCTGTCCTTGACTGGTGGGGGAAGAGGGCAGGAAAGGAAGGCCCAGCTGGGCGGGCAGGCCCTGCCTGTTGTTGCGAAGGATGCATGCTCTGCTGTTGCTGGATGCTTGCCATGGGTTGCTGTGAGCTTAATGACGGTGAGGGTAGGGCGAATGTAACGTGGCTGATGCCAATGCTGTGGGATTGTGCCTGCTCCCCCCCCTGTGTTCCTCCTGCCGACTGCATGGAGTTGGATGGTGCGGAGTGTGACCCTTGTACCCCCTCCGTTGTCCAACTGCTGCTCTCGTTTGTGCCGGGGGTGGGGGTGGGGCAGCTGGGGTGCAAGGGCGTGGACAGGCTGGTCTGCATGGGAGTGTAGGTGAAGGGTGGGCGAGGTGTAAGGTCGTGCATGGGAGTTGGGAGGCTGGAGTGGGGCAGCATGGGGGTGGCCAGGTTAAGTTGGGCGCGAGGGAGGGCAGGGGAGGGGGAGGGGGAGGCGAGGGGATAGCTGCCCCACATTGCGGGTAGCCCTGCGTGGGCAACCGGGGTTTCATGGCTGAACAAGGGGGGTGCATGGTGTGCTGGGAGGGGAGTGTGATGAGGAAGCTGCTGCTGCTGCTGCTGCTGCTGCTGGTGCTGCTTTGGATGGGGCTGGTGGAGGCCGTGGTTGTAAGGGTCGAAGGGGGGCAGGCCAGAAGGAAGTTGAGAGGCAGGTTGGGCAGTGGCAGGCGGGGGAAGGAAGGTGGGCGCAGCCCAAAGCTGATCACTTGGTGTGCCAGCAGTACTGGCGCCGGTGCCAGCAACAGATGCAGGGGCAGAGGAGGTAAGTGGGGTGCTGGGGGTGGCGGCGGCGAGGGTGGCGGCGATGTCCTCGCGGCCTATGAGGGCATACGCCTCAGGGGGCCATCCTGTGTGTGTCAGGGGGAGTAGGGTAAGAGGAGCAGGTAGATAAGGGAGGGGTTGCACAAAGACATGCGATACCTGCACTCAAGCATTATTGGAAGTGGCCAGATCATTTTACATGATGCTTGCATTTGCGCACCGTAGACCCTACCATTTTTCAAGATGCTTGCGCAGAGGCTTTCGCACACTGCAGGCCTCACCAATTTGCATGATGCTTGGGCAGGGGCATTTGCACACCACACTGTTTCGCATGATGCTTGTGGAGGGGCATTCGCACACCACACTGTTTCGCATGATGCTTGTGGAGGGGCATTCGCACACCACAGGCCCCACCATTTTGCACGATGCTTGCACAGGGGCACTCTCGCATTACCTGGACATGCTGCTGCCCACAGCAAGCTGTCAGCAATGAGAGATGGTCAACTCTTCCTCCTAGCCAAGTTCCCTTCTGTCAACATGCGTTACTTCCCACAATGGAACTGTGTGAGCACATGCAGATGCCCACCTCATCATCACCATCATCATTATCGTCGTCGTCATAACTCACTCATTCACTCATTCACGCACACCAACATTCATCGTCCCATCCATTGTGGCTCCAACTGCTTCATCCCCATCCTATTCTTGTAGCATGTCCATCCTTGCAATTTTTTAGCATGCCTTTTGTCGGTGCCCTCCCCACTAGCCCTTTCTGTTCCTCAGCTTTATAGTGAAGGGGATTTGTTGCTCTTTTAAGCCGATGTATCTATCCTTTTCCTTATTGATGTAGGGAGAATTTTTTCTGCCTAGGCAGTTTTCCTTTTGCCTTTTCATCATAACTGCAGTGCTTGTCCCTACTGTTGCGGTGCACCTTGCAGACGCCCTTGGTCAGAAATAAGAGCATCCCACATCCCAAAAATATCCCAAAGCCTTGCAGAGGGCTCGCCCTGCACCTCTGCAATGCCCTTTGCAGCCATCTCTCAACCAGAAGGTCAAGCACATTTAAAACAAAAGCCATGGTTCTCCTGCGGCGGGGATGGCCTACATCCGTGCCATGCCTCTTGCAAGCTACTGTCAATTGAGAAGCATTCATTTCCAAACATGTTTGCCATGGTCTCCCTATGGCAGGCATGCCACGCCTTTGAACTATGCCCCTTGCAGCCTACTGTGAATGGAAAAGCGCTCAACTTCAACCATGTTTGCCGTGGTTTCCCTGTGGGGGGCATGCCGCACATCCGTGCCATGCCTTGCAGCCTTGCCTCTGGAAGGCAGCCAGTTGTTTTGGTTTCAAAACGCACCTTGCGGCGGGTCTGCCCTGCACCTTTGGAGTGCCTCTTGCAAAGGGAGGCCCACGCCTAAGGGCACACTGCTGAGCTCCGTGGGGCTCCTGAGTGCAAACAACAAGAGTGCAAGGGAGGCGCGTAAAGAGATGAGGACCCACGTTTAGGGGCACATCGCTGAGGTCCGTGTGACTCCTGTAGTGCAAACAATAAGAGTGCAAGGCACGCGCACGACCAAAATTGGGCAAATGATCAAGGACACATTGCTGAGTTCTGTGGGACTCCTGTGGTGCAAACAATGAAAGAGGAGAGGAAAGGACGTGGGCAATAGAGCTTCACCTGCCTATGAGGGTATCATAGCTGAAGCAACAAAGTTGCCTGCCGTCAAACTTTCCTCCCGGGCTCAGGGCTGATGGCAGTGCAAGGCAGGGGTGATAAAAGAGCAAAAGAACCACGTTAAGAGATGAAGGGCTCCCCTGGTGCAAGCAATGAAGGACAAATGGAGGCGCGCAGTGAGGAACACAATGAGGCACATTATGAGGCGGGTAGGAGGCTCATCGATTTGACAAGCAACACATGGATCATGAATGAAAAGAAGGAAGAAGGTAAGTGGCAGGAAATTGAGCACGTCACCTCTAAGGGATGGAGGCAGCAAGGAGCAGTGCATGTGTGTTTGTGTTTGTGTGTGTGTGTGTGTGTGTGTGTGTGTGTGTGCGTGTGCAACATGTTTGACAGAGGTTGAGAGTTTCAATCGCTCTAAAGACATACACACGGCACACACATACACACACACAAATCAACCGACAACTGAGGCAGCTAGCATGCCCTCTGCAGCACCTTTTGGCCTTGCTTTTACCCAAGCAGCATGGCTGGGACATGCCTGCCAGGCAGTGCTGGGTCTGCACTGCACAGCACTGCACTGCACTGAGCTGCTGTGTGCTGCCAGCCGCACCTTCCTGAGTCGTAGAGTAGAACCATCATGTCAATTTTTGAGTAAAAGCGAACCCCGCTTACTCAAAACGTTACGCTTACCCGTGGCTATTGTTGGTGCGTCATCAAGGAATGTTCACTCCTTGATCAATGACCAAGGACAGGTAAGAAGTGTCTATCATAGGGGGCGAGCAGCCTTGAATCGTGGGCTCTTTTGAGCCCGTCTCATGAACCGCCTGACAACCATCACCCATGCAAGGCTTGGAACTTGTCACCCATGCTGAGCACTTGCCCCCAACGCTTGGCACTTGCCACCTGTCAATCCTGCAATGCTTGGAACTTGTCACCCATGCTGGACACTTGACTTGAACACATAATCACCCATGCCCATGGTCACACATGGCACTTGCACCTGCCCTGTGCCTTGTTGCACTCATGTTAGATCCTGCTCATACCAGGTCCCACTCACCAGCCCTGTGCCAGGAGTGCCAGCACCACCTGCCAGCTGGCGGTGGTGATCGCGGCATGCAGGGCGGCAATCCTCGCCAGGCTGTGGCTCTTGCTGCCACTGTTGCTGCTGTTGCTGGTGTCAGCAATGGCGGCGGATGTGCTGCTGTCGGTGGGGCCGGCGGAGGCGGCCATGGGGCTCTGTTGGATTGCTGCCTGGGAGGATGCAATGACCTCAGAGCACCTGCTGGGAAATGTACAGCGTCTGCATGAATATATGGATGTTGCTGAAGAGCAGTGTCCGCATGGGGCGTTGCAACGCAGCTGATGGGCGTTATGAGGCGTGCCTGCAACATGGGCGTTGCTGGGAAAAAGGGAGTCAAGGTCTGGAGCCTAGGTGAACCAAGTGGCGCAAGCGGCAAGAGTCAGGGTGTCCTCCCCAGCTGGAATGGATTTGGGGCAAAACTGCATCGCTGGGAGCGCTGCTTGGGCATGGGGCAGCAGACGACAAACGGAAGCAGGGATGGGCCATGCGTGGAAAACTTGTGTTCCAATGCATTGTTTAAAAAAAGTGTCTGAGAGCATTTGTTAAGAATGGCTATATTTGGGCATGGGGCAGCAGACGACAAGCGAGAGTGGATGTGGCATGCCCTGGCCCAGGGCCTGGGCACCTGTGAGGAAAAGACGCCAGCATGTGCACACGTTTTTGGCATGGGCGCACACAAGCACTTGTGTGCGAGCACTGTGCACATGGCCGACCCAAAGTTTACGAGCATGGACTCTGTGGGTGTTAAGGTTGGCGTGGGGAGGGATGAGTGAGCAGGCAACCACTGGGAGCAAGTACTTATGCCTGTGGACATGCTGCGCACTGGCAAGCAGGTGGAGGAGCACTAACAAGTCACAAATGGAAGCGGCCAGGCGAGAGGCTGAACTGAAAATGCCTGACTTGATCACTCATGGGTTGAGGCCTGGGGTTCAGGGAACAAACAAAAAGTCAAGCCCACCACACAACTGGAGGGCAATCAGGCAGCATGGACAGCAGGCGCCGCCCACAGGCTGGCCTGTTGCTGCTGCGTTCCACCTGATGCTGCACTGTGTGAGGTGCTGGAAGCTGGGCAGCAAGTCACACGAAGAAGGCTAGGCATCAGGCATCACCAACAGGCACACACCTGATGCTACACTGTGTGAGGTGCTGGGCAGCAAGCCACACGAAGGTCATTTAGACAGACATACACACAAACTACAGGCACCCACCTGATGCTGCACTGCATGAGGTGCTGGTAGCTGGGCAGCAGGCGCAGCGTGTATGGCATGCAGCAGGCAGGCAGTGGATCCTCCCCTCCCGGACCACCACCGCCGCTGTCTCCCTTTGTGCTTTGATCTTGAGATGTGTGCGCCTTGCAAGGATCAGGGGGATGGGGAGTGGCTGCTGGCTGTTGCTGGCTAGGATGAGAGGGTTGGTTGCCGTGAAGTCTGCCAGGAGCTGAGTGGGCGTGCGCCAGCGGTTCCTCAGAGGGCAAGCAGCCTCTAGGGGGTGGGCAGCCCTGCAGCATGCGGCTCAACACCCTGCAAAACCGTCATTGTGATCCGGTCGAGTTTTTGGGTCAGTGCTTGCGATAACGTCACAGTGGCATGCTTGATCTAAGGTGTGCTGCCCTGCAGCATGCGGCTCAATGCCCTGGGACAGTGCCATCGTTACCTGATCAAGGAATGGGTCAGTTTGCCAATCTGTGCTTATATTTGAGGCAGGCTAGCCACGCATTTTGCTTGTAAAACCCAATTTTTAAACCCTTGAAGCATCCTAACCTACAGCCTGAGATGTATGTGCTGCGTCCGCGTACCCTGCCTGTATGTTGGCAAAGGCAAGCAGCCAGCAAGAATTTTAAAACTGCCTTCAATTCCTGGCCTGTGGCCTTCGAACTGCGCGTACAAAGCTTCCCTTTGCCATCAAGGGACAGCACACATTGCCAAAACTTCAATCAAAAGCACACGAAAGCAGGCACACCTGCACACATCGAGAGGCAGCTGAGGCTGGCATGCATGTGCTGCTGCACCGGTGCTTGGCCACTCCACTCCCAGGTCCTGAGGTCCCACATCCCTCGCATAGTGCTCCCAATAAGCATGCGCACGCAGTGCCACTGCACAGCGCGCAAGGGCACGGCCTAAGGGAAGCAGCAGCGGCCACCTGCGAGCGAGGAACTGATGGAGCGGATTGGCTGTCCCATCTATACAGGAGCAGCTGCAGGCAAGGGCACAAGGGTACGGCTTAAGGGGAGCAGCAGCGGCCACTTGTGGGTAGACGAGTTTATGCAGGAGGTGCAGCTACTTGTGCACCTGTGTAGCCCTTTAATGAGCCAATGTGTCTCTTTTCCCATAGTCGGCGCAGGGGGTGTTTCACCGTCTGCAGTTTTTCTCTTTTCTTTAGCTACGGATGAGGGCAAGGGTGAAATCCAAAAGGAGCAGCAATAACCTGCTTACGGGTGTCCAGAAACTTTTTATTCTGGGGCGCTAAAGCACTGAAGGGCGAGCAGGAACGTATGAGGGGGCACTACCCTTGGAAACAAGAGGGGCGCGCCATTAAAACAAAGGTCAATAGTGGCTGGTCTAGAGAAACGCCCAGAGGATTCTCTTTGGTCCCAAAGGCTTATTTGACAAAAGAAAACTCCTAAAGAGAGGGGAGGCTTACGCGAGTGCTATGATAAGGTGGGGCGGCAGGGGAGAGGGGCAAGGAGAATGCCAGGTAGAGCATCCAGAAGACGTTGTGCAAGCTGTCTCGTCAAGCAGCTGTACGGTTGCTGAGATACACCTCATTTGATGAGACACCTCAGCAATAAAGCTAGCAACCCTCACACCCACCTCAACCACCTTAACAGCCATGCGACCCACCTCAGCGTGTTCAGCTTGCAATCTTCATACAGCGCATGCAATGCCCGCAGCACCCGCATGCCGCTGGCATACACTGCTGCACCGGCATCCTTGCTCCCTTTGCTGCCAGCGCTGCCAGTTGCCTTGCCTTGCAGCACCCCCTTGTCCCAACCATCAGCGCTGCCTGTGCCGCCTTGCAGCAAACCCCTGTCCTGATCATCAGCGCTGCCAGTTGCCTTGCCTTCCAGCGACCCCTTGCCCCAACCATCAGCTTGCCTGGTGAGAGCAATATTCGGTACACACGTGACAGACCTCACATCAGGAGCCATCCAGGGGCACCTCCTACGCGCAACCGTGCTGGCATGCAGCTTGCTGCGTAGCAGCGCTGTCCATGCACTGCTGGCGCCTGGGCACTTGCTGCTGCCGGCCCAGGCTTCCTTGCCGGACAGGTGCGGCTCGTCCAAGCCCAGCTTGCGGCTGGCTTTGGGAGGTGCAGTCGAGGTTGTGTGTGCAGGAGTGCGGGGGAGCTGGGTGCGGTGCAAGGTTGGGGAGGCAGGGGAAGCCAGAGTCATGGCTGCAAACCTGTGGGAGGTGATGGAGGGTTAAAGAGATACGAGGAGAGAGATGAGTCCATTTGGGAGAGGCAAAGGAGTTGGTAGGAGCATTCCATTGGGAGCATTCTAACTGAGAAGATTATTTATGGAAAATGGTTGGCGCGGGGCGAAGAAGCCCACTGTGCTGAGATTTGGAAGCAGGAGGCTGAGAGAGGGGAGCCTGAAAGGGTGGCTTCAGGTAGATGTTGGTGGAGGCAAAGAAAAAGGGATGAGGAAGAGATGCGCATTTGATCAGCAAGAGACAGACCCTTCCAGGAGAAGAGCATGAGCATAAACCAAGTAGCAGCTGGAAACTTGTAAAACATGTGTGCACAACTACACTTGGCAGCCTCTTACTTGTTACGCTGAGGTGTGTCAAAAAGCTCGCTGGGGTCCTGCGGCTTGAATTGCGACTGCTGCTGCTGCTGCTGCTGCTGCTGTGGCCCACATGTACTTGGGTTAGCAAAGGCTGAGGGTCCTCCTGGCAGCCTTGTCAGCAGCACTTCAATCAGCGCATCCCACTCAGAACTAATCTGGCCGCAGCATGTGTCTGCGCCCAACCCAGACAGACCAGATATGTATATGTGTGTTCGTTTGTTTGTGTGCGTGTGTGTGTGCGCGTGTGTGTGTGCGCGCGCGTGTGCAGGCGCGCGCGTGCCCACACCCCGGAGAGACCAGACTTGAGCACTGCCAATTAAATCAAACTTAAGGAGCCACCGCGTGCGCCTTGTGACAACTCATACATTCAAAGCAAACTACACGGTTTCAAAACTGTCATCTACAATCGAGTATAATCTTCACATGGCAAATGGCATCGTCATCTCAGCAAGATAGATCAATTGCCTTTGGTAGAGACATTGAGTGGCGACAATCCAGACAACAAATACTGAATTTGCCCAACACAGACAAATCCCAGAGGGATGACTGAGGCCCAAAGTTGCCGTGTATTTGCATGCTCCCTGCATACATGTCCCCATATATATATGTGTGTGTGTGTGTGTTCCCATAAATATATGTGAGTATGTATGTAAATGCAGGGCTTACAATCTATTGGAAGAAATATAAGAATTGTCCGTAAGTAATATCCAGGTACCCTGCAAAACTTTGATCTGGCATAGATCACCTTGCTATAAAGAATTGGATTCATTCCGCCCCCCCCCAAAAATTGTTTTGCAATCATGCATCAACCACGCACCAAAAATAATAACTTACACAAGTTGTATCACAACTGCCAGGGCCCTAGCCCCTCCATGCCCCTGAAATGCATTGCGGGCATCTGTTTACAGGTTCCATGCAAATTAATAAGCAACAGAGTAGGTTTAGGTCAATTCAAAGCAATCCACTCCAGCTCACTTTTTAGGTGCCTGCCAGTCATGAACATGCAAACATGCCTGCTTGTTCCCTTCCACCCCCTGGCCCTGCTCCAATCCTTTGTAAATGATTTCACTTGACATTATTGCTGCATTGGGGACCCTGCTGCTCCCTCCCCTCTGCGTAGCTTGCTGCCACTACTTCCTTAACCTCTGCTACGCCTGCTTGCATATGCTTTTCCCACCTTTTCTGCTGTGGGGAGTACAGAGAGGCTACTGTCTCAGGGAAGGCTGCTGGGGGGAAGGCCGGGCATGGATCGGAGGGGTATGCTCTTGTCCACTCATAGTTTGAGTCCTTTAAGGTTTGTTTCCACGGCTACACACTACTGCACACCCTCAGCAGGGATTGAACTAGAGAGCATGCACCTAGCCAAACATAGTAGTCTTTTTATTTTTAGTAAAGCAGTCCAGATTGAGGTTGAAGGCAACACACCCTTGTGATGCACAGGAGTACTCTGTAATTATCCTATCATAAGTATATAATAATATCTAATGTATATATATATATCACTGCCTACTACTGCAGTGACATGCACTTTTTCTGCACCCCTTGAAAAGATAATCAATGTAGTGATTTGCAGTGAATCCGCACCCCCTCCGGTAAATACTGATGTGCAATCTGCACAAACCCGCAGGGGCAGAGAGCCCCTGCTATGCCCACTTCCACACTTCCACTTATTAACCTGAATCTCAAACCAGCACTGCAGTTGTGCTTGCTGTGCAATGCCATGCATGAGCTTAGCACTGTGGTGCTTGTTGTGCAATGCCATTCATGAGCTCTTATGTCTCCAGATAAATCCATTCCTCACGAAGGAAGCAAGCCTTCTGCCATTGGGGGCGCCTTGCGCATCAACTGTCCGTCTATCTTCTTGGTCTGGGGGCTTTCTTTTCATCCAAATCCTGAATGGTCGAAAATAATCCATTTCCATGTATCCGCACAAATCCACACCTCCAAAGGCAACATTTTGGAAGGTGCAAAAATTGTTTACACCCCTCAACTAAATTATATTTTCGGCGTGGTACAAGGCCACAACGGCACATTGTAACACGCACGCGCTCGCACACACACACGCGCTCGCACGCACGCACACACACACACACACACACACACACACACACACACACACACACACACACACACACACACACACACACACACACACACACACACAACGAAAACACCGCAGGTATACTTAATATATACTTATCACATCATATATTCATTGTAAATCTCATCATACATCCATTTGCATCATGTCTCCTTACCAGGGTGGGCATACAGGTCCCGCAGCAGCCCTGTGTACTCCCCATCGTCCATCACCGCTCGCAGCACACGCATGACCAGCTGCTGCAAGTGCCCTCTGGGTTTGAGTGCCACATCCAACTCCAGGGCGTTGCCGCCTGCCATGCCCAACGTGACATGCCTGCCCCATGCGTGGCTCAGGCTGACCGGGGAATCGCCCTGCATGCAAGAAAAGCACAGCGCAAGCAGACTGGAAGACCTCCTTGTTGTGAGATGCAAGAAGGGCATTTGGCAAGGGATGCGAGGATGGCAGAGCAAAGTCAGGAACATGCCGAGATCGTGATATAGAAGGAGGAGGAAAGGAGGGAACACAGGAACAAGAAGCCAGGTCTAAGGAGGCCAGGAGAGGCAGGACCAAGGAGCCAGGAATAAGGAGCCAAGTGCAGCCTGCAGCACAGAGGTAAAATGAGCATTGTCTTGAAGAGGAGCAGACGGCTTGCGCTGCGGCTCACGCTTGCCTAATCCCCCCCCTCCCCCTCTCTCTCTCTCACACACACACGCTCTTCCTCTCTTTCCCTCCCTCTTTCTTCCCACCTCTGTCTCCCTCTGTGTGTGTATGTGTGTGTGCATGTGCGCACTTGAGTGCGCACGCACATGCGCGCAACCTTGACGAGTTGCACTTATTAACTGTGACGCTGGACCAATTGTGAAACACTTATCCCAACGTCCTGACGTTCTTCAACTCCTACTTCCCTGCCACCTCATCACCATCACAATCACCACAGCAGTCTCACCATCCAGGCCTTAGCCCTCTGGCCAACGTACCACAGCTGCTGCCCAGACTCACCTGGCGTGCTTCTCCCACTGGAACTGCTGCAGGTCCTGACCATGTTAAGCCCTGAAAGCCTGCTGGTGTGGTAGCCTGGTGTTCTTGGTGATGATGGTGATGGGGTCCTTGCTGTTGCGGTACACCATCCATCCCAAACCTCCCTACACTCCCACAGTCCAACCCCTTTTTGGCTGTGCTCGCTCTGCCATTTGGCTGCACGCTAGCCATGGACGCGGGGGTTGACTCCTCCATCTCTATCTCCATGTCATCCTCCATTACATCCCCCTCAGCCGCTGTCCCTGTCCCAGCACCCTCCATGGCAGGCAGACGATCTGCGCTGCCTATGCTTACCCCGGCTGAGCCTCTGGGCACTGCAGGAGGCGTTAAGGCATCGTTTATATCCTGCTGCTGCTGCTGCTGCTGCTGCTGCATGTGACGCGGTTGCGTTTGCTGCAGGTGCACCTGCTGCTGCAGCGGCGGCTGGAGCGGTGATGCGGCTTGAGGAAGGCTGATGCCACACAGCTGGTGTGAGCCCTGACAGAAGACGGAGTAGGAGGATGGCACACACAGGGACAGGGACACCGTCAGCAGCATGGCAGGGGGAGTGTGCACGGTGTACGCATGGGGGCTCAAGGGATGCTACAGGTGACTGACCAGGCTTGAAGTTTCAGAGTATCTCCTCGGCTGTCCTGTTTTATTAACAATCTATCAATTGGCTCACTGCATTCATTTATCGGCTCACTGCATTTGCGTACTGTCTCGCTACTGCATTGGCTACGAGCTACCACTGCATTGATTCCTTGGCTCACTGCATCAAACAAGCCTCAAAGGGAGAGAGACCTCTCATGCATGGTGCAGGAAAAGCATGCAAGCCAGCATCCTGCATGCAAGCACTGAGGATCAGCATGAACCACAAAAAGCTGCAGGCAAGGCAGACGTGCATGGCACGCTACTTCCACCATTAGCACTCGATGTGCATGCCCTTCTTTGCAGCCTCATTTGGCAATTGCATGCATTTCAGGAAAATATCTTTTTCACCTTCCTACTTCCCTTTCTGTACGTCTCCCTGTGCTGTGCACCTCATTTGTGATACTATCCATCCATCCCAAACACCTCTCATTTACAACAACACCCAAGCACGTGATACCGATCAAAGCAGAGCCCCTTAGATCAAACCAAAGTCTCTCAAGCAAAACAACCCCAGTGGAATTTCATAACAATGCTGAAACTAGAAAATTGGGCGGCTGAAACAACGACCATGACGCTTCATTCAGCGCAATGCCTCACACACAATTACATACACACACACACACTTACACACACCCACTTACATACACACACCTGGTACACGTTGAGCTGCCCTTTGGGGGACAACACCAGCAGCTCCATGGTGCGCCCCCCCAGGGGGCTGCGTGGGGCAGGTGTGTCTGTAGCACGCACAGCTGCCACGGCACGCGCAGGTAAGGTGAAGGCCAGGGCAGGAAGCTGGCTAGGGTGGCAGGTGTGAAGGCCTGGGCGGCCAGCAGGGGTGCTGCGGCAGAGGGAAGGACAGAGGCACAGGGGGATTGGTGGGTTGGTCTTTGTTTTTGCAGCAGCCATAGGCAAAGGAGGGTGAATGGATTACAATTGGGCAATGGATTCAGGCAGTGCCAGGCACAGAAACTTACATTTTCAAGCACGCGCACTGTGGCGTGTTGAAGGCAGCACAGAGGTGGCGTTCAAGGACCTCGACACAAGCAACAGATGAAAGAGGCAGCAGCCGGCTGGAGTGGCGAGACCAAAAGCCACCTGCTTGCTTGCATGCCCTCCAAACCTCTACAGCACATCCCCTAAGGGACAGCACACACAAGGGAGACGGCCTCACAACGCCGCCACGTCCAGGAGTGTTGTGCATGGCATGAGGGAGGACTACCTGGACCAAACCTTGCATCCCAAGAGCCCACATGAGGAAATCACCTTCCTTCCCTCTTTCCCTCCTCCCCTTGCCAGCCTTGCACCAAAGTCTGGAAAACTCGCTTGCTCTGCATGACAGCCTCTCTCCTCTCTTCAGTCTCAACACAAGCGCTGAGTTCCAACGCAACTGTCACGAAAATGCGATGGCACAGCCTTTCTTACATGTATAAGGTGTATAAGGGTAAAGGCTTGCTTGTCCTGCTCGACAGCCTCTCTCCTCTCTCAGCCTCAATTCCATGCTGAAGTCTTTTTTCATTCCGGGCGGCCTTCTTCCAGGGCTGGTCATGCATACCAATCCAGTCATAGCAAGGTGCTTGCTCAATGCAGTGGCCTTTGACTCCCATCATAGCAAGGCGCTTGCTCAATGCAGTGGCCTCAGACTCCCCAGCCATAGCAAGGCGCTTGCTCATTCAGTGATTGCAGTAAACTTAAGACTCCCCAGTCATAGCAAAGCACTCAATTGCTGCAGTGAACTCAGACTTGCACAGCGCTGTATGTCTCCTGCAGCCTGAATCCCAATGCAACTGCCACAAACAAGCAATGGGCTCCCTTACGTGGGCAACGTGAAGACCAGCAGCTGCTGTGCGTCCGGGCACAGCACTGCTAGCAACAGCCCTCCAGAGGCATCCGTCACCTCATGGCCTTCCGTGGGCTTGGCGTCCACAGCCACTGCAGGTGCATAAACAAAGGCATGAGGGCAATGCGGGCATGAGGGCGGAAGCGCAGCCAGCTGCTTCACCTGTTGGCCTTCTGTGGGGTTTCCGCCTCGTGCCACTGCAGGTGTATAAATTAAGGCATGAGGACACTGCAGGCATGATGGCGCGAGCACTGCTGGCTTGAGGCGATGCTGCTGGTGTTGACATCAATAAAGGCATGCACACATTTAAGAGCATGAGCCCAGCTGGCATGAGGCGGTGCTGCTGGCATTGACATTGATGAAGATATGCACGCATCGTGGGGCACACATCATGGGCCACGCATCATGGGGCACGCATCATGGGGCACGCATCATGGGGCACACATCATGGGGCTGGATGATATTCAAGTGCTGGTGCACACCTGTGCTGGGCTTGACTACGTGCAGCAATCACAAACCACAAGGGAAACCCTGGGCTATGTCAAAGCAGATCACTCCCTGAAGTCTCAGTCGAATCTGGCCCTGCATTGGGAGGGTTTGCATTACTCAAGCAGCGACTCCAACAACTCTGCCTGCATTTTCTGGAGAAGCACAAGCACAAGGGATCTGCTTAACTGACCAACCAGAGCCAGGCATACACCCAGCATTTACACAAAAGACAGCAACAGAGAACTCTTGCAATTGTTGGAAACGCGCGTGTGCGCGCACGCACACACATGCACACACACACACACACACACACACACACACACACACACACACACACACACACACACACACTAACACACACACCCTGCTGCATGTCGTGCTCGTGCAGCAGGCAGAACACAGGCCGAGGCCCATCCAGGCCAGGCAGGCCAGTTAGGGGCAAGTAGGAGTCCTCCAATGAGGCAGCCCCACTGGGGTCCACAGGGCTCATGGATCGGCCGCCCAGGCTCAGGCCCCCAGATCGGGACATCTGTGGCCGGATCAGAAAAGCAGTGACAGCTGAGTGATGTCGCATGTGCTCATGCATGCTCGCTGTGTGTGTGCGTGTGTGTATGTGTGTAATGTGTGTGTAATGTGTGTGTGTAATGTGTGTGTATATGTGTGTAATGTGTGTGTATGTGTGCGTGCGCGCGCGCATGCGTATGTGTGTGTGCGTGTGTGTGTGTGTGCGCGTGCGCGAAGGATGAGAATGTGTGGCCTAAGGGCAAGGGTGTGTGTGGCTTGACTTTCGCACAACGGTTTGAGGCATGCTCATGTGCTGAAACATGCGCCAAACTTTCAGGTAAACTAGTGTCGGGTGATCTTTGGGAATCCGGTGTTGGGACATAAGCCTGCTCTGTTGGGAGGCACTATTAGAGTATTTCTAATACATCATAGTTTTACATCATAGGCTGCTCATTTCTTTTTTTATCCCGCGTGACAACCTTACATGGTTGAAGCATATATTGCGTAGCATTTGTGGAAGAGGCAGGCATCAGCATGTGCTTGCCATGTAAGCAGACCATGCAGCGGGCCCAGCCACAAGGCTTTCGCAGGCATCAGAAATGTGGTGCAGTCCAAACATTTCTCCAGAGGTTGTTCTCGTGTGCTACAAGCGCAAAGCACGCTTTGTTTTTGCAGAGGATGCAGGCCAGGTTGTCTAGCAGACCACGGTGCCAGGCACCCCAGGGTGCCTGAATAGCTCTATATTTGGGCAATTCACACTGGCAGGCAAACAACAGATCACAGCACCTTACTTGGCTGCCTATCAGACAGGCACTGACAAGCACCCACAGCAGAACCTGCACCATCAAGCTGACTGCAATGCATAAGACTTCCACATTGGGGGCCCCAGCCCTTGATTGTGCACAAAGACGGGAGCAAACACCCTTTCACAAGAAACTTGTACAAATGGCCTTACAAATAGACATTTGGGACCCAAAACGCAGAGCTGGGATTGGAGGTGACACCATACAAGGTCTGAGACACGCACGTGCGTGACCAAGAAGGCCATGCATGGACTCACCCCCTCCCCCGTGAGAGCTCCAACAACCGCACAGTCACACAAAAATGCACACCTGCACGCCCACCGAGGAAACAGCTCCGTCAAACAGGCTGCCTGCATCTGCGCCAATGGCCCTGCTGCCTGTGAGCCCTGTGTTGAGCCCTGCTTGGACCCGGCTGCCAGGTGCTTCCCTTCCCACAGTCCTCGCATCTGACGCTCCAAAGCCACCGATGGCTTTCCCAGCCTGCCAAGCAGCGGCACACAACAAGGCCAGCAGCCTGCTTTTAACACTGTTTACAAGGCACGCGCCCATGCGCTCGTGTGTGTGTGTGTGTGTGTGCGCGCGTGAAGAGCAGCAGGGGCCAAGGCAAGTAGCTCTCGATGAGGGTCGGCACAGCTGCTGGGTGTGCTCAGATCTATGGCAATGACTGTAAAACAATGAGAGTCAGGAGCAGGCCTGCCAGCCTAGTCAATGATAATAATCATAATGGTTTGATGCTGAAAGGTAGAGGCGTGCACCTTTCAATGCAGGAGTGAGGGTGCACTCCTGGATCTGTTCCTCTGATCAAAACACTTCCAGTGGTCTGGTGCAGACACAGAAAGCAGATCAGAGATCTTGTATATGTAATACCTAGACCATTCACCACACCTTGGTATCTATATGGCACACAGAGTCAGCGTGCGCAAGCGCATTGCTGTTCACCTGGTAGTCTAGTTATTTCTGGGTTGTTCTTAGTTTATATGGTGGTTCATTGCCTGCCTGCGCAGGGGCAATGGCGCCCAATTTAGACCAGCACAGCTCATCTTGACTAAGTCTGGCAAGAATAGGCCTGTGTTTGCAAGCAGTTTGTAGTCATTGCCTTCCTGTGCAGGGGCAAAGGCGTCCATGACAGACCAGCTCAGCTCACCTTGACTAAGGCTGGCAAGGAAAGGCCTGTGTTCGCGCCACGCGGAGCTGGGTTGAACATGGACGGAGACAGGCGACCCTCAGGGGTGCGAGCCACAGGCCTGCAGTGGCACACACACACACATACACACACACACACACACACACACACACACACACACACACACACACACACACACACACACACACACACACACACACACACACCAAAAGAGGAGGAAGTAGGAGCATGATGAGTTCATTTGAAGGGGGTTTACAGCTGTGAAGAGCAGCACCTTCATGCCCTCACTGAGGGCCCCACGCAAAGAATCCTCATGAGCCAAGGGAGACTGAAGCAGCCACTGAGCGGACACACCAGCTGGGTGAGAAATGGGCCAAGAGCAGAGAGTAAAGAGTAGAGCAAAAAGTAGAAGTGGGCCAAAAGCAGAGGGTAGTGCAGAAAGTAGAGACCAAGATCACCCACCGGTTGGATACGACAGTTGAGTGAGAAATGGGCTTACACTCTCAGCTTAGCAAGGATTGGGAAGAATGAAGAGAGCTGCTTCAGATGGCAGGTACACAATATTAACATGCAAGATCCGACGCCCCAAGGGCGAGCTCTTTGCAAGGGAGGAGTGAACAGGCACGGACGATTACAGTATCGTACTGAAATGCATGCTCAGGTTGCCAAACCAAATGTTCCTTCTGCTGCTGCTGCTGCTGCTGCTGTCAGATCATCCTGAACCACGTGCCTGCCACAGCTCCGAGGCAAGAGTTTGCCTAGCACCAGCAACACGTGCTTCTGAGCCATCTCGGCCATTCCCTGCCTACAGCCATTCCCTGCCTAGCACCAGCAAGGCATGGCGCGGCATGGGTATGACAGAACCCTGCCTAGCACCAGCAAGACATGGCAGGGGATGACGTGGCCCTACCTAGCAAGACCGTACTTCTTTTCCACCATGCAGCAGGCAGCAAGCAGCCCCGTGCTTGCAAGGAAAAAGGACATGCTCCGCGTGAAGCAGTGCACACCGAGCTTAAAAAAATCAATGCTATGTGAAACGAAACACAGGCTCAGCAAGTCATGATCACGACATGTGTCCGTCATTCATGTCAAAGCCACACAAAGACCCCCCAACCGGCATGCCAACCCATACGTGTGAGACAAAACTCAGGCCCGACCAGCATGCCGACCCATACTCTTGACCAAGGGCAAGAGTGTGTTTGCATGTGCACCTTTTGACTGAGAAGGGTAGCCTGAGAAGCCCGAGGCTGCAACGCTTGCTGGCCCAACCAATACTCGGGCACTACCACATGAGAGAAAACACAGGCTCGAGGCGCCATGACAAGGAAATGCGTCCGTCACACATGTCACAGCCACACAGTCCCCCAGCCGGCCCATGCCCACCCACACTCGTTTCCATAGGCAAGAGTGTGTTTGTGCGCGCACCTTTTGACTGAGGAAGGCCAGCCTGAGAAGCCCGAGGCTGCAACGCTTGCTGGCCCCCCCGAGACAGGGGTGTCCAGCATCGAGGCAGAGGTGGTGTGGGCTCCAGGGACGGCAGCAGCGGTGGAAGGGGGCCTGCTGCCACCTCTGCTGACCACCTGCACGTGCGTCTGAGCGCTTGCGCTGGATGCAGTGCGGAATGATGCAATCAGATAGGCTGGGTGGATGCGCTTCAAGCTGCGCACAGGAGTAGGGTTGGCTCAGTTCCACACAAGAATGTGCATTGCACAGTATAAGCACTGGATACTCAGCACTCAAATGTTTGCTGAATACGGAGAAGATCTGCGGCATTGGCCAACCAATGGCAGTAGTGATTGCTGAGGATGCCAGTGCAGAGAAAGAGGGCCAGTCGGCTGGTCTGGGGCAATGGCAGCTTTTGAGGCACTGTTGTGTTTGCACTCAGCTTTGTGGCAAGGTGAGCCACATTTGCACACCAAGCTTCAAGGAAAGAAAACGAGGGCAGGGATGGCAAAAAACATTCAGGTCCATATGTGGCAGCAAGTCCATACAGAAAGTTTGCGCCCTATGCTTTTCTGTGCACACACACACACACACACACACACACACACACACACACACACACACACACACACACACACACACACACACACACACACACACACACCTGGTTGACTGGGGTTGTGTCAGCTAGATGGTGCAGGGGGTGTGGGGTGGCAGCGGGCAGGTCAGGCAGGTTACCAATAGCTGTGGGGCGCACCGCGCGCTTGGTGATGAGCCAGAGAGCAAGGCGCCCTGCGCCCTGCAATGAACAAGAGGAAGAATGGCTAGAGTGCTTTCACCAGACACCTTAGGCAGCCACAACAAACTGGACAGGGTGTTTGCTTCCCTCACACGCATTTTGATCTGGGGAACGTAAAGCAGCCATGCAAAGAAGGGGTTGGCACTTCGAAACCCAGCCGACTGAGGTGCAGGTATTTTGGACCAAACCAACAAAACTGCAGGCATGTCAAGATCCCATCAACATCCATGGTATGCCTCACAAGCATCCAAAAAACCATAGCAAGGGTCTACTTGCTGCCCGCATTTTGCTGTAGGTGGCTACAAAGGGCAGGCTGGGGGAAAAACCCACACCACCTCCTCGTCACTCCATCGAGCTTGTGAATCTGCCTGGTAACCCACTCTACTTGCTGCCTGTACATCGCTGTATGTGACCACAAAGGGCAGGCTGCGAGGATGCCCCACATCACCTCCTCGCCGCGCCAACCAGCTTACTAGTCCGCCTCACTACCTACACAACTTGCTGCCCTCACCTTGCTGTGTGTGGCCACAAAGGGAAGGCTGCGGGAGGACCACACCACCTCCTCGCCACTCCATCCGGCATAAGAGCCCTCGCAGCCGGCACGCAGAGACACGTCTGCTAACACGGGGCACGGCTCGTCCAGGGGGTGCGTGATCATGCGCACCCCAGAGGCGTGGGGCGACTGCGCAATGTGCACCCAGGGACACACGTGTCAGTATGGACCAGTCCATGTCACATTCGGTCACATTAAACCATCTCAGGTCAGGCATTGAGGGGCTGCGCAGCAACACACGAGGGGATGCACATGTCGTCACACAGCACATGTCGTCACACAGCACATCGCATCATATCGCACTGCACCTTATCCCCAAGCGGTAGTGCATGCCTTAAGGGCGGGTTTCTGTCTTGGACTTTCTAGTGATGGAGGAGATCAGTCAGTCAGCTTGACTGAAGCACACAGGAGTCTCATGCATACGCAGAGGCGGAACGGCGAACCTTGGAAAGCTAGGATGCAATGAATGAGGGGTGCGGAATGGGATACTGCCAACTCCTGTGACCAAGAGCAAGCTCCCACACAAAATTCTTAATCCAATGCGGGGCCAAAAAGGAGCAGAGCAGGGTATCACAGCTCACCAGCTCTGGTAGTTCTCGCTAGGAGCAGCCATTGGAACGCAAGACACTTGCAGAGGCAGCAGCTAAGCCTCCAAGCATTGTTGCTGGTGCACCGCATAGCGTAGCACTCAAGTACACCCACCCCCAGCAGCAGCCCCAGCGTGCAAGGCCATATATGCTCCACAGGGCTAGCCAGGGGGGTGTCCTGGAGGCCCCCTCCGGCAAGGCATGTGGTCACACACCCCGGCTGCAGCAGGCACAGCACCGCCCGATGGCCATACTCAGGGAAGTCAGTCCACACGGCCTGCGATGGGCGAAGCATGTTCTTTCATTCTTTTGTTACTATCATAAGTGCTTGTGTGTATGTGTGTGTTGCGGGTATGAGTGCGCACGAGAGACCATTGGCATCTACACAAACAGACAAAGTTTTTGCATGGTTTTCAAGGAGCAGCCCCCATTTGAACATGCGCCTGACCACAGTGTCACACCAACACACCTTTTGGATGACCTCAGACTGCAGGGTCAAGCTTTTGCGCAGGCTCCTGCCAGCTGCCCATACGACCCTGCATGGCATATTTTGCGCTTGTAAAGGTAGCGTGAGTATGTCTGGTGGTCTGGGATCAAGCTCGACAAGGTAATATGGCATGCTGGCATGGAAGTAAGAAGCAAGGACATGGAGGTAGCACATGGGCAGACGTATTGGGTCAACACCTGAGCAAGTGTGCACACCATTTACCCTGCAGCATGGAGGGACGGTAAGCATGAATTACATACAGCGTTGCAAGTCTTCACTCGCCACAAAAAGCAAAATGTATGCAGTTGTCCATGACGTGTGCTCGTTCTCTTTAGAACAGATGCTCAAGGGGGATGCTGGAGCATGTGCATGGATTTATTCAATGGCACAGGGGAGTGAGAATGCCATACACATTTTTTCAATGCAGTAGAAGGGGCTCCGTCTTAACACAACCATCTATTCAATCACCACCTACAGCACCAAGCATCGCTGGTGGCATTGCAGGTGGCATGAGTGCACCGAGTCCTCCTGGCATGCAAGTTAAATACTGCACCTTCTTCCCAAGACAGCCACCTCCTCGCAAACATCAGAGTCAGTGAGGAGCTCAGTAGTGTGCGTGCGTGTCAGCTTTGGGCCCTGGCTCTGCGTGTTGTTGTTGACAGAAGAAATTGATCAGAACGGCAGCCAGTCACAGGATCCAAAGACATACCCTAGATTGTTTCAGAAATCTGCTGCATCCCTGGCATTATGTGGCAGAATGATGGGTGCATTATAAAGAGCGAACGCATCAGTGCCGCAAAGTTGTTTGACCTTGAAGCAGCTTGCATCCAGCTGCCACGGCTGACTAGCCCTACCTTGTGCAGCCCAGGATCAATATCAGGCTCCTGGATACTTCCTCCTGATCCCAGAAGCATTGACATGGCGTAGCTGTTGCCATCAGGGTTGGCCTTGACAGCTCGCATTTAGGCCTGAGAGCACGGTCTGTTTGAAGGGTGTTTGCCTAAGTACAATGCAAGGGCTCTATAACCATTGCACACCCATTTCTAGTGAATTTCAGAGGCAGCATGGTAGAGAGGTCTGCCTCGTCACGCCATCTGCCTGATTTTATTGGCAACGCTGGACACTGTAATTTGATACGTTTGAAATGACAGACCGTTAATTATAATTGTTTTCCACTTGAACTGAAAGCATGCAGACGGTCCTGCCCAAAAGGCTCGAGTTCCCGGGCTGCCTCACCGACAAACTCGAAATGCAGGATGTGGGGACATCGCTGAACATTGCTGAAAAGCTGGAGGAGCTGACTGTGTAAGTGAAGTGTGTGTAACCTGCCGGTCAACGCCTGCACTTGCCCTCCTCATCCTCAAGGATAGGAAGCACAAACCTTTAGACAAATGCAATCTACCATTGCAGCTGTGTGCAATTGATTGCTTACGTATCTTAAAAGCAAGGGCAAAGGTTCTATTGTTGCAGATGCTTGCATGCCAGTCGAAGTGAACCTGTCAATTCAGAAACAAGCTGATTCCCAGACACACCACAGCTGCTTGACCTATAAATTATGGACAAGAAAACTTGTAACAATGTGTATGCTGTTCACCCTTGCTTGCAGCTGCTTGGACACCTTAAACAAATCCGTGAGCGACCATGCCTCAGATACCAGCCAAGCAGCAGTGCAGCAAATGCAGGGTGTGTGCAGCGACCAGATGCTCAAGCGCCAACTGCAGAGCCTCAAGGCCAGCTTCATCAACCTTGGGCAGAAGGAGTCTTTCGCTGAAGGTAAGAAGAACAGCCTTTGACTGCAAACATGTCTGTGCACACAGGGTCTTGCATCAGGCTTGTGGACTGCAGCATAATGGCAGACCAAACTATATATGAAAGTTTTGCAGTTGAAGCCACCATGCCCAGTCACTGTGACCATGTACGCGCGCGCGCGGACACACACACACACACACACACACACACACACACACACACACACACACACACACACACACACACACACACACACACACACACATGCCACATGCAGCCATCAAGACATTTTTCCGGAGCAGTGATTTCAAGCCCGAGGCAGATAGGGCAGCGGGTGCTGTGGAGTCAGCTGAGGAGGACCTGAAGGACCTGAAGAAGATAAACCAGCAGGTTTGAAACAGGACATAATGTATGTCCTTACAACAAGGTTTTTCATGAGCTGGGCCGCTTGTTTCGTCTCTCCCAGCTCTGTGGCCTAGTCAATCCACAACCCTCAAATGCTCTCTATCATGTCACAAATGCGCACTTGCGTGCGTGCTTACAGACACACACGTACGCGCGCGCGCACACACACACACACACACACACACACACACACACACACACACACACACACACACACACACGGCCTTGTGGTGCCTGCAGGATGAAGAGGGGCTGCGCCACATGGTCCAAACCGTGGCCAGCTACCATGACCAGTACCAGTCCGTGGTAGCACGCATTGCGCAGCGGCTGGCGCTGTCCAAGCAGGAGTGGCAAGAGTATGAGGCCAGCAAACAGCCACTTGACACTTCGTGCAGTGACAAGGCGATTGAGGTGGGGGATATGCACGCAAGCTGCATGTGCATCAGGCTGTTGAGGCTGGGTGTGTGTTGCGCGAGGCTAAAGAAAATATCTGGGCACAGATGTGTAATACATTGTGTGTATGTGAGAGATCGCATGTTCTTCTCTGTGTGGGCATCTCTGCTGAGCACACGGTCCTTCCCTGTTTGTGTTGCAGGAGGAACAGGAGGCAGCACTCAGCCAAGAAAGTGCCCGCGCAAGCCGGCTGGAGTCTGAGATTGCTGCTGCCCAGATGGACTGTACAGACACAGAGGCAGCGGTGCAGGTACATGAGGCAGAAATGCCAGTTCGCTCGGGAGTGTCACTGCGTGCATGCTCAAGCTCGACTCAGATTGTGAAAATATCTGTCAAGTCAGCATAAAAGGGTATTCCACAGCACGTGCTTGGTCTCCTGCAAAGTCTTCTGTTGCTTTTTATGCTTTAGGCCATTCCAGGGAACATGCTTTTAACTGCCACTCCCTGTGTAGGAGGGGAGAGAGAGAGAGAGAGAGAGAGAGAGAGAGAGAGAGAGAGAGAGAGAGAGAGAGAGAGAGAGAGAGAGAGAGAGAGAGAGAGAGAGCGGGGGGGGGGGGAGGGAAGGAGGGAGGATGGTGCAGGTTTTTGCTGGAGAGGTGCAGTGCAGCGTTTGCTACTGGAAGTTGCTTTGAGCAGCCAAAACCACGAATGAGCTGCCTCTCTTATGGTCACTTTGGGGCACTTGTCACGGGCACATCAAGAATAAAACGCATTAAGCCTCAGGAGGCTTATGATCTTTTGCTCAGCAGCATTTCCTTGCCACGTATGTCGTTTCTTGTGCAGGGACGTGCACATCAGGCCTTGCCTCGTCCCCAATTTCTCCTGCACGGTTGTGCTGCACATCGTGTGCTTAATAGGCTTTGCCCCAGACTTTGCCCCTGACTTAAACCTGCACACAAAATATGCACCTTTGCTTGGCTCCTGCATGCACAGGTGCTTGCATACAACCTGCACTTTTGCTTGCCTGTTTGGTGCACATGCATGCACTTTTCTGGGCTTTTGATTGCCTGCTCCATGCACAGGCGCAGCTGGACGACATTGCTGTGCTCAAGGCAGAGGTAGCCCAGCTGCAGGCAATTAAAGAGGACCAAGTCAAGGAGGCAGACAGCCATTTAAGGAGATCAAATGAATGGTTAGTTTAGAATCCCTGTTCATGTTCTTGTTATACTCTTCTTGTGTGCATGTGTGTATGCAATGCTCTCTCCAGCACGCATGTCTTGTAATAAGGTTTCTTATTTCTTACTATGGTCCCTGCCTTGCCTATTACTTTGGAGTGTATTTTTTGGGCAAATCAGCACAAAGTCATAGCACGTCCTGGTCAACTTTCAGAAAGGCTGCCCACTCCATGCCCAGCTCTTTTCCAGTCTGCTTCCAAATTTGTGCATGTTTGGAACCAATCCCTGGTGCGCAGGTGTGAGGAGATGATTGAGGTGATGTCCCGCACTACAGGGTTGTCCCTGGTCAGCATCGAGGAGGACTGTGTGCATGTCAGGCTCGAGCAAGAGGTGCCTGTCAATGTGGGGGCCTCTGAAGGTGAGGGAACCAAGGTCACAGAAAAAGCAGAGCAACATGTGCTGCTGGTGAAATGAAGAGAGAGAGAGAGAGAGAGAGAGAGAGAGAGAGAGAGAGAGAGAGAGAGAGAGAGAGAGAGAGAGAGAGAGAGAGAAGTGAGGGGGGCCGGGGGGGACAGGCAGGTTTTGAAGTAATGAATGGATGCCAATGCCCTGCCATTATCTTGATTTTCATTGTTATCATGCAATGCCTCAATGGAAAATTGCTCAGTACTTCAAGCATGACCTACCCTTTCTAAGCCAATGTTCCAGCCACCATGAACAGATCAGGGCAGGTGTACAATAGTCACGCCTTGGCGGATGTTGCTCAATAAAAAAATGTCAAGTAGTAGTTGACCTGCGCCACCCTCAGCTTTGCTGTCCCACACTGGACTTCCACTCTATCATTTGCGGTTCCAGCCAATTGAACGGTCTTTTAGAAGCAGACTGAGCACAATCTGTCCTTGCATCCTTCACTTTGCATGGCCAACCCTTTACTTCCAACCTTGACTTGATATCTCAGGTACCCATTCGGTCAGTGAGGAGAAGACCATTGAGCACACTTTGTCCATGTACCTGGTACCAAACAGCAGCCGCCTGCACTTTGCGCACCTCTCGCCCCAGAGTGTGGACATCTCAAGGGAGGTCGAGTTTGCAAAGCAAAAGAATGGCAGCCTGCAGCTACTTGTTAATGCTGTGAGGGGGAAGTTACGTGCCCACTATGGCAGCGCAAGGAGCTGAGTCTTACTGTCTACATAATCTGTATACTGGTATTTATGAATAATTCGGATGACCGACCCACACCGATCCTGGATGATCAAATTGCGTGCATGGTGCCTTCGCTTGTTTTTGAGGTTTAGGGGAAAGTTGGCTACCACTGAAATTGATTTGGATTGTGTAATCAGTGATATCTTGCAAGATGCATGTAGCTGCCATCTTCCTGCTTCACCTCCTGTAACCTACACTATCCAACCCCATGCAAAATGCTAGAGCCATTGAGTTACAATGAGTTACAATGAGTTACTTTTTTTCTTTTCTAGAGTATTGGACTAACTGATTTGAGTAATATGAGTTTCAAGCTCCTTCAGCAGTATTGCACTTAGCCTCAAATTGCTGAAACAAGCAAGAGAAGTCGTCATAAAGATGCTAGCAGTGCTGTCAAAGTTTGGAACAACAATGAGCTTGGTTAGGTTACATTACATGGGGTTTTGGTCTTCAGCCAGGCGGTTTCACTGCTCAGCCTGCTGGTCTCTTCCAGCCGCACAAAAAGCATCCATGACATCAGGAATGAAGTAATACAACTGATTTGAACCTTGCCTCAGCACTAGAAAGACGTCCTCATTTCTAACCTCAGAATAGTAAAGAACCAGAAGCATCATGGGAAATTCTTGCCTGTGGGGAGGCTGCAAAGAAAAGATGTGCATAATTGTCCCTAACAACACACACACACTATCAATTGCAAAGGAAAAGGGAATGGTTCTCACCTTCAAGGTGAGTAAAATTCCCTTTTGCAACCTGCAAGATTTTGAAATTGTGCAAGTCACAAAAGCCACAATGGCCATTTCTGCCAGGCTGCCAACAAGCTTTTTCAACTCCCAAGGTGTGAGCAAGAAGTCTAATTCTAGAGACATTACACTGCACCGTCCTTCTCAAATCAAGATCAAGGTATCTAGGCACCTTATACGGGTACACGTTAGCATTCAAAGGACTCAGATGAGAAGCAGAGGAGTAAGAGGCCCGCTTATGGTGATGCCCCTTTGGCTCAACATTGTCCAAATTCCTCCACTCTCTACACAAAGGATTGCGCCAATCAGTAGCTAGGTCTTTGATATTAATAGCTGCTCCTGTCAGCACAACTTGGGTGTACTGCTCATGCTTCTCTAAACCCTTGAAAGACTCCAGAATCTCAACAGTCCAACACTTTGCATCAGGGGCCGCACTCAATATCTTATCAGCCTTCAGTATTTTCCTCACAAGCTCGCTATTTGAAGTCAACATAGAGTTGAAGAAACGGATGGCCGCTCAAAAACAATAGAACTGCAGGGGGTCTTGACCACACTCACACAGTATAGACCAGTTACAAGTGATACGCTTAACTCAAAGCACGCGCTTTAAAAAACATAGGTGAACAGTCTGGAGCGGGCAATCCATCTCAGCTCCTTCCTTTGTAGGAACCCTCGTGCTCCACCTCCCCTTCTCCTCCCAGAAATGTATAAAGCACACATGGCATGCATTTACAACACACAAGGTAAATGTGTTGGGATGATGACCCCTAGCCGATTTTAAATCCTTTACAAGGCTTTCTATAGGGCCAAGCTTGCAGGCTTGCATGAAGCCATAACACCTGCTCCTACTAGCTTTGCATCTGAGCTGCAGGGGCTCCTTGCTCGCAAGACTATGCTAGAAAACAAGCACGCTAGCAAGAAGGTCAAAGACTCCTCCTCGCGGGCCCTGCCAACCCACATCCACACTAGTACTGCCCTCCAAGAATAGGCCCTGGTAACTCAAGAAAAAATGGCCTCCCCGCTGGACCACAACCCACAATACCAACACTACTGGAGCACTGACCCCCGAGACACTCTCTTCGGTGCCCATCATAACTCCCTCTCATCCAGATTTTCAGGCTTCTCTGTCTGCCATCCCATTTATGACGAGAATGCTATGACTCAGGCCTTGTGTCATCATAGAATGATTCTATATACTCAGCTATTCTCAATACAGAAGCCACTGCAACTTTCATGTTCCTCCCTATCCGGGGAAAACAATTGATAACTAACCCCTACTCTAAGCTCATCACTGCCTATCCACATCTCTGTTGTGAACTTGGAACAATCACACGTATTGACCTCTGCTACAATGATCCACAATCATACCTCAACCAGGAAATACCTCTTCCTCAGCACACATGGGACCTACAAATCTTTGCAGTCTGGAACACATCTGCAAGAATCCGATGGAGTCCATCTAAACAATCACAACCCAGCTTGGCTGCAGGGCCTTCGGCTGTACCAGAAGCCAACTGGAAGCTGCGCAGTGCAGGCAACCATTCTACTCTCAATACAATGCATGCTGACATGCCTGGATTCAATAAATGCCAACGCCTCCCCTCTGACAAACAACAAACATCTAGAAACCCAACCTATTCACACATAGGTGATTAGGAAGAACTTCTTGTACCTAACCATTATAATCCAACCCTTAAACTCAAAGTCCCTGACTGGAGGACATGGGCCTACACTGATGGTAGCTGCCAAACCCAGAATGGCAAACAAGAAATTGGAGCAGGTGTCTACTGCCCTCTCACTGACAGCAAAAGTTTTGTCGAGCCCAACGGTGCTGGAATTACCAACATCATATGTCGAGCTGAATTAGCAGCAATTGCTGCTGCCATCACGCACTCTTATTCACACATTGCTTCAGACAGTCTTACCTCTCTTCATCAAATATGTAAACAGCTTATTTACCCAGAGAAGCACAAACAACATATACAAGGGGATGTCCTTAAAATCATATCTTCTCTCATTAGCAACTTGCAAACCAATATTTGTTTCTACAAAGTAAAATCTCATGCTGGCATTGCTGGCAACGAATGTGCAGATGCAATTGCTAAATATCAAGCAAGCCAAGCCAATAATATCGTGGCTGATACTGGGATCCCTAGCGCAGGCCCTGGCGGAAATCCTTTTTCTCATTTATTCTGGTTAGCCAAGGAGGAAAAAAGAGAACACAATGCTGGCACATCCACAGCTCCTACACCCAATCCTAAAACAACCTACCTCCCCAATCTTCAAAACGCTCTCAAATCTCATATGCATACAAAACACAGACTTGGATATGCCGACTCCAAAACAGGCTAATACTCATATTATCAGAATTTGTTACCACATGTAGATAAGAAAATCAGCAATGCCTTTAGGGACATGTCCTGTATATCCACACCCATGAAGCGCACCATCTTACAATATCGCACTGGCACCCTCTATAACCAAAAACATGCGGTTCGTTTCAAAAGGTCCACTAACCCACTATGCCCTCTCCCAGGCTGTCATCAATTAGACAGCGCACTCCACATGCTTTCAGGCTGCCAAAATCATATCATCTCCAGCATGAAAACTGAACGCCACAATGTTGCTGGAAGAATGATCATCAAAGCTCTTAGCAAAAGCCCTTGGGGAGCAGGTTTGGTTAACATGGACATAGGGAGTGGTGATAGGTTGGCGCAGCACCACCTTCAAATCCCTGCACATGCATCAAACAGAATTATACCCCCTTACCTCTTTCCAAGAGATTTTTTTAAGAGGTCTAGACTCACCTCCAGCCGTCCTGATGCTAAAATGATTACTCCCGATAAAGCCAAACCCACTTCTTCTCCTTCTACCTCCTGCTCACACCATCATGTGTTACGCAGCAGACACAACCCCACTCTGAGGGCCACAACAGCCAACCGCGTGAGGCAACCCCACCAACTGAATGTAAACCAGCGGCATGTGCACTTGATTGAAGTCAAGTACTGTGAAGACACGAGGCCTGGACAGCAGTTGGAGGCGGCACAGCGGCAGCATGCAGACCTCTGCAAACTCATTAATGCAAAAGTTGTGACTCTCCACACCATCCTTTTGGGTGTTGGTGGGACCTGCTACGCTGAGCACACCCTTAACCAGTTTAAACAACTGGGACTTGACCACCGACGCGCCAATAGACTTGCTCGCAAACTTCATGCCCATTCTGTCATGTATGCCAACAAGCTTGTTACCACTAGGCGTTCTATTGAAAACAAGAATACTTCTCGCAGCCAGGTTACGGAGCCAGGTGCTTCCAATAACCCTCCAGATCCCCATTAGGATATTCTTTTTGTAGCTTCGTGGTTGAGGGGACTCACGGCTCTTTTCAGCCAATGTGCCTCCTTTTCCTTAATTGATGTAGGGAGAGTTTCCTCTGCCTACGTAGTTTTTCCTAGTGTTTACACCTTCCAGGATTCCAAAATCAATGCACGAGTCTCACCCTGGTCCCTGTGCACCTTTTCTTGTGTGCTTGCTCTCCCGGCCTGCTTGTCATTAGGCAGTGGGAAGGTCCTGCATCGCATCCACCCACTGTAGCACGTATGCGTACAGCCACTCACTTCCTTCCCAATATGCAATGCAGGGCATTCCCACAGCGGCGCCGCCACAGCATCCAGGGCTGGTGCACAATAGGGCACACGCTATCATGAGAGAAGCACGTGAGTTCACTGAGAAGAGCCTGCTAGGTTCCTTCTTGTAATTCACTGTAAATGGTTTGACCTGTTTAACAACCGTTAGAGGAAGACCTCATTGTGGCTGCACGGCTACGGGTTGAGGTGCTTGCAGCTGACTTCCTCCCAGTCAAGACTTGACTTCAAATCCATGCAGACCATATCGGAGGACTCGCTCTCAAGTAATGCACACCAAAACATTCTTATCCATTCTCAACGACATCACAACACCATCGTCAACCGTTCCATATTTTCAATGTTCTAGCGGCACGAGCTCTCTTGCAATTTTGTAATCACATAAAATATGATTATATAGAATCAACATGAGGGGACGACGCAAGTGTAGCAGCGATTGCACGTAGCTGTCTGAGCTGTCTGAGCTGGGCTTCCTCTCCGCAGCCATGTCATCTGCAATCAGCGGCAACCACCTCATCACTTGCTTGGATGGACAGCAAGTATGTCAGGACACCAGGAGTTGCCCTCATCATACACTTGGCTTTCAACCCCGCCATGACAGCTCCCATAGCAATGACAGCTCATCTTTTCAGCTCCTCGTCCTCCCAGGTGTGGGTACCCTCGAGCTGCCCAGATGCTGCAGAGCAGCCATCTCTCTACGCTCTCTGCCGTGCTTGGCAACGTCCTGGCCTGGTCAGCAAACCTGAGAAGGTGTGTGAGAATGCCCAGCTGTTGCCTGCCATCCTCCCAAGTTTGCGGTCACACACCCTGTCTTATAAGTTCAACTCAAATTTTGCATGTGTTAATCATAGCAGCATGCCGAGTCAGGCTAGTACACAATTCTACCTACCAAGCATGGATGGACAGCCTCTGCTTTCGGATTATCTGCTTGCGACCCATTTGAAAAACTCGAAACCCTATATGTTTGGGGTGCTTGGTTTTGGTCTGCTGTGCATGAAACATTGTGAGTATGTGAGTGCCTATTTGCTTCAGGCACCTGAAATTGTCCAACACCTAAGTTATGGTAGATTGGTCGAACTTCAAGTTTCTTCCAGCAAATACCATGTACTAAAAAGAATAAGTGATCTTGCAAAAACTAGGAGGCATCTCAAGTCCCTCCACTCCACTTTGTCCCCTTTCTGAAGTGCTCCTGTCATGATGCAGGGATGAAGGCAACCTAGAGACGTACCTGGGGCAAGTCCACTCCGCGCTTGCATACCAATTGCTACATGTGTTAAATCCAGCTTCTGCAGGAATACACAGCACTGCTGGCGTTCACCAGGTGGCAAACCCTGAGCCTGTGCTATGTATGTTTGCATGTCTTGTAAAGCCTGTAAACTCTGTGTTTGCATGTGCAGCCTCAACACTTGTTGCCCGCGCCTGCCCCTAGATCGGTGCCCTTTCCTGAAGGCATACCTGAGCCCCCCAAGTACCAAGAAAACTTCACTGTGACCAATGAAAACTATGATGCCCAGGTGAGCTTGTTGTAGGCATGCTTGAGCACTCATGTGCATGATGATATTCAGAGTGAGCAGCATGCTCTTTTTGAGTGCATGCACCCTCAACTTTGCTCTCATTAAAAAAACTCCGTTCTCTGGTCCTCTTCTTCTTCTTCTTCTTCTTCTTCTTCTTCTTCTTCTTCTTCTTCTTCTTCTTCTTCTTCTTCTTCTTCTCTGTACCTTCTGTTATCATATGACTCCTTATTTGTCTCCCGTCCACCTAGTTCAATCCTGTCTATGCTTACTTTCATGAAACATAACAACCATAAACTTGTTTTTTTACATGAACCTCTCCTTTCATGTACAGGTTCGCAGTCGTTTTGACTTGAGGCCTGCTTCATTGGCCTTTTGGACATCTGCAACCTCTTCAAAAAATCAATTGAGCGGCATGTTTCTGACCCACAGACTTTAATTATAGAAGTGTATCCAGATTATTGGGGCAGCGAGAGGCTGGTTGCCATGAAGAGGGCTCCTGGCTCTGAAACATACCATTCTATTGTTTGTGATGCTCTTGCAGAGTTGTCCATGGAACCTTTTCTGAGTGCGACCCATTTTTTGTGTACATGATTGCTCACCTCTTGCACGTTTACACACAAACAATTCATGTCACATGATATGAAGCTTTGAGCGCAGGCACAGCAAATGAGGAGCACATGGCACAATTTGGTATTCCCAGCCTCAACCATTTTTTCAATGGCTGTATACAATGCCAGATAGTCCTCTGCATACTCAGCCCCCCCCATGCTAAATTCAGCATGATGGGTTCTGGCATCTCACACACACACACACACACACACACACACACACACACACACACACACAGGTGGTCCTCCAATGCATGAAGAGGCATTGGGTGTCTGTGCGCCAGCACTGCCAGGCTGTCTCAAAGACACGCACGCAGCAGCTACAGGAGCAGCGCATGTGTGCTGCTTTGGACCGGGTGCTCTCACCACACAGTGCCTATCCCCCTCATGCAAATGGGGCAGTGCCGACCTCTTTGAATGCATAGCTGCCAGCCAAAACCACAACGCATGCTTCCCAAGGTTGGCCAACATGAGGTACCCGTTGCGTCTACAATACATGTGGAGCACAGCTGTCCATGCTTTCGTAACGTTGCCCTGGCCAGCACAAGCAAATGAATGGGCAGCAGGCCAGCTTGCTGGTTGCCTGCGTTACTTTTTAGCATACTGTACATCTGGCTTCCGCTGGTTGATTCCACCCGGCTTGACCTTGGTGGCTTCATGGCGTGCGAGCTGCGATAGCAAAAATAGAGGGGGCTTGTTATTAGTGCGGGTTGTAGTTTGATGCTCAAACAAATGTGTTGAATTGGGTTGACGTGACAGGGAAAGGGGTTGCTTTGCCGTTGCGGTATTGCTGGTCAAACATCCTGTGTTGAATGCGTTGGGATCCCCTTTCTTCAAAGGAAAGACCTGAGGGTGATGGAGAGAGGCTGTGTCTCACAGCCAAGCAGGTGCACACACAGCCTGTCAATCAGTTTGCACCACGACTTAAGGAAGCTAAAAGTATGATCCTGGAAACTCCACATGTAGCGCCTTCACACTGTGTGGTTGAGATCGGACCTTAGCTGTAGACAAGGGACTGGTTGCGTAGGCACATACACAGCCCAATGTCCATATTTGAAGTTGTTTTGCTTTTGATTGACACTGTATGTGTACGTGTTTTCTGCTGTAGGTTCTGGTAATGCTGCCCTCTGCAGCAATGCGTTTCAAAAGACACAGGCACTCATGACAATCATGCTAGTGATCTGGGTATGCCCTATCCATCAACCTTTATGAAGCCCCAATGTATTGAAGTTATGTTAGCAATTTTTCAATCTTCGGGGTTTGATGGCAGATGTTTAATCAGAGGATCGAAAGGGTTGCACTTGACACTAAGGCATAAGCCATTGGGACTTGATATCACAACTTGGCAATGCAGACATACCTCAGGCGGCACAGCAGCCTTGCTATCAATGAGCAGCCTGTTGAGGTCGTAGAAAACTTCTTGGTCACCCTGCAGGCAGGGACAAGCGACGCAAAACAGGCAACTTTAGGCACGCTTGCTTTGCAACACCCCAATATGTGGCATACTTATGGTGTAGCACTTCCTTCCTGAAAAACCTCATGCTCAATAGAGAGACAGATGTAAGATATGTATGGTACTTTCAGCGAAATCCAACTCCTGCACAGACGTGCTAGGCTCCTGGCAAAATGGTTGCTGTGGGCAGCAAGAGGTGGCAAGCCAACACAGGCAGACGGCAAATAAACATGCAAGAGGAAAAGAAAGGAGTGCAAAGTTCTTTCCTCTCTGGGAATCAATTGTAAACAAAGCTTTCTCTTACACATGCTCAGTTTTGAACTTACCATAGTAAGGAAAGTTATGGCAATACCCTTCTTTCCAGCACGACCAGTTCGGCCAATACGGTGGGTGTAGGCCTCAACACTGTTGGGCATGTCGTAGTTGATAACCTGGAGAAGGTTTAAAGAACACAAAAGTCAATAATTGGTGGACATGGACAAGCTGCACAGCAGGTTTTTGCCCTGCACCAGCAAATAGTTTAGTTCAAAGAACTTGCACGCAGTTTAAAGATCACACAGATACGCTTGGCGATCCAAGAGCAGGGCAGAGAACCACAAAATTCCTTAGGGTGCCCATCACGAGAGCCCCATTTGAAAGCATGGTCAGCAAGGCTTGTAAAAAATACAAACCCATACACCTGTCCAGAGGCAGTCTGCTGCTGCTTACCAGCGCAACATCTGGCACATCGATACCACGGCCCGCAACATCGGTGGCAATGAGGATGTTGAAGGTGTCGTCGCGGAAACCTTTGATGCTGACCTCACGCTGATCTTGCTGCTTGCCACCATGCAACACCGTGCACCTGCGACGAATAGTTTAAAGGTTTGTAAGGGGAAAAACCATCAGTCAACACGTCTTTGAGGGAGGGTAAGAAAAAAGTAATATAGACATATAGTCTTGCTGGACACCAACCAGTGTGCATATGGGAAAGAATGAGGTGAGGGAGAAGGAATGGCTTACAATGGATTACAATGCATACATTGATAGGAATGGGTTGATTTGGGTTGCAAGCGTGCTGAAAGGTAAGAATGGTGTAAGGATAACAATGAACATGGTGCCATCTTTTCCCGCAGGTGTGCATGAACTTTCTCCAAGGGGTCTGCGTCTAGTCTTCCTTCAGGACCCATCTCTGTTCTGGTGATACAAGTTGGATTTGTGGCATGCATGCAATGATAACTCCTTTGCACCAGACCATCTGCACACACAACTCTACATCGACAACAAAACACATCATCGAGTCTTCTTTGGTCATACCCTGAGGGCGTGGAAGGTGTTATGGCCCCAATGCTGTTAAAGCACACAGGTGTCACACCAGCAACATTTGACATCGCATGCTCCCTACAATGAAGAGCTGTTCAAAGATATCACACACATATAGACATACACACCTGTGGCCAAGGGACTCCAGCTTGGAATACACGTTGTCGCATTGGCGCTTGGTGTTGACAAAAACAATGGCGCGCTTCTCGTCCACAAGGTCCAACTCCTGGTCGTAGGCACAACAGGTGACAGCAAGCATAATTTGTCTGAGCAGGCCTCCTGTTCTGCATGCTCTTTGCTTCTCAGGTCAGTACACACAAACACACACTTTATTTATAATTATTTGGCTTGCTGCCAAAATCCACAATCCAATTCCCAAAGTTAGCTCCAGGTGAATTGCCTTGGACACTGGTGCACAGTGCGCACATGCCTGAGGGCGCATAAAACACACACAAACGCGTACATGCGTGCACGCTCCCCCCCTCTCCCTTTCCTAACATTCACACATGCACATGCACACGCAAGACACAACAGACACGCACATGCACACGCGCACACGCACACAACACTGTACACACAAACACAACAGACATGCACACAACCCACCTGCTCCAGCCTTGCAGGCTTCTCGTTTTCCTTGACCATCTGCACCCGCTGTGTGACGGCATCCGTGGCACGACCGGCTGTGCCAATGTTGACCACCACTGGCCTGCGCAGGTACTTGCGCGCCAAACGCTCAACCTGCGGGTGCACATTGAAGGGACAGTGATGACTTGAAGCTCAGATACTTCTGTGCAAACGCGCATCTCCAGGTGCATGCGAAAGGAGCAGTGCCGCCGTACTAATGTTCGTGATGACTTGAAGCTCAGATTACCTGGTTTTGCCGGTGAAACACTGACTGTGCAACATTAAACGTCAGGATGAAAACAGATTGCGTGAGCAGAAAAATGGGGCATTGACTGTGCATGCATGCAAACAAGAATATGTAACAGAAATAGCATAGGTTATCCATGCTGACTCATCACACATGTCAATGACGCTCTCACGTACCGCTGGTGGCATAGTGGCGGAAAACATGTATGTGGTGCGATATAGGCGGTTTTCGTCCAGCTGCTCCTCCTCATTGGCGGGCTTCAGGCTTTGCGAAGGCATGGCATCCATCACACTGTTCACCTGTGTGCATGCAAGAGAGGAGCAGAAAACAGGGATGAGGGAAAGAGAGACACAAATGATCGAAAGGGAGGACAGGGATGATAGAAAGAGAAGAGCAGAACACAGGGACGAGAGGAAGACAGAGAAGAATGACTGAGAGAGGACAGGAACATTGGGAAAAAAAAGCAGAGGGCAGGGATGATGGAAAGAGAGGAGCAAAAGACAGGGTTTAGGGAAAGAAGAGGAGGGGATGGGCCTGCACTCCAACCCGGAAACATGCAACAATGACCAGAATAAAAAAACAAGCCCCTTATCTGTTCCATTCCTTGATTTGGGAGGGTTTAACCTGGGGGGTTTGATTGGGGAGTGCTTAAAAAGGGTTTACAACTAGACCTGTCTGAGTCAGGTGGCCTGACGCCCTTGCACGCACTTGAGCAAGGAGGTATGCCAGAGCCTGCGCATCTACTTGCGTTCTCACACACACAGACACACACACATATTCACGCACACACAAACACACACCACACCTACCTGTGGGTCAAAGCCAAGGTCAATCATGCGGTCCGCCTCATCCAGCACAATGTAGTGGCACTGGTTCAGCACAGCATAGGCCCTATCCAAGCAGTCCAGCAGACGCATGGGGGTGGCAATCACAATCTCGCACCCCTTCCGCAGCTTTGCTCCCTGGTCCTCGATAGACTGCCCACCCACAATGGCAACTGTGTGGAAGCTGCAAGGAAGGTGATGGCACGGTGTCACGTTGAAACCATGTTGTGGTACAGGAGCAGGAGCGTACAACACCGCCATACGCTTGGGGCATGTTTAAAGCAGCAAACTAGAGCAGGGACAGACAAAGAAGCACGAAGAGGTCCAAGGCATAGATAAGGATAGGATAGGGTTACATAGCTGCGCCTGCCTACAAGGGCAGCTTAGCTGAAGCAAAAGGGTGCCTGTAACCAAACCAAGCCAAACTTGTGAACAAATGTGTCAACTGGAGAAGGAAACAAGTCCTTTAGCTAAGTTCAGAAGTGCCAATTGCTCAAGAGAATCACACACTGTCGTTCTTCGCGGAAAAGTGTATCCATTCGCACTCCATCATGATGCAAATGTGAGACTCCAGAAAACACACTTCCATGCTCCCATATGATGCTCAGAGAAGTAGAGAACAGCATCACTCCAAAAATGGTGTGTCAGATAAGTTCATCATATGTGTTGCGCTTCAAATCTCGGCGCCACTGGTCATGTATGCACATGCACTGCAAGTTTCAAAAGAGCAACCACCCAGGCAGCCTGACGCGTGCACGTGTAAGCTTGAGACATCAGGTGTATTTCATTGCTTGAGCATTCTACAAACAGTTGTTACGAGACTCCAGACACCCTGTCAGAAACCGCAGAGTCCGTCAGGCCCCAGACTAATCCCATTCCCCAAAAAGGTCAAAGGCATAGATAAGACATGAACCTGACATGGATAAGACACAAAAAAATTGATCAATCGGACATGACTAATTCTCTGTCGATGGCTCCTAAGGCTGCGTGTGTGTGACACACGCTCTCACACACACATGCGCACGCACGCGCGCGCGTGCACAAACACACACACACACGCGCGCACACACACACACAACACACACACACACGCACACACACACACGCGCAAACACATACAAACACACACACAATGAGACAGCTGCCAGTCCTACTCTGATGTGCCTTGACGCCATTCATGTGGTACATACGTCATACGAGCAATATTCAAAGAGCACTCACTTGGTATAGTGCGCCAGCTTAATGGTCTCCTCCTCAATTTGCTGTGCCAGCTCACGCGTGGGGGCCAACACCACGGCATAAGGCCCATCTGCACTATTTGCTTCAGTCATGGGCGGCTGCAAGCAAGCACACATTATACAGCGGATCAACAGTCAGATGCTATTTTGGACCACTCAACCAACTCTCTTAATATGTATACTTTGTAAGCACATAGAGCGCATTACTGTGCACTGGGAAGCAGCACTGCGTAGCAAACAAGCACATTCTGTCACTTTTCAAGCATATGGCAGGTCCTTTTATTTGCATCAGCCATCGAGGTTGTATGACTAGTGTATTGAGAATGGCATAGCAAGCTTAGGGCCTAATTGCGCTGCTGGACTCTGTTAAACTCACAGGCGACTGCAAATTGGAAGTGTTATACTGTGTGAATCTGCCAAAGGGGCCATGAGAGATCTGAGCACCTGTCCTTACCATTTCACTTGATTCTAGGCAGCAACAAGGGAGCACCAATTGTGTATGCGTAGGGTTGGGCCAACCACATATAAACATGCTGTATATTACAGCTATTCAAAAAAATGTGAATGGGATTGGCCGACCTAAGTTACGTGCGTTTATGTTATGAAAGTGGGTGCATTAGTTTTAACAAAAGTTCCTGGCACTCTTGCACACGGCTGAAAAAGCTCACTTTGCGGCCATATCAGTGACAGACCTTAGTCTTGAGCTGCATGCAAGGGGCCGCTGCCCAGGCATGCAAGTCCACAGCTCAGCGAATACCAGTGAAAGTAAACTGATGTCCACATGCCAGCACACACTAAAGCAAGCAAAGAAAGCTCCTCGCCAGAGCAAGAATTGCTCGCTGCACCAGCTTCTAGGTTCAGATGGAGGGAGGATATGCAGTGCATGGCATGTAACTCACCTAAAAACAAGTGCATTGTGTGCAACTGATTGAGGCAAAAGCAGTGTGTGCCACTTTTCTTAACCTCGTCCCCCAAACGAGCGTATAAGCGTGCAGGAATGCACGGTGCAATACAGCACAAGCTCAGCCAACTCACCACCAGCTCCGCAGCAGTGGACTTTCTCTGCTGCAACAGAATTTGCACCAAGCCGCACCTGCTTGAGGATGTAGTTAAGCATGGGGATGACAAAGGCGGCGGTCTTTCCGGAGCCTGTCTCAGCCACACCAATGACGTCACGCTGCCGCAAGCCCAGCGGAATGGCAGCCATCTGGATGGGGCTGGGCTTGGTGTAGCCAACCTTGTCGATGGCCTGCGGAACGTGCAAAATGGGGGCATTGGTATGAATTGCACCTACACAGCCATTTGGATGGGGCTGGTCTTGGTGTAGCCCGCCTTGTCTCTGTGCCTTGCAATGTGCAGCATGAGGTAAACAGTATGCCTTGCACCAGCACAGCCATCTGCATGGGGCTGGGCTCAATGAAGCCTACCTCGTCCATGGCTTGTGCAATGTGCAACATGCGGGAAATGACATGCCTTGCACCAGCACAGCCATCTGCATGGGGCTGGGCTCAATGAAGCCTACCTCGTCCATGGCTTGTGCAATGTGCAACATGCGGGAAATGACATGCCTTGCACCAACTCAGCCATCTGCATGGGGCTGGGCTTTGTGGAGCCTGCCCTAGAGATGGCCTGCACAGCATGTGCGCAGCGCTCATACACAAGAGCAAAGCGTGGGTCGAGGTTCATCGCGCTCTGCAAGCAGGAGCACATGAGGGCTTGTCGCAGCTGTCAGATGGTTACACATCGTGCATCATGCTGCCCTTGTTCTTTTGCTTCCATTTGCCCCAGCTCAGGTCGGATTATAAACAGGCCAGCTCCCGCCAGGCGCCCAGCCCAGGACTGTGATGACATAGCATCAGTGCCCTAGGCCCAAGGCTGCGGCAGAGCCATTCAGCTAAGATCAAGTTTTAAGGCATCATTGCTGGGGCTGGAAAGCGTGCGCCAAGTGCGCACGCACAAGCAACTTTTTCACGTGCAAACACGTGCACACACACACACACACACACACACACACACACACACACACACACACACACACACACACACACACACACACACACAGTAACTGCCATAGCCTGGCAGGCAAAGCATCAAGAGGGATCAGGGAAGAGAGATCAAGAGAGGCAAGCAGACATGGACCAGACACTCGCTGCGCACCCACTGCTCGCTGACGCCTCTCCTTGCCTAGCGGATTCCACAAGGCAGCTTGGGCTCAGCTCATGCCAACAGATAGCCCTCGGGCGGCCTGAGCTCACCTCATAACGGAAGGCAGCCTGAGCTCGCACCTCATGCCACCGATCAACCCCCGAGGCAGCCTGAGTTCACCTCAAGTCCTAAAGTAGCCTGAGAGCTCACCTCATGCCAACAACTGACCATCAGGCAGCCTGAGCTCACACTTTATGTCCCCAAGCAGCCTGACAGCTCACTTCCTGCAAACTATTGAGCTTCAGGCAGCCTGAGCCCAACTCATGGCCTAAGGCACTCTGTGATCCTTCCATGCCAGATGTTTGCAACCCCCCTTTCCCATCCCTTGCTTCAGGACAAAACATCCCAGGACAGACAGGCGGCACCGGTTGAGGTTTGCAGTTCCTTGCCCCCATTTCCCATCCCTTGCTTCAGGACAAAACATCCCAGGACAGACAGGCAGCACTGGTTGAGGTTTGCAATTCCTTGCCCCCATTTCCCATCCCTTGCTTCAGAACAAAACATCCCAGGACAGACAGGCGGCACTGGTTGAGGTTTGCAATTCCTTGAAGCACACATCGAACAACGCTACAAACATGCCTGTACCCTCCCTTCCTACCTTGCGGATCTCTTTGGGTAGCTGAAGCTCATCCCAGTTGCGCATCGGCAGCACTGTGTTGGAGCCCTTGTAGCTGATGCTGAAGTCCTCGCGAAAGATGCGCCAGTCGCGCTCTGTCATCTCCTCCAGGCTCTTCTCGGTCCAATGCTTTTCCACCTGGGAGCGTGCGTGCATGTGTGTATGTGTGTGCGCGCGTTTGTATGTGTGTGCGCACGTTTGTGTGTGTCACACAGAAGTACAGCTCGGAAAATATTGCTTAAGGTTTTAATATAATATTCTGCATGGTGCACACAAAGCTAACACAAAGAGCACAAGCGACTGGCAGGTTGATGGTTTTCATTGGCAGTCAAGGAAGCAGCAACATACTCGCAGGCGGCATATTGCACTGCAACCAACGCACTCATATCTCCTGTTATCACTGCCTCATATTACTCACCCGCATGTCTGCGCCTTCGTAGCGATCTGCCACCATTGCGCGTGTGGCATCTGCGTTGCGGCTCTGCGGGCATCACACACACACAGGGAGGAGGAACATTAAGTAAGGACGAATCACACTGAGCAAAGGAAGGGGACCCTGACAGGGGGGAACAAGGGCTGCACTGCACAGACGGAGAAGCATTAACAAAGGATGAATCACCAGAGCATAGGAAGGGGACACATGACAGGGGGAACAAGGGCTGCACTGCACAGAAGGATGAAGACTAGGAAGAAGGAGAACTTTTGGCAGGCTAGTCTGTCCTTTCTTTGCACGGAAGGTGGAAGACGAGTGAGGCCAACAGCACCAACCAGGAGGGGAATCCAAGTGCAGGCGAGTCAGCCCTTCACAATACTTCAAAAGAAAAAACCATGTACGCCCTGGCCCAATAAGGGACTCAGCTTGATTTCACCTGTTTGAACATGAATTCGCTTTGTCACAATCAATGATTGACCTACTTTTGCATTCACCACAAGTTGGGTTTAGGGGAAACAACAAGGGAAGCTCACACACACACACACACACACCTGCAGCGTGTCCGTTGCCAGCCCAAAGGCTTCCCTGCTCTTCCGTAGCATGTCTGCCTCAAACTCGGCAGCCTTCTTCTTCTGCTCACGGCGGTCGATGCCCGCGCGCATGCCGCGGCCGTACAGCAGCGTCGCCTCTGTGAACGTGCAGGCATGCACACAAATTTCAGATGCTCAGCATAGGCAACGTAGCATAACCAAAGCAGAGCATGGCTTTTCATCCAATGGAAGGGCAGCATGAAGTAACCCACGGAAAAGCCCGCCTGTGATCAAAAGCAGAGGGCAACATGCCTGCTGACTGCATCCAGAAGTCTGCCAGGCAATACTCTGGTCTATCTTGGATCCTTAGCCTAGGGAGCAACAAGAAGATGCACACACATGTGCAATAGCCCACACATAAAACAAGATGGTCTGATGGTCAGAGGATCCTGCTCCTACAAATGACAGAACACGCACCATGCGGTGTAGCGTACAAGGGGTTGAGGTCCCTGCTCGTGTCCTCGTCCGCACCCCAGTCAAAGTTGAACTTGAACTTCTCGCTGGGCCGCACCACGCGCTTCTTGGGCTTGTTCAGGCCCAGGTACTGCTGCTTGATCAACTCCAGCTCCTTCTCCCGCTCCCGCTCCTCCGTCAGCCGCCTGTGTACAACAAGTCAGGTACAGAGCGCGTATTGAACAACATCAAGGTTCTGGAGCAAACTGACTCATCGTGGTCTTTTTACATGTGCGTGTCAATGGCTTCCACCCCTGCATCTTTAAAAATGGCTTCATTCTCACATGCTTTTGCATCATGGTTGGCCCCATCCACAGGCAACCAAAAAGGGAGAGCAGGGGAGGAAGCCATTTACACACACACACAAGCACACGCACGCACATACACTTCTTGCTTGGAATACTCACTTCCGCTCCTCATCCGTCTCCCTGCCCCTGTCGCGCCTCCTGTCGCGGTCTCGATCCCGATCCCGATCCCGATCCCGATCCCGATCGCGCTCCCGCTCCCGCTCACGCCCTCGGTCCCTGCACCACAGACGGCAAGCAAAAGCAGATTGTGCAAATCGGTACTGCAAACCGGTCAAAAGCTGAAAGTTGGGTTAGTGCTTTTCCATTCCTTGCTTTTTCATTGTCTGACAACTTGTGTCCTCATGGACCAACCTGGTCTTGCTCATCAAAACATGCATGGCAGCTGCTCACCTGCCACCTGTGACAGAGCTACAGGAAAGCACGCACAGCAGCTGCTCACCTTCTCGGCCAGAGTCCTCGACCCTTCTTTGACCCCACAATCAAAATCGAGGTTGCAGGTCCGCACACTTGCAACACCCCTTGCCGCTCACCTGTCTCGATCGTAATCCCTGTCTCTCTCACGATCCCGCGTTGAGCTGGTGGGGGGCGGTGGCGGCAGCGGCAGCCCATTGGCAGCCATGCGCACATTCCCAGCGGCAGCTGCGGAGGACGTGCCTGTCTGGCCAGCACGGGCAGCGTTCAGGCGCTCCAGTGCCAGCGCCTCCCTCTCTTTCTTGCTCAAGAAGCGAGGCTGCAGTTTCCGAACATAACGGTTGTACACTCAGGGACGGCAGTTGAGGGGAGTTTGGACAGGAAGCAAGTGAGGGTAGAGGGTGCACAAAGGGGTGCTTCAACTTATGATGACTTTAGATCAGCTACGGTGCACCACAGCAGGAAAGCCAGTCAAGCAGGTGTGCGTGACTGGCTCAGGTCCTACTCCTCAAAATAGAAGGAAGGTTAAAATGACATGATGGAAGTTTGATCACACTCGTGTTGCCACTGCAGCGCTAAAAGGTTAGCTTGCATCACTCCCCAATAAGAGATGAGCGGGGCAGCAATTCAAAACTAACCGTCGACCAGACTTGTTTAATTTCAGGCGTTTTTTTGCATCAGCTAAGCTGCCCTCGTAGGCAGGTACAGCTATGTAACCCCTTCCTTTCCTTTCCTTTCCTTCCCCAGCTGTTGAGCTCAAAGAAAGTATGCACACAATGTGCATGAGGGTTTTGTTGGGTGGGTGCTAGAGCTGCGCGCTTTGGCTCTTGCAAACAGCATGAAAACCCCACCCTGTAAAAGCACTGCTGTCGGGAAGGAGTATCAAGCTTGCACACATTGCTCTGTGCCATGCTCTTCTTGCCTGCCCGTCTGGAGCACAAAAAATGAGGATGTGGGGAGCACATGCGCGCGCGCACACACACACACATACACACACCTTTGCTTCCTCCTGCTGCTGCTGCTTCTTGCGCTTGAGCAGCTCCTCCAGGGACAGCGGCTGCAGCAGAACAACGAGCACATGAAACAAATTTCAGCATGCACAAAGGTACAAAGCCGCTGAAGCACAGAATTTAGGTGGAAGCCACTTTAAACAAAAGAACGGGTGCACTGAGCACATCAGGATGCCTGAAAAATGCGCATGGAGGCATCCAAAGAAACGGATGGCCTGAAAGCATGAAAGGCAAGCCAGGGAGTCACCTCAGTCAAGTTTCTACGTGCAGGAACAAGCACACAAGCCTTACCTCAGCGCGACCATTGTTGTTCCTGCCACTGCTAGCTGCAGCGCTGCCATTGCTGGGCTGCGAGTTGGAGTTGGGTTCTTTGGTGGGTGGGGCTGTGGGCTTGTCTGCAGCTTTCCTAGGCTCTGGCTTTGTCGGAGTGCTTGCAGGGTTGCTCTCTTTGGGTTTTGGCTTCTCCTCCCCCTCCTCTACCTTCACATTCGCCTTGCTGGGCTCCTGCTGCTGCTGCTGCCTCTCCCCAGCCTCTTCCATCTCTTCCTCCTTCACCTCCTGCTTTATGTCCGCTTTCCCGGCAGAGCCCTTCTCAGCGGCGGGCTCAGGAGCATGCCCACGAGGAGGAGAGGTGTCCATGTGCTTGTCATCCTCTTCTTTCTCCCTCTTGCTTCCCTTAATGTCGTCCTCCCTGTCCCTGTCTTTGTGTGACCTATCCTTGTGGTGCTTCTCAGACTTGTGGCTCTTGTCCTTGTGGTGCTTCTCAGACTTGTGGCTCTTGTCTTTGTGGTGCTTCTCAGACTTGTGATGGCTGCGCTCTTTGTCCGCAGTGTCCCCATGCCTGTTTCCCACCTCCTCCTCATGCTTCACTCTCTTCCTGTCAGGACTCTGGGAACGGCTGTGGGAAGGCATTTTGGATCAAAAGAAGATCCAAGGGTGGAGCAGGACCCAGCCGGTGAGCTGCGTGCCAACAGCGCCCCTACAGGGCTGTGCAAAACGGCACACAGCCTATGCCTAGTTCCTTGTGACAACGTGTAAAATCCTTATTGTTTAATAATGGAGCTTTCGAAGCTCGCCGTGCGTCAACTTGTTCTTTATTTGACACAATTAGCCTTTTGAAACGTTATTAATGAATAGTATGATGTAATGGAACTTTAATTCCTCGTGTTTGGGCTCGTGGGTGCATGCTGGGAAAACCTGGAAGGATTAGGAGCTGAGGAGCTGGGGGCTCTGGGAGTTGAGCATGGCTGAGTGTTCTATCTGCTACGAGGAAACACAGGAGGTATTGCCTTGACCTCTCCTCTCCTTTTCCACCACTTGTTTGACATCCTCAAAAACGTTGGTCAAAAGCGCTCATAACTGTAATACTTTGCACACAGGCACGTTTACATGCACATCTCTGCACCTGCATGTTTCCATTGTGCTGTTTTACGCGCACACACACACACACACACACACACACACACACACACACACACACACACACACACACACACACACACACACACACACACACGCACGCATGCACGCACGCACGCAGTACGCAAATTCATGCTCATAAGTATCCATGTATGGCGCTGACACAAAACACAGTATTGTGAATTTGGAACACCACCATGCCTTCAACCCATGGCATGGGTACCTCCATATAGACACAGAAGCATGTATATAACTCGTAAAGTAAAGAGCACATCAAGCTGCGAGCACTTTCAAGTGTCATAAGTATGGTTAATGGATCAGGATTGTATGTGTTTATAACACACACGTAGTATGTGTCACATACACAACACACACGTACACACACGCACGCGCACACACTTCTGTTCCCCAGGTTGGTGAGATCGCATGCGCTCATCGCTTCTGCTACCCATGCATCAGCACATGGGCACAGACAGAGACATCTTGCCCTTTGTGCAAGGTGAGCCTGTGCCTTTTTTTAGCCCTTTCTGATAACATCAGTCCTGAAATTGACAGTGAGAAAAGGCGACGGCAGTGAAAATACTGGAAAAAATACCCACAATCTTCATACCATTGTTCATCATGTTTGACACAAATGATTCTTTTTGTCATAGCATCACGTGTTAGGGGGTTTGGGTGAGGAGGCTCTATTGGGGAGCAGGGGGGAACAAAAAAAGCTTTCTCTAAAATTTGAGCTTAGTTTGAGCCTGTTTGATGAGCACATCACCATGCGTACCCACTCTCACACAGTTTTGGTTAAGCAATTCGTTTTATAGAAGTCAGGTCTGCGCGTCTGCCAGATTGTCCATTTGAAGACAATGTCAGCCCACTCAGGTGATCACCAGGAACAGAAGGTGCCCACAAGCACAGCCTCCCATGCATGATGACCTGTTGCTCAGGTAATCTTCACCAGCATCAGAAGGAAGCGGTTAGCTGAAGAAGTTTCCCCTGCGGATGACAATCCGATGAAGCGGCTAAAGGGTACGGTCCTGGAGGAGTTCCCAGTGGAGCAGCGTAGGCAGGTGAGCTGTGAGGATGGGTTGGGCTTGAGTGCTGTGTTTGTGAAAAGGTGATGGGCGCAGTGTACTGGAGCGGCTGAGGGGTACCATCCCGGAGGAGCTTTCCGGTGGAGCAGCGTAGGCGGGTGAGTTGTGAGGGTGGGTTTTTCATTTTGATGTCCTTATGTTGACTGTGTATAAAAGTGCTACAACTGATAGTTTCAGAGTTACAAGGGACAGTGGGCTCGTGCTTTGTGTCCGAAGAAAGGCAATGGGAACAAGGTGCTGAAGCGTTTGACTCTTGGATACATCTACGTAGCGTGCGACCTTGTTATGCATTTGCCTAGCATGCGTTGCTTTGCAAAATTGTAATGTGCCTGCTTTGAAAGGCTTGGAATGCCTCCAGCATGAGCATAAGGAGGGTGGTGGAGGTTCTTGTGCTCTCCTGTTTTACCTGGCACAGGGTTCCACTACCTTTGCAAATTCCTTTTTCTCTCAGTAGTTTTGCTTTCCGACTCTTCCTTTTCTTGATTCTCCACCATCACATTGCAGCACTGGCAGCCTGAGGACTTGAACATTGATCTGTCAGAGGTCCGGTGCCAAGTCTGTGGGACAGACGATGACCCTGATCACCTTCTGCTGTGCGATTGTGAGTGCTTGCCTGCTTAGGGGCTGATCGGGGAGCGATGTGGCCAGCTGGTCTGTGCATGTGTGCGTTAGTATGCAAAGAGTTAACAGCTACTGCTGATTCTGTCTTTGGATTCTTTGGGAGCAACCAATTGGTCTGGGTAACATTGTGCCCTAGGTAACTTGGAGGAGGCCTTGATTACAGGAAATATCACCTTAATTCTTTCTCTTCTGGCCTTCACATACAGCAGCTCATATCAGCCTTTTCCTTGCTAGGTGCAGCTGGCTTTGCTGTGCCTAGCAAGTCCACAAGTACTTGTCGGCCCTGCCATGAAAGAGTCACTTGAACAGCCCCTCCTGCATGCACGTCGCCACTTTTGTTTTTCCTGTGCTGCCATTCAAGGCTCACCTGGTGCAGCAGCATGCAGAGCGCTCAGGGTATGTGTTTGTTATCTCCGTCACCACAATCCAAAACAACATTGCCCGCTGGAAGCCAAACGTATTTGTGCCGGAGAGAGGAGCCAGCTGTCACAGCATTTTGCCGCTGCTGACCATGCTGACATGCGCGTGCAACCTGCGACCATGCAGCACTCCAACACTGCTCAAAATGTTGACGTGCATGCGCAGCCTGCGACCGTGCCGCGCACACCTGGTGTGTGGGCCTGGACTCAGTGCCAACCTCTGATTGGCACTGCCCACACTGCCAACAGCGAAGGTGAGCAGGGGATGTCTGCTTGTGGTCTCTGTTTCAGACTTGGATTACGACTCCTCAGATCTGCTGCTCAGGAGGCATTGGAGGCAGGATAGTGGTTTTGTTTCTGGTATGCGCATGCTTACAGATGCACACAGGCATACCTGATACCCTGACACATGTGTCTCTCTCATGCCATGGAGTGGATCGAGCTCTTGCACAGAAGAATGCTTTGCTCAATGAAGAGCAAGCTACACCGTCTGTCAGACAAATACCGGCATGCTCTTCAGCTGTTCGTTGCAAACTGCCATGCATCCGCTCGCATGTGACCGCTGCTCGTGTGTTTGCAGGGCTGCAGGAGCGAGCCGCCGCCGTGCAGCAGCCCTTCGACGCAGGGCACGTGCGGCCCCCACTACGAACACCGCCACTGCCACAGGCAGAAACCGCAGTGCTTCTGGAGCACGCCAAGGCAGAGGGCCTCAGGGTCAGTCCGCAGCAGGTGCTGGAACAGGACGCAGTAGGAGGGGTGGACCTGTCGCATCCCGCGTAACGAGGCAGGGACGCCGTCAGCTCAGGCGGAGAGCAGAGGTGATGGAATCGGACAGCGAGGGCAGCGCCAGTGACAGCAGCGGTGATGGCTTTATAGTCAGCAGTGAGAGCGGAGAGAGTGACGCCAGCAGCGCAGAGGAGGTGGAGGTGGTTGGGGAGGGGCATGTACGAGCTCGGCAAAGGAGGGTGAGGCAATCTGGGCAGCAAAGGGGGCGGCGAGGGATGGGGGGGGGCAGGGGAGGAGGGGGAAGGAGCGGGGGGCCTGCAAGCAGGCTGAGGGGCATGAGCAGCAGGGAGGCAGCTTTAATGGAGGAGGAGGAAGAGGAGGAAGAGTATTTGGACTCTCAAGAGGGCAGCAGCAGCAGTGCAGAGGAGCGTGCGGGGGATGAGGATGAGGAGCCAGAGTGGGAGTGGGAGTTGGACAGTGGAGAGGATGGCGGTGATGGGGTGGAGCTTGGGACGACACGCACGCGGTCCAGCAGGGCGAGAGGCAGGGCAAACACGCGCGCAGCTGCGCAAGCTAGGAGGGGGAGACGCGGGGGCAATACACGCACCCAACAGAGGCAGGCAGCTGCAGCAGTGGCAGCAGGAGCTGTAGCTGAGAGTCCAGAGGAGCAAGGGGATCCCCAGGCAGGGAGCGCGTCAGGACAGCCTAGGAGGAACAGGAGCAGGGCAGCAACACGCTGGACGCGGAGGGTGAGGGAGCACCAGGCACACGTTTCATAACTTTGTGAGCTTTGCATTTTTGATACTCTGCGCATGCTTGATGAGAATCCTCTCCATCCTGCCATATTGGGCCTGTTTTGACCCCTCAGCGAATAGCAGGCTGGGGTGTTGCTTCCAACGAGATCCTTTGCTGCAGCACTACTTAGTGCCTTTGCGAGGATGCCCATTGCTTAGAGCAGCTAGGGTAGCATCTTGCTCGCTTACATCCAATTCTCCTTTTTCCCCTGAAGTCTTTTCTATACGCTGTTGCACACACACACACACACACACACACACACACACACATACACACACACACGCGCGCGCGCGCGCACGCACACACACACACACACACACACACACACACACACACACACACACACACACACACACACACACACACACACACACACACACACACACAAACGCGCGCGTGTGCGCGCGAGCAAGTGAGCGAGCACTCCCCGTGCCATCACCTGCACACCTTCCCACACCTGCCTCACCAATATGCATGCCACAGCTAGAGCGGATCACTCAAGAGCAGGCTGCTCTTGCTGCTGCAGCAAGGCAAGGGCATGCTAGCCGCACTGCAGAGCGTGCTGCGATGGCTGCTGCCCGCTCCATGCCCTCCAGTGCTCCAGGAGAAGGTGCGCTCGATGCATTCCATTTGTGATCTGCTGTGCACACAACACCCGGAGTTGTGTGCCTTGGGGTGTTGCTGTGCAGTTGCACGATGCCGTTGCATGCAGCCATGAAGATGCTCTGTGAGCACACAACAACACACAAGCCTCTTTTGCAAATGCATGCCCCCGTGATGTTCAACAGCCTCGCTCAAATGCACACAGCGACAAAATTAAGCGTTCAGCAACATGGCTCAGCCCCCTGCAAGTGTGTGTCCCCATGATGTTCAGCAGTCTCATGACTGTTTGAGCAGTGAGCCCGGGCATGATGCAACAAGGGTAGATACCACTCTCATCAAATGAAGGCTCGGTGCTTGCAGCTTGTTTTGCCTACATAATTTGTAAACCCTATCACTTGTCCTAGTGTTGGTGGATGGCTACTGTTCACTTAGTATCATGTTAGGGTTACAAGGATTGGCCTACAGCCCAAGACACTGGCTGATCAGCACACCATGTAAACCTCATGTCTCGCTGCACTGGAGGTCACCTTGCCCTAAAGCAGGTCAATTGTTTTTGCTGTCCTGGATATCGGCATGCCACTTGTCCTCTGTCAATGTCAATACCAGGTCCCACTGCACAGATCACCTTGCCACTTTGCCAATCGCATGTCTATGTTGCATAGGAGATCACCTTGCGGGACTAGTCCGCACACCCTCTAGACCCTTGCACAGCATCTCCAGTCCCGCACTGCCCTCGGGCACGCACCTGCGCACGGCCACGCGCACAGTCCAGAGCACTCGCCGCTTCCAGCAGACACAGCGCCACAGGGATGTCTCAGCTGTGGAGGCTATGCGGACTGGAGGGTGGGTGCTCATGATTTGGCGGTTTGCTGCTTTTGCCCCGTAAGTTTGTAAGGACAGCTTGGAGCGATCCGAGCACTAGGTATGGGTCATGCAGGTGTGGTGGTTTGCTGTTCTCATCCTGCATGTTCAATTGTGGGGAGAGCTCAATTGAGCAGACCGCAGGCTGTGAGTAATATAATTTCTTAAACTTGTTATAATTGTTGGTATTATTATCATTTTGTTATTGTTATCATTTGTTATCTACTGTTACTTCTTCCCAACCTGCCACCGAACACTACGGTGCAAGTCGCCAGATGCAGACCATAGTTTAAAGCACTGGGTGTGGGCGGTGCAAGTCGCCATATGCAGACCATAGTTTAAAGCACTGGGTGTGGGCCATGCATTTGAGAGGGCGGGCTTGCGCTCCGCTAAGTGTGCTGTGTCATCTCAATGTCGCCAACTTAGTCGAGAGATGATTTCCCAAGTGAATCATGGCCACGCCATAGTTTGACAGTAACATAGTTGACAGGCGACATAGTTGACAAGTGGCCACGCCATAGTTTGACAAGTGGGGGAAGCATCGCAAGCAACGCTGAAAAATTGGCGAAGCCAGACCTTAACTATCTAAAGGCTTCAGTCATGACTCCATTGAGTAGCAAGAGACACAACAGCACTAGAGCATGCCATGAAGCACATGCAAGCGTGAACGTATCATCAGCGCAGCATTGTTGCGTGCATTGCTGCATGGGTTGCTGCATGCATTGCTGTGTGCATTGCTGTGCGCATTGCTGTGTGCATTGCAGCGTGAATTGCTGCGAACAATGCTGCGTCATTGCTGCATGCATTGCTGCGTGCGTTGCTGCATGCATTGCTGTGCGCATTGCAGCCGCACATGGTGTTGCCCCTGCTGTGCATGCCTCTGCACTGGTGGCACCTGCACCGCAGACCTGCACCACAGCTCGCCTGTAGGTTTGCAAATCAGCCCACTCCTCCACACCGTGCTGAGCAACAATCGAGCATTGAAGATGTCACTGCCCACAGTACCGCCCGGCCACCCAAGCACAAATCCTCCAATGAATCTTTTTGCTTGGCAAGCATGCCGGGTTTCAGGGCGGGGGGTGCGCTGAGCGAGCCACGCTGGGCATCTTCTGCTCAGCTACCAAACAAAAGAGTTTCAGAGCACTTTGCACACGGTCCCATCTGCCCCCCTGACATCACAGGACTTCCTGAAGAAGTTTGCTTGGCCTGCATGCCGGGTTTCAGGGCGGGGGGTGCGCTGGGAGGGCCTGGGCAGCCTAGTGTGAACCCTACCGGGAAACCGGCAAACCTAGGGGCTCACGCCCCATGAATGGGGCTTCGCCAAAAAGGCAGGCAGGGCTGGTTTTTGTGGATGACTTGAGCAGTAAGGTGAGTGTGGCTGCACCATGGGTGCCTCACCATGGGAGCCTCAACATGGTTTTTGGCAAACCCCCCTTGGAGAGGCAACGCCCGCAGGGCGTTGCCTCGTGGGGCAAGCCCTATGGTTTGGGAAATTCCCACCTCTGCTCACACCAGGCCACTGTGGCCCACTCACTCCACCACAGGCTCTGGAATTTGGAATCTCACGCTTAAATTGTTTTATAGGAAGGCCTCCAGGTTTTGGGAACCTCCTGTGCACGCAGAGCCAAGTTCTGCCCACTGTTCCAAAAAACCGCAGGTCACCCTCAGCGGTTCCCCAGTGATAGCGTTGTCAATAATTAATTCAAGTGAATTTGTATATTAACTTGAGAACTGGGTGCTCTGGTCAGCTCAAACAAGGGTTTGACCCTGCCCCAGAGCTTTGTGTGAAGCATTCAAGCACCTCCAGCCCTCATCAACGTAATGGTATGTTGACCCTGCGTCAGCGAGATCATGTGACCGAAGAAGGCCAGAAAAAAAGTTTTGGTGCTCGCTGTTGCGTCAGTAAGTCCAGTAACTCTGTGCTGTGCTGCGTCTAAAAAGCATTAATGGGGGGTCTTCGCCTTTGGCGTAAGGTCGAATTTAATATGACGACTGCATTTTTTAAATTTATTTGGAAATGCTCCCTAAATAGCTGGACCATTTGGTGACGATGAGATGTGCAAGTGCTGGTCATACCTCATGGAGAGCAAAAGGAGCAGCAGAAGAGGTAGCCCACCCTGAACTTGCTGCAAGCTAGAGTGCAGCTGAACTGTTTCTGGACTCCTGTAGGAGTGCTTCTGAGTGGTGCAGTGGTGCAGCTTGCTGGCATGCACGTGCACGCACATACATACATACACACACGCACGCACGCACATGCACCCAAACATGCATGCATGCACACTCAAACAAGCATGCACACGTGCGGGCCAGTTGTCCGCGTTGCTTGCAACGCCCCCCCCCCTTGTCCCTTGTTCCTCTTGAAATACTTTTGCTGCCACTTGCTTTTCCAGATTCTAAACATAATTTGATTGTGGTGCAGTTGGCAGAGCAGCCTGATCAATGCATGATCTCTCTGAGCTCCTCAACTTTCGCGCGCAAGCAACAATCCTAGTGTGAAGTGCTCTCAAACAAGCTTAGGTGCGGGGCCTGCTGGCTGCTCAGACCACTAGCAAACCACTTTTCATACGCAGCAGCTTCCTTGCCTTCCTCTCATTCCTTCGTGCCTCATCAATACCCCTTTGAGAATTACATGGAATTTGGAACAGTGCACAGACGACTGGCATGGGTCCCTTGCCTCGCGCTTGCTACTTCATGTCACGTTGACTGGGATGTGCTTGCTCGCCATCTTGCTGAGGCAGCATTGCGATAAGCTCAGGGTGACTGACACGCATCGCTGCTCAGGTGGCAGGCCTTGCGCGAGGAGGAGGGTGTGATCAACCTTGCAGACAGCCCCAGTCTCCCGGACAGCCCTCAGACGCTTGGCTCAGAAGGTGAGCATAGGAATGACCGACCGATATGTAAGAGTTTGTGGTCATCAATTGTTGTGATCTGCCCCCGCTTGGCAGATGGCCCGAGGCGGCTCTCACAAGGTGAGTGAGCAAAGAAACCTGTCAATTTGTCATCAGTCCGTGCCGCTAGCATTGCTCATTTCATGGAGCCGACCATGGCCCACTGTTGTTCAGCCTTGCAAGTCTGCATGCTGTTCTTACAGCTGTGGTGTAACACTGAGTGCCACAGGCCTCCATTACAAGCAGATGGGGCTGCAGGTACATATTGAATTCCGCAAGGTGATTATTCATCCTAGGGGCTGTTATTGGCATGGGTACAAATATTTAACCATTATCTTTTGTCTTTGCCAACCGATACAGGGGCATTCGCTGGCCATGCTCCCATGTGCCGAGATGTGCTGCATGCTTGGATATGCTGCATTGTAGGCAACTGCTCACCTGGAACAAGCTATTTTATTCTGTGTCAGATTGCGTCATGTAGAGGGCAAATTGTCATAAAACACCCTCGAGCACTGCCCAGAGCAGCTCCGCTGCACATGCAAGCGTGTCCCACTCATCGTGTGTATCACTTGGTACGTGTATCACCACAAGCCGCCTCGCCTCCCATTTATTGCAATTTTGCCTGGTGGTGATGTAGGGAGGCCCGAACAGCTCAGGCGGGGTGTGGCCCGCCCTGGACACCGCCGCATTGACGACGACGATGATGGTGAGTAATTCCATGACCCTATGCATTCTCGTCTCATTGCGTTCTACTACGGTGATGGGTGGTCAGTCCTAGCGCAAGCGTCACAGGTACAGATGGTGGGAGTCTTGACGCAAGCATGCCCTGCTATCAAACCAAAACGGGCCTTGCCAGTGAAAGTGTTTAATGTTTTTTGTCAGGTGGGATTCGCTGGTTTGCAGAGGAGTAATTGGCCACTGAAAGAGCTTAAACATTTTGCTGCCATGACTGCCCAAGTAGTCCCCTTCGGTCATGTACCCGCAAAGGCCCACAATTTGTTTGCCTGACTCATGCACCATGTAACAATTTCAGGGTGCAGGACGACTTTGACATACACAATATTGTGTATGGTAAAATTGTGGTAACCCCTCAGAATTAATTTTGGCTGGTCAGGCGCTCCTTGGCTGGCATCCCGAAGCAGTAGCTGCTTGTCATGCTTCCTTCTTGTGCACACAATCTTAACCTCCTCCATAGATCATTAACCAGCCTTTAGTGAATGCCGCTGACACAGACCCCCCCCCCCCCCCCTAAAACTGAAAATGGCCCAACATTTGCTGCTCCTGCACATTCCTCATTCAGTGTAGCAACACCCCGTCTCCCTTGCCCTCCACTCGATCCAAACACATCAACCACACATACAGCAGGCGTCAATGGCAGCAGTGGCGGCGGCGGCAATGCCTCTGGCAGCTCAGATGAGGTACCGCTTGCAGTCCGTGCGCAACGAGCCCAAGCGCGCGCCCCCTCCCCCAGCCCGCTGGCCCTGCCCTTGGCTGAGCGCCTTCGCATACGAGGCCTGCCGCTGCAAGGCCAGCATAGCCACAGCCTGTTTCAAGCATCCTCCTCTGCTGGCGCTGGTGCAAGTCCCGCAGCTGCGGCTGAGCAAGCGGACGACAAGGGGGCCAGAAGCAGCAGCCCAGACATGATTCCACTCCGGCAGCGGCTGCAGCTGCATCATGGGGGAGAGGGGGGAGGGGGTGGGGAGGCGAACAAGCCGAGCATGCCAGGTGCTGTGCATGCTGCTCAAACACCCGCTGAGGTGCGGCTCCTCCGTGCGGGGGGGCTGATTAAGGATGAGGTGGGCATGGCCTCCCTAGCCCGCCCTCCGCCAGCAGCAGTGGCTGCAAAGGGCGGGAGGAGCCCGTACTATGTGGGCATGAGGGGCGCAGCAGGGTCCAGCAGGCAGGCGCCGCATGTTTCTGAGCCGCGGCAGCGGCTACAAGCACATCTGGCGCAACAGAGGGCTCAGAGTGGCAGCAGCAGGGAATCAGGGCAGACAGAGGAGGATGGCATGGAGGGGCGAGCGAGGGGTGGGAGGGGAAAGGAGGAAGATGAAGTGCTGTGGGAGGAGGCTGACAAGGCGCGAAGAGCAGCGCAGCAGCAGCTGCAGCGGCAACAGCAGCAGCAGCAGCAGCAGGAGGGTAGTGTCTCCAGGAGCAGCAGGGGAGGGAGGGCTGGTGGTGCAGGTGGGGCGTTGCCAAGGCTTGTCAAGAAAGAGTGTGAAGGCGGCAGGCGGCAGCAACAGCAGCAGCAGCAGCAGGGCAGGGGTCAAGGGATGGATGAGCTGCTGCATAGAGGGGGAAGCGGGGGAAGCCGTATAGCATCTGATCTTGACCGCATCAGACGAGCGGTGCCTCGCAGCCCTTCCTGGGGAGCCAGCCCATCGTGGAGGATCAAGGAAGAGCCAGGGCCAGATAGAGGGGCAAACAGCAGGGACAAAGGGTTAGAAGGTGGGATGAACAGCTGCGGGCCACCGCGCGTCAAGGTTGAGCCAGGGCAGATAGGAAGGACATCGGAGGGAGCAATCGCTGGGCTAGCGCCTGTTAAGTCTGAGCCCCTCACTCCCAGTCAGCAGGCTTGGCCCCACCCTAGGGCAGCCGTGCAACCAACCCCTGTAGCAACACCCCACCCTGAGGCAGCTATGTTACCACCCCCACTGCCTCCATATCCCCCTGCTCCGGTATTGCTGCCGCCCCCTCCCACAACAGCTCCTCCCACAGTGCAACGTGCTACACAGGCCGCGCACTGCCCTGCAAGCAGCTGTCACGCCTCAGCTGAGCAGCCCCCACCCACTTCGAACCCACCGCCTGCAACACAGCAGCACCCATGGTCCCATGAGCCGCCACAGCAACCAGCACCACAGGCACAGCCGCCCACGTACCGGACACACCCAGCCTACCACCACCCGCACTACCCCCAGCACGCCCCAGCCTTGCCTCCCTACCAGGGCTACCCAGCGCCCCACCAGCACCTCCATTATAGGCAGCAACACCACTTGCACCACCCCCAGCAGTCGCAAGGTCAAGGGCCGCCACCACATCCACTGCCAACCCCCACAGTCTCGCCCTACTTCCAACACACACACCCTGCTTCTCAGCCCCACGCAGCACTCTGTGGGCAGCAGCACATGGCGCTCTCAGCTGCACACCACGCATTTTCCTCATCCCAGATCCACACGACCTCTCAGGGCCAGGCTGTCCCACAACACCACACGTTTCCTACAACCCACACCCATGCAGCCACATCAGGCCAGGCTGTCCAACAACCAGCAGGCCATGCCGGCTCTCATCTGGCAGATGCACAGCACAGCTCTCAAGTGCACCTGCGCCGAGCAAGCCAGGTTTGTATGCTCACCCCCCAGCTCCCCAATGCAGCTGTGGCGGGAGCCGCACCTGTAGGGCACGCCCAATCGCCTAAACCCCTGCCCACACTCTTCCACCCATGCCCACCAATCAACCATGCCCACCAACCAACCAGCACTCACACTCCTCAGCCCTTGTCCCCCCCGGCCTTCTGCCACACACCCGCGACGGCTCCGCTGTCCCACAACACCATCATCCCTGCCACTCCGAGCACGTGCGGGGCCGCGAGCAACAGCAGTCCTTTCCAAAGCTTGCAAGGCAGGCCTGGCTCAGTCAAGCATGAGCGTGCAGCGCAAGCAGCAGAAAGTGTGGGGCATGAGCAGCAGCGTGGAGGCACGCAGCAGGAAGGCACGCAGCAGGAAGGCATGCAGCAGCAGCAGCAGCAGCAGCAGCAGCAGGTGTTGCAGCAGAGGGCATTGGAGCAGCAGGCGTTGCAGCAGCGGGCGCTGGAGCTGCAGGTGGAGGCATGGTTGCAGGAGCAGGAATACATAGAAGCTATGTATTCCCCACACGACAGCCATCAGCATCAGCATGAGTCGCAAGTGCCACAGCAGCAGGAGCGCCAACAACAGACAGGGAGGCATGGGGAAGTGAGGTCAGAGGCAGGGAGAACACCCTCCTCATCGTCCTCTGTTCGCAGGCAGATATGCACCGCCTGAGAGCCAAAATGGCATGGTAATGGGCCCTGTCAGGGAAATAGTCTGGGTTTATTTACAGCACTTTGGCAGGAAAATGCAAGTTACATGGTTTAGATATATGGAATCGGCCGACACTGCATATACAAGGAGAGCGCAGCCTGTGCAACGCCTAGCTAGCTATGGACTAGGCAGCCACTGCTATGTAGGCAGCTGGCAGTGCACTTGGTGGAGAGGTTGGGTTTTCCTTACGTGCTTTGGGAGAGTACCTGGAAAACATGCTGAGCGCTGCAAATAGATCTGTGGGAGTGCGGAGCAGCTGCCTGTGTACAGCGCTGCACATGGGCCCCCATATTCCAACAATTAGCAATTTTTCCAACACTGTTGCCCATGTGCTTGTTTGCCTGTCTGCTTGTTTGCCCTGCCCTGTTTGGCTCTGCCTTGCTTGCCTTGCTTGCCTTGTGTTTGTTTGTTTCACCCCTTCCCCTTGGCTTCTGGCACAGCTACGGCTTAAGGGCGCGCGTGCAGTCATTGATCTGGACATGCTTGCCTCCATGCCTCCCTCATGCCACAAAGTTGCCCCCTATGCCACAAATTTGTAGGTGTCCAAAGCAAAGTTCATTGGAGGGCTCTTCACCAATGGTAGCCTGCCCGTCAGCTCAGGCATCTCACCCGGGTCTGTTGCCGCTTGCGGTGCATGCAACCTCAGTCCGCGGGGGGGAAAGGAGGTGAAGGGGCACTGATCCAGTACCCCCCACCTGTAAGCCCAGATTGCCCACCCGGGCTCCTCCTGGTTTGACACGCAGCAAGCCATGCAAGTATGCCAGCACTTCCCCGGTTAGTTCCCATGTTTATTTCTTCCTTGAAGGAGCTCCTCATACAGAAAGACCTTTGGCGGTTGAAAGCCAGCTGCACATCTGTAAGCTGCTGCAGATGTTCGCAGCGCTACAAGCTCATTAACAGCATGCGAATTACACTGCACCACGTTGGTTTATTGCTGCTTAAAGTGGTAGGCAGGTTTTGCAGGCTTTCAGGTGCTCATTTGTGTCCTCGTGTTCAATCGTGTCCTTGAAGCAGAGGTGGTGCTAGTGTCGTTTCATTTAAGTACACTGACTTACTGTCAGAATGGCTTGCTTACTCATCCCCCAGGCAGATGCTGCAAACCTTTTTTACACCATTTATTGTTTTTCAACTGTGGGGATTGGTACATGCAAGGACTAAGTTTTTTCGTGTATGTTGGATTGGATAACTTACAGCTTACAAGACGCAAGGTCTGGGCAACAATTAGAGGCGGTACAGCGGCCTTTTGCAGACCTCCGAGGTCTGCAAGATTATTAGCGGGAGTTATCAGCGGAAGAATTGCAATCTTACACACCATTCTCTGGGTTGTGGTGGGACTTGTTACACAGAAGGCACCATTGATTAACTTTAAAATTAGGCCTTGACCATCTATGGGCTAACAAGCTTGCACAGGAGCTCCATGCCCAACCTGTTCATCATGCCCACAAACTCGTTACCACTACACGCAATCATTTCAATGATTGAAAAAAAGATAATCCTCCCAGCCAGGCTCTGGAGGCGGGTGCTTCCAGCAACTTGGGTTGAATCCTTTAGATCTACACTGACCCTTTCTGTTCCTGCTTGTGGAGGAGACTTGCGGCTCTTTCAAGCCAATGTGTATCTTTTTGCTTGATTGATGAAGGGAGAGTTTCCTTTGCCTACGTGGTTTTTTCCTAAGGTTTTGGCTTTCTTTTAAGCTTTTGGGACAGGCAAACTTTTTTCTTATGCACACGGCCAGACTTGGACTGCGTTGTCTTTCTTTATTTTTTAATCTTACTCCAGAAGCTTGAGTTTGAAAGCGAGTTTTGGCACACATACTATTCAGTACAGGAGCATGCAAAAAACAGGCAATTTCAGCCCTCGGTTGACCCCATCTGCAGTCTTCTGGAAAGCAGGTCTAGTGCCAGAGTGAGCAGTATGCTTAAGAGGAAGCTTACAACTCTTGTAAAGCCTTTGCTCAGGTCAAAAAAAGGAGAGGGAAGGGTTAGGAAAGGAAAGGAATGCATTACATGGCTGTAGCTGCAAACAACCCCAAGGAGCTGAGATCACTCTCCACACAATCCTTCTGGATGTGGGTGGGGCTATCTATACTGCCCCATGCCCCATACTTGATCAATTCAGGATACTATGGATTGATCTGCGCAGGTTTATCAACGGTTGTAATGTTACAAAGGTCTGTCAAACTTGCATAAAAGGTCCATGCCCATTCTGTGCAATACGCGGACGTTTACCTCAACCAGACATTGAGAGTTAGAGAGTTACAATGGGATTTGACCTTCAGCCAGGTAGTTTGGCTGCTCGGTCTGCTTAACTGTTCCAACGGCACAAAAAATATCCATGAGATCATAAATAAAGCGATAAGTCTCGTTAGTTTGCTTCTGCAAGAAATGAATAGCATCCTCAGAGCTAGCTTGAGAATAGTAGAAAGTGCCTGAATCGTCCAAAAAAATTCTATAAGACGAGGGGAAGTCAGAAAATAACTTTGCATAAGCCCTTCGAAGAGAACACATAGACCCCAACCAGACCTCAACCAAACCTCAACCAGACATTGAAAACAAAAACACGCATCAAAACCCTGATACCCTGGAGCCGCGTGCTGCCAGGTCCATAAGACTCATTAGCCTCCTTTACATTGGGTACCTAGAGCTCAACTCTCTGGCTGATCGGCTGCTGGTGAAACTTTTCAACCAGCTTTTACAACAAGTAAACAAGACAAGTTTTTACAAGCAAGTTTGCACCCACTGGAGTACACCTTCTTCTTTCTCTTAGGCTAGCAGTCAAACTCTTGACTGAGGCCTTTTTTCCCTTTTAACCCTTGTAACCCTTCCTCTTGGTTTGATCTGGTGGGACTCACTATCAGTGTTCAGCGCTGAATGTTGGGTCTTTCCTTAATGCACGCTGGCTGTTGTTGCCCAGCGGATACTGTTCAATTATCTGTTTTAATATGCACTAAAAAATTCATTTTCTACTCAGACTTTACTTCAGCTTCCTTCTTGAAAGAAAGAAAGACTACGCATGCCAAGTCTGGCCGCATGCATTAAGGAAAGGTCAACTGTCCTGAAAGGCAGGGACCCACCACACAGACCAAGAGGAAGAGGAAGCACAGAAGTCTACACCGGCAAGCTGGCCCCCACCATGGGACCTACGACACGACTGTCAGGCAGGTCCACGTTTTTTAAAAAAGCTCCTTGAGCCAATATACCTCAATTTCCTTTATTGGTGTAGGGAGTGTTCCCACTGCCTATATGCCCATGATGGCTTTCCATATTTCCTTTTTCTTTGCTTGGTGAAGTTCGGATGGCAGTTTGTGGACGCTTGAGCCAGATGCGGATGCCTGGAAAGGCAGGTATGCATGCATCCGCAACTCAGTTCTTGCCCCCATAGCTTTTCTGCCCCCAAGCTCTTCAAGAAATTCTACAAAAAATTCTCCGTGCTGGTGTCTCCCTCAGTTTCAGAAATTCCTTTTGCTGAACTTCACACCTATTGTTTGCCACAAATGGCTTACATCATGCTCATGGCTTCCAACAGAAAATACGTTCAGCTAACCCCTTGGATTTGATTCAGCTTGTAGTGGATCTCAGGTCTCGTCACCTGGCATACTGGAGACAAATTTTCTCTCGTCATGCTTGATACCCCAACAGCAACAACGGGGTACCTATCATCACTGGTGTGCTCTTCTAACCAAAACGCAAAGGTCAGATATTCCCCCTTACTTACCTTAACTAGACGTGCCATTGAAATTAAAAACACTCACTATGGTGCCCTGGTGCCGCATGCTTCCAGAAACCCACCTGACCCACACTAGCTTCCCTCTTATTTTCTGGTGAGGGAGACTCACGGCTCTTTGAGCCAACGTGTCTCCTTTTCTTTAATTGATTAGATTACACAGGGAGACCTCCAGCCAGACTGTTTGGCTGGTCAAGCTGATCAGCTGATCTGGTCCATGCCAGCCAACAGCGAAATTAAAAGCTCAGACATGAAATATAAAAGCTTTTTCAAGAACGTAAGTTATTGCGCTGCAAGAGGAAATTAGAAACAGCCTGGACACTAAGTTGATGCTACAAGAAAGGGCGTGCAGGTGAAAAATTGTTAAATAAAGTGTCACGACAAAAGTCTGCTGCAGCGAGAGTGTGCTGCAAATGCCTGATGGTCTGTCATAAAGAAAAGAAAAAGAAAATAAAAACTACGCAGGCAGTGAAGACACTCCCCGCATCAATTAAGGAAAAGAGGATACCTAGGGCCAAGGCACCGTGTATCCCCTTCACCAAGAGAAGCAAGAAAGAAGTCAATGGGGATCAGGAGGGTTACTAGCAGTAGCCCGTGCCTGATCTTGGCGATGAGAGTTGAGAGAAGTCTTCTCAAGAGCGCGTCTGGTGCTAACAAGTTTATAAGCATACTGAACAGAGTGAGCATGAAGCTTCAGAGCAAGCCTGGTAGCTGTATGAGTGTCAAGACCAAGCTCTTTAAGAGGCTCCAGAGTGTGGGGGGTGTAGATGACGCCTCCCACACCTAACAGAATGGTATGGAGGGTGACTTGAGCTGAGGCCCTTGAGAGATGGCTACATAGTCGCGGTGCTGCTGCTTGGAGGCCTCAAGCTGGTTCTTGGGCCGGGTGTCTTCACAGTATTTGACCTCCACGAGATGAACGTGCCTCTGTTCTGGAAGGAGCTGACTAGGATGACGGACCTTGGAAGGAGGTGGAGTGGCTGTGGCTGGTGCTGAGTGCTCCCTGTTCCCCCCGCGCCCCCCTCCTCTACTTCTCAATGGATGCCGGGAATTGGTCCTTGGCACTCTTTTCATTGGAACAACTAAAATGGCATCAGGGCGACTAGAAGTGAGCCTTTGTTTGTCAGGGAAACGACGAGGGAAAATGAATTTGGGAAGGGTTCTATTTGTTGAGTGTTCAGGGATTTGCAGGTTCTGTAAAGCAAGACGATCTGCCCTGCCAATGTCCATGGAGGCAAGGCCTGCCCCAAAAGGGCCTTTGCTGACACCTTTAAGGAGGATTCTGCTGGCAATGTTTTGACGCTCGGTTACCATATTTGATATGGTGGAATGCTTACATCTTGTAATAATGTGGAGGGCACTGTCAGGCTCCCCACAAAGGGGGCATTGTAGACTGGTGGAAAATTTGAAGTGTACCGCATGCTTTTGATTGAAGAGGGTACCTGTGCGGTAGTTGAAGATATTCCGTCTCATTTTGAAAGGAAGCGTTGGCATGGTCTGGAAGGCATTGCTGACCTTTTTATGGACTATAGGAAGTAGGCTTTGATAGTAAGAGTAGTATCCTGTCTCTGTGTTAGCATTTCCAAGTCTGTGCTTTGAGTGCATGTGCGTCCTCAGAGCATCACAAAGGTTGGAAAAGTGTTTAAACTTAGGGGCAGGCGAGTCAGGGCGTCCTGATGTGTTTGCATGGGGTGGGGCAGCTTCCTCAAAGGCAAGCCAGGTGGTATCATGGAAAGGATTGCCTCCAAGGTTGACACAGGGGAAGGTTGTGTCTGCAGGGGTGTCATCACCCTGAATAGCCTGGTGTTTGGCAATGGCATCTGCGCATTCGTTGCCCGCAATTCCAGCGTGAGATTTAACCTTGTAGAGATAGATAGGGGTAGGTGAATTGCGCACAAGCTGTATGATTATTTAAAGGATATGGCCTTGCACATGCTGGCAATGAAGCTCTGGATACAGTATTTGCTTTCTAATTTGGAGGAGTGAAGAAAGACTATTAGTAGCGATGTGAGAGTGGCCCTGGAGAATGGAAGCTGCTATTGCTGCTAATTCAGCCCTTACAATCGTATTTGTGATTCCTGCTCCGTTTGGTTGGACATAATTGGGACTATCATTGTCAGGGTGGTAGACTCCTGCTCCTATTACTTGTCTTCCGAGGTGTATTTGGCAGCTACCATCTGTGTATGCCCACTCTTTCCAATTCTGGACTTTTCGGACCAGGTTTGGGCTAGATGCGGTAGGCGGCAAGAGGGGTTGATGGCTTTGGACAATGTTCTTAGGGGTGTGTTGTTGGTCAGAAGGTAGTTTTTCAAACGTTTTGAAACCAGTCTCAATACCTGGGTGTTTGTGGTTGAGAACTGGGTCATTGCTGATGGTTGTTTTCCACCAGCGTGCTTCAGGGATTTGTTGTACTAAATCAGTGAGCCAGGTTGGGTTTTTCTCATTTAGGCGGATTCTTGCTGCAGTATTCCAGACAGCAATGATTTGTAGGCTCCAGGAGTGGCGGGGAAGCATGGATTCCTTGCTGACCCAGAAGTGGGGAGTAGCATAGTTGAGAGCTGCTGATGGTATGGTTCCCAATGTGCAACAAAGATGAGGGTAAGCATTAAGAAGTTTGGAGTATGGTTTGGTGCTCATTGGACCTCCCCAGCTTGGTAGGACATGAAAGTTGCTGTTGCATCAGTTTGTAGTATTGCAGAGTAAATGGCATGTTTCAGGGTGAGGTGCATTACATGGTCGTCATAGATAGGATGGCATGACGAGAAGCCTGAGAATTTGGACGACAAAGCATTGTGGATGGCTCCAAAGATCCTGTCTCGAGAGTGTTCGCTCCAGTAGTGGATGACGTTGGGGTTATGTTCTAAGGGTAAGGTCATAGTCAAGTGTGTGAGGTGTGACCTGTATTTTGTTGGGACTTTTCCACTTGTAGTCGCTCTCTTTTATCCTTCTTCTGTGGATCATCCCTCTGAGTATTGGCGCATTTTCCTTTATCCCTGGCCATGTGCCAGGGGTGTTGCTCCTGATGTGTTGATGTAACCTGGTCAGCTGGTCCGCCCTTGTCCGCTCTCTGTCTCTCCCTGTGCCGTGCAGCCATGCCAGCACTCAAGCAACACAACTCAAGCCACAGCAGCAAAGCTAGCATCAGGCAGTGGTGCAGCTCACCCACAGCATATCAGCCCATCAGCCCAAGCTTGTAGCAGAGCATTAGCGTACTCTCCCCCCTTCACGCCTCTTTCAGGATACTGCACTTAAGACACTAATCTGCATGCGTCGTCACACTGACAAGTAGCTCAGAGTACTTTTGTCTTAGACCATATAGCCCCTCATACCTACACATAAAGAGAACATGGGCCTCATCTTGAATTTGCCCGCATGAGCATCGATCACACACAGAAGAAATCCCATCCTCCCAAGATGCAGTTTCCGCAGTCAAAGTGTGACTCACACTGCTTGGAGGTCTCAACCTGAATCTACTAACATTCTGCATGACATGCTGAGGCAAATCCAGTTTGCAAATACCCTGGCAGCCGAATAGGCATACGCACATTTTGGTCAAAAGATTGATATGTGGCCCATTTGTTGTTTGTTGTTTGCAGATCCACTCCTTCAACAGCTCCCCATGCACCGCGCAATCTGTACCTCAAATCATCAGTGAAATCCTGCAGTGAGATAGGCGTGCCATGCTTCATCGCTGTTGCAAAAGACTCACAGCGCCGCAATCCTTGAAAGCCATCCAAGATCTGAGCAGTCCAACATGAGGGGGCCCTGGAGTGCAAGTGCAATTCTGCCTTCAGGACCTTCCTGAGCGACTCACGATTAAAATTGAGCAGACTTTCCTCCTTAATTGAAATCCTTACTAAGAACAATTAGTAATTGATGTAGGGAGTGATCTGATCTCACTGCCTACCTAGTTTTTCTTTTCTTTCCCCCTAAATTCAGCCCCAATTTCTATACCTGGACTTACCCAAGCACGTCGTATGCAGCGTGGCCCAATATCACCTTTGTGTCCATACTCTCATAGTTGGGCAAGCCACATACTATGTGTTTCTCCTACCTGTGATCTTTGTGATGCCCAAGATGATGTGCAGGATGAAGTATCTTATTTCCAAATGCACTCACCCCCAGGTCTGTTCTCTTCGGCTTAAGTGTGCTTCCTTAATCTCTGGCCCTTTCCTCCCTCCCTCCCAACCTTCGGATTAGATGGCTCCTCACCTGCCTGCCATTCACCATGTACAGTCTTTTGATACTTTTTCCTTCATAAATCAGGACAACAACAAGTCTTGTTGCTGAGCTTAATCCTTACATGAACTTCTTCTTTTTTATATACAGGTTACCAGTCTGTCATTATGAGCCAATGTGTCCCCTTTTCTCTAATCGATGTAGGGAGAGTTTCCTCTGCCTACGTAATTTTTCTTTTCTTTTCTTGACTGGAGGTCTTCTTCTTCCTGTAACCTTCAACCTAGCGGTCAGTCATTTTGACTGGATGCTTTCTTGTTTCTGTAACCTGTAATTTTGCCCCGGGCCATAGCTCTACTGCATTCCGAATGCAAGGAGTCCCCTTGATGAAAGCAGTTTGCATGAAGATGGGAGGGTTACTAGCAGTAGCCCATGCTTATCTCGAAGATGAGATTCGAAAGAAGTCTTCTCAAGAGCGCGATTGGTACAAATTTATCTCTTGTTTGCATTAAAATTAGATTGCCTTTCCTGTGCATGTAAGAGAAGAAAAACACATTGGCTCAAAGAGCCGTGAGTCTCCCTCACCAGAGCTTCTGAGGGTGAAGGGGAAGCTAATGTGGTTCTGGTGGCCCGGGGTTTCTGGCAGCACGCCGCTCCAGGGCACCAGGTTCGTGATGAGTGTTTTTGTTTTCAACGGCACGTCTGGCTGAGGCAAGAATATGCGCTGTCAGGCTGAGAAAGTGATGCAGCCAGAACAGTGCCGCACCATACCATGACCAACTGAACACACTCTTGCCACAACAGCGTATATTGCACAAAATGGCCACATGGAGCTTCCTGGCAAGTTTGGTAGACCTCTGCAGGTCAAACCCTAATTTTTTGAATTGATCCAAAGTATAGGCAGTATAGATAGTTGCTGCTGCACTCACTCACGAACACATACACATTGCCACGGACAGCCTCAGCTCACTTCACTAGAAAAGAAAGAAAAAGAAAAGAAACGAGTGTATGCAAGCCGCTGTTTTGTCAAGCTGTCGACTTTGAAGCTGTCGCTTATGATTATGTCGTTTTTTTTAATGTGATTTTGTTTTGTGGTTTGTTGAAGTGAATGGTCCTTTGCATTCAGGTATGTTTTCAATACAGGATTTATCGGATGTTGTTCATGTGTGTCCTGGATGTGAAATTTTGCTGTATGCTGATTTATGTACGCAGAGGGTATATAGTGTGCAATACATGCTTCGCTCAGGCGCTACGCCGGGAACCTGGGCCCTTACTGCTCCTGGGAATGTCAAATCTTTTATTATATTATTATTATGAAAGCACAACGCGCAGTTGCAGCGGGTCCGCAAAAGCGCCAAAGCTTCGCATTTCCTGGAGCACCAAATGCTCACGGCTGATTATAAAAATTAGATATTCATTTTCAGTATTTTCCGCTGAGCAAAACGCTGTGGGTCCTGTGCTAACATAATGAGGCAAATCTTGAATTGGAGTAAACACAGGAGGCAGGAACATCTCAGAAGGACCACGAGGATTCATGTTTGAGAAAACCTGCATGAAAACAAACAAAGAAGGAGAGTGAGGTTGAAGCCAGAAAAAACAACATCAGATTCAGCACAATGCAATGCAAGACCACAAGCCGCTGCAGCAGTATATGGCAAGCCCATTGCAATGCCTGCCATGCTAGCAAATCCAATCAACAGTGAGCACTGACTACACAGACGCCAGCGAAGAGAGCCATGAAGGCAAGGCATGAAAGCAAGAACACGCTTCGCAAATGAAAAATAGTAATCATACTCGGTGCTCCAACCTTGGAAAACCCCCGTTCATCCATGCATTGCAAGGTTGACCAACCTGTTGGTAAATTGACTATGTCATCCGACACTCTGAACACTATTCTCTCCGCTGCTAAGGTTCTTAGCAGCTCCCTTCGCATCCGGGGTCACAGCCAGGCTACGTTTGTATTATTTTGTTTGAATTGAGAGCGTATTCAATAGTATTTATATAAAATTACAAGTCCGTGAGTTGTGAACGGGGTCGAGCGTCACATTTGCTGTGGCGCTTGTGAGGTTACAGAGGGCATCCTTAACTAATACAGCATCCATTCTTAGGGGTCTGCTGCCTGCACGCCAAGTTCGGAAACTCTCTTTAGAGCCAAGCTCGCCGCTGTCTGAGGCCTGAGTGCCTGTTGCTCTGAGTTTCTGGCAGCGGCTTGTAACCAAGCTCGCCGCTGTCTGAGGCCTGAGTGCCTGTTGCTCTGAGTTTCTGGCAGCGGCTTGTAAAGAAAAACTACGTAGGCAGTGAAACACTCCCTACATCAATTAAGGAAAGGGGGCCACATTGGTGCACAGACCGTATGACCCACCCACCACGAAGTTCAGACTGAGAGAAGCACGGCAGGCAGAGAAAGAAAACAGGTCCAGCAACGAGAAAAGAAAGCTCACTTCACTAGCTCAGAAAGCAAATCCTGTATCCAGACAAGCACAGGTATCGTATACAAGGAGATGTTTTCAAGACAATCAAATCTCGCCCGTACTTCTCAAGGTCACATCTTTTTCTACAAGGTCAAAACTCACGCAGGAATAGCTAGGAATGAATGCACAGACAAGATTGCTAAATACCAGGCTAGCTTTAAAGATAACGATCTACCGATACTGGTATTTCTAGCGCTGGCCCAGGCGGAAACCCTCCTAAAATATTGCTTGGCTGGCTCGGGAATAGGCAAGACCAGTACTACTGTAGTTCTTTGAAATCCCATATGCATGCTAAACACAGGCTTGGATATGCAGATCGCAAGACAGGCTATTACACATATTATCAGAGCTTGCAACCTTATGCAAATAAGGGCATTAAAAATGCCTCCTGGAACATACTCTGAATCTCTACCCGAATGAAACGCACAATATTCCAATACCGCACACAGGCACCCTCTACAACCAAAAACATGCGGTACGCTTCAAAAGATCCACTAGCCTTGTATGCCCCCTCCCAGGATGTCACCATAGGGATAGTGCTCTCCACATTCTCTCAGGTTGCCAATGCCCCGTCATCTGTAACATGGTAACTAATGTCACAACATTGCCAGCAGAATGATTTTGAAAGTAGTCGGCAAAGGCTCTTATGGGTCAAACCTCTTACATATGGATGTAGGCAGCACAGACCGTCTGGCTCAGCGTGATCTGCACATCACTGAGCAAGTCTCTAACCTTGTTATACGGTATAACTTATACCTCCATACCTCTTTGACCCCTGCTAACCCTAATAGACCACATACTCCTCCCTCACATCGGGTACTCCGCAATATGAGGGGTAATGAAGAAGTAGGAAGCAACAAAACTCCAGCCAGGCAACTTCATGAATTGAACATCCAAAACCGCCATATCCACTTAATAGAAATCAAACATGGTAACTGAGCGTCACAACATTGCCAGCAGAATGACTTTGAAAGTGGTCAGCAAAGGCTCTTATTGGTCAAACCTCATAAATGGATGTAGGCAGCGCAGACCGTCTGGCTCAGCGTGACCTGCACATCACTGAGCAAAACTCTAACCGCGTTATACCTCCCTACCTCTTTGACCCCAGCATTCCTGATCAAGCTAGACGCACTTTCAGCGGCCCTGATGCTCTCTTGGTCACTCCTTACCCTGCTAACCCAAATAGACCACCTACTCCCTCCTTACATCGGGTACTCCGCAGTATGAGACGTAATGAAGTAGTAAGAGGCAGCACAACTCCAACCAGGCAACTTCATGAATTAAACGTCCAATTTTCCTTCATGAATTAATTGCCTTTTATGAGCAGTTGCACTTCTTGACTGAATGCCTTATCCTTGTAATCATCCAAAACCGACATATCCACTTAATAGAAATCAAAATTTGTGAAGCTACAAGGCCTGGTGCCCAGTCAGAAGCCTCACAGCAACAACACACACAACTGTGCCAACAACCTCAAGGTGCTAAGATCACCCTCCACACAATTTTTCTAGATGTGGGTGGGACTATCTATACTGCCCATACCCTGGATAAGTATAAACTTTAAAGTACTAGGGATTGACTCACGGAAGTCTACCAAGCTCGCACAAAAGCTCCATGCCCACTCTGTGCAATGTGCACACAAACTTACCTCAACCAGACGTGCCATTGAAAACACTCATCACAACTCTGGTGCCCTGGGGCCGCACGCTGTCACAAATTCACCAGACCCACACTGGCTTCCCTCCTCCCCTCTGGTGAGGGAGACTCTCTTCTCTTTGAGCCAATGTGTCACTTTTTCCTTAATTGATGTAGGGAGTGTCCTCACTGCCTATGTTTGGTTTTATTTTTCTTTTAAACAGAGTAACTGCACAGGCAGTGAAACTCCTTACAACCACTTATGTAAAGCAGACGTCTTTGTCTCAAGAGCTGCGCGTCCTAATCACCAGGATCTTAAAAACAAGCTAGGGCATGGAAAATTACATGCACAAGCAAGCCTCATGCCTCCAGGCAGAGTGAAGATGAAGCTCAGGGCAACATGCCTGGTGCTCTCAATTGTCTTGACTAATGCCATTAGTAATGGCAAGCGCTTTATCTAAGAAGCTAAAAGGAAGCTATAAAGAAGGAAGCTGCCGATTCCCTGACAAATACTCTGGCCATTCGTTGTGCTCCAGATTTGACAGCTTCTCCAATGGCCCCACCATCGTCAAATACCTGAGACAAGCAAAGACAATACAACTGTAATTTTTTCTCTTAAAAGGATGCCACATTGGGCGTGTGCTGGAGCTTCAGGCAAGTGCATGCATATCCAAAGTGCATTTGCTTGAAAGAAAGAGACAGGATGGCCTCGACCACATCAGCCTGCCAAACACAGTACAAATTGTTTCAAATTTCCCTTTGTCTTGTTCATGCATGATAAGAAGCTAGGACCTCACGTTGCCAAGTACTTCAACTCCTTGTCCTTGTGCCGATTCAAGTGCGCCCGCTTGAAAGGACGGATGACAAGTCCTTGCTGCTTGTTCATGACGTAGTTGCGCCTGGGGATCAGAAATGCCGTTACAACCATAACTTGCATGGTTTGAGAGACACATGATTGCAAAGAGACAGGTGTGCTCACGTGCTCATGAGCCAATAAGAACCAACACCCAACACTCGTGACTGTGCATGATGTTGCAAATATGCTTTTGCATGGCAAACTTGAGTAACACTAACGCACTGCAAAGAGGCACATGAAGAGCAAGGAATGCATGCAACAAACGAAAGGGGGTTCTGTCTCAAGGCGCTTCACGGAACGCTTTCCAAAAGATGCAAAAAAAAGAAAAGCCTTATGAAAAACCCCTGAATAATATTTTTTAGATATACCCTAAAACAAATGGGCTGTGCTTATAAAGGAAGCAGAAAGAAGGGAATATATCGCAGCCAAATAATTCCATGCACTACAATGCAAGCAATGGGCACAGAAATGCAAGGAACTTGCACTCAGTCGGTACCAGCAGAGCAAGGGAAAGAGATGTGAGACAAAATTAGGAACAGAATAGACAAACCTTATAACGCAGAAGCAAACCAACAGCCAGCACATGATGCCATACGAGATTTATAGGACTTCTACAAATGTGCCCTGCCAGTCCTGTTTTCGCCATATGAGAACTGCAAAAGGTTGGCATACTTTATCACCTTAAATCATCAAGCATTACAGTGTTGTGCTCATTGTAGAACTCAGGGAATTTTTCCCAGATAAATGCAAGGGGCTTGCAGTTGAACACGCCATACCTGCATACATGATGCATGTCATGATACATTATTGTTAGGCAAAAATAGCATAAACTAGACGAAGTTGTGCAAAAAATAAATACAGCCTCATAAAAGTGCGCCTACACATTTACAAGCATGCTTACATTCTCAAGCAGTTCATGCGCAGGTGAAAGCAAAGTAACCTGGACAACAAGGCAAGACAAAGGATGGCTTGTTTCACAGCAGATGGTTGAAGGAAGCATTCACAGCACAGAGCATGAAGACTCTGCAACATCCATGAAGACCAGAGCATTAGGAACTGCTGCAAACACTAAAGCTTTCTTTGCAAAGGAGCAGGCTATTAAATGAGCGCTTTAGGAAATCTGCAGAGCATCAAGAACTGCTGCAAACATTTAAGCTTTCTTTGCAGAGGAGCAGGTTATTGAATGAGCGCTTGGAAAATCCGCACGTTGCAGAGATGTCCCCCAAGCCCCGTTACAACCCACGCTGCTGCAGTAACAGTTACATTACATTACATTAGCATGCTACCATGCAACAAGCAAGGGGCGCACAGGCTGCGTACACATTGACGTTACGCAACACATCGACAACACGCTACACGTCGACAACCTGCTACGCATCGAGAATGATTTCCCAGCCTTGATACACTCACTTTTCTGTGTTTACTGTCACCATGGCTGTGCAATCCAGGTAGCACATCAGCTTATAGTCAGGGTGTGTCGCCATTCCGAGCTCTTGCATTTTGACCTCTATCCACTTCATGGACGTGGCACTCCAAATGATGATGTCGTAAAACTGGTATGTCGCTGGTTTTGGACAAAGGTATTGAGAAGTGAGGCTGAGTCAGAATCCAAGTCCCATCAAAAATACAGAAAACAGACTGCGTTGGGTGCCTGTGCGCAGGAGCACCGCTGCATTGCCTCAGTGCGCAGAGAGGGCAACTGCTTTGGCTGTCTTTGACAGAGCCCCAGGTATCCTCTTTTCCTACAGTGATGCGGTGAGTGCTTTCACTGCCTACGTTGTTTTCCTTTTCTTTTTTGACAGAGTAGGTTACGCACATCAAAGTTGGCGAGGAGCATGAGGAAATCCCGGAGCCACTCACCAGCCAGGAATTCATGCAGGTATGGCCTTGCAAGCTCCTCTGGGCGCTCAGCTGTTGAATTCTGTAGGCATGGACAACTGAAATGACCTTAAATTGCATCTTGTAGTAGGTGTGAGCTGATGCAGGCAACTGTGCAAACCTTTAAATGCAGTCTATTACGCAACCAGGTCAATGCAAGCAATTGTGCAAACATTGTGGTTCAAGCTTTCATGGATTGTGCAGGATGCAGACAATGAAGCCAAAATTTTGGTGCAGGCAGTCATGCAAAATATTTGATGCAGGCAACTATGCAGGTTGCTTGATGCAATGATGATGCAATGATGAAATGGCAGTCAAGCCTTCAGTTGGGAGTTAGACCTTCTTAAGGGCCAAGTTATGGGCCTTGAGAAGCCATACCTTTTTATGGGCCAGCACATGCCAATTATAGGATTGCACAGTAGAAAGTCATTAGAATGCCTCAAGAATGCCTGCCAGCAAAAGGGGCCAGCACATGCCTCTCATAGGATTGCACCTAAAACCCCAGGATGTCGGCCAACCTCCTGCTGCTTGATTCCGACCCGTTGAGGAGGTGAACTCACCAAGTCAAAGAGTGTGTAGTCTATGTCCTGCAAGTAATACGAGGATGGGAAGGTCGACGCCAGTGGTGACAGGCAGCATCATTTAGTGCACAGCCATTTCATTAAGCAGGCTAGGAAGGCACAGCATCCTTGCCTTCTGTGCGCATGCATGCAAACATGAGTACAGAATATCCCATGCATGTTTGATCAGGCACATGTTCAATGTGTCTAACAATGGCACATTTCATACAAACAGAAATAGATTAGAAGTCTCATGCATAAGACATGTAACATGCTTGCACACTGACACACTTAGGTAGGCTTAACACGCAGGCGTACACTACCTGAAGTGACGTTAGCCGAGAGCACTGGCAATTCACATAAGTGAGAAGGAATTACAACTTTGCAGGCAGTGTTACAATACGCAAGCCTGCTCACTCACCAGCACAAGACATTTCTTTCCAGGACGTGGAGGATTCAAGATCTTGACGTCTACACTCTTTATCCGGCGTGCCAGCTTTTCCTGGGGAAAAAAGGAATTTTTATGGGCTTGACAAAGCCAAGATCCCCACTAAAATCAAAGACACCAGCCTTTCCTGTGCAAGAGAAAACCTCAAAAATTACTCCAAAGAGGGATCTTCTATAGCAACGTCCTTAAGTGTCCTGCATGATCTGTATCTACGAGCCTGGGCAATTGTGCCGTACAAGTTGTAAGTTAAGCGCCTGAATTGCGCCAGACTTGTACCTAACAAATCCCCAGAAATATGACATTTTAGCAGGGCTGTGAAAACACGCCGTCTCAGAGAAATCAGTCTAAACAGTTTGGTGACGGTTCGGTTCGGTGTAAAACCCATGAAGACGCTTTCCGGTAACCAACAGTGGCCAAACGACCAGTCGGTGGCACTGTCGGGTGCAGCCGAGCCACACGTTGCTCGCATGCACTTTGTAGCTGCAAAATGCCGCAAATCCACATGAAAACACAGGAACCTGTTGCACTTTCACGCATTACACAAGTGCAAAAAAGTGCCAAACGCGCAAGGACTGCCCTGGGGTGCCCTAGCATGCCAGCCCCAAGGAACCTGATGCCCCTCCCTCCCCCAGTCCTCAACATAGGGTTGCCCAAAAAGGGGGAGAAGGGAAAGGGCAAAAATGCCTGGGTGTGGGTATGGTACACGCTGAAGCAGGTGTTCACCACCACCAACAGCAGCAGTGCGTGTAGGAGGTGCGCAAAGCAGTGCATGCAGGAGGGCCTACAGACAATGAGGAGCAGGCGCAGAGCAGCCCCAGCAGCAGCAGCAGCAGCAGCAGCAGCAGTGGCCATTGCCACGGCTGAGCAGTGGCTGAGCTGGGGAGCGGGGTGGGTTGAGTGGGGGGGCTGGAGGGTCAAATTTTATTTGAGGTTGTTTGGAACACTCCAAATGAATTTTTGTTTCAGCAGCAGATTGCCTGACCGAAATGTCCTCCAAACTTTTTCCACCGTTTAGACGGTTTACAGCTTGGTAAATACGGTAGAAAGACATCAGACGGCACCGTCCTATCTAACCGAACACCAGACTGTCAACCATCATTTCACAGCCCTGCATTTTTAGGCATGCCTTGACCAGGCACCTATTACACCACGTTGTCTGAGCGATGGCTGGCCTCCACATTGTCACAATCCTTCATCAACGGGATGGCTCTAACGTTTGGGTACTTACAAGGGCAAGTGTCCCCTTGCAAGAAAATTTCCCTCTGGAAGTTTCACAATAAGAAGATGGCATCATTTGCGCCAGGATTGGCATTCCATGTTGTACCTACCTGCTCCAGGACAAGCGACTTCAGGTTCCACCCACAAAGGTTCAGGCACAAGGTACCGGGCATCGGGGTTCATTCCATGCCCCAAAGGAAAAACCTCGGCCGCATCTCCAGAGTCAAGAGTGAAATCAGACTCAACTTCACAATTTATCAAACACTTCATTCTGTCTAGCAGCAACTTGCTTGGACTGAAGGAGAAGTTACAAAAGCAAGAGTTTGGTTGTGTAACCCGTCAACTGTCACGCAACCATAGAGCCTCACGTACATCACCCAGGTGATCTATGTTCCACACACGCGTCCAGGCTCACCCACCTGGACTTCAGGCTGGTCCTTGACATCCAGCGACTGCGCATCCTCAGGTCCGATGTCAAAGTCGTCTTGAACCTCAGGGGCTGCCTGGGCAGCCTCCTCAGTGGCCCTGATGGCCACCTCAGGCGTGCCCATCATCATGACCTTTGCGCCTGGCTTGACGTTCAGATTTGACACGAGGGCAGCATCATCTGCTTGCTTACCCTCCCTTGTTTTTACCTGAGAGGCAAGGGCATCGTTTGCGTTCATGACTTGTTTGCGACAGTCATGCACCAGTCATCTTGAGTCGGCTGTTGCTCATGTCCTGTGCTTGCGTGCTCCTTGCTGTGCAGCTTGCAGGCACACATCATTTTTAGCAACATGTGCAGGTCCCCAAGCATAGATTATGCAAAAGTGATGTGAGGCTGGCGTGCTCTGGAAGATTCAGATTTCTCACAGAGGATTAAATCATTGATGGTGCAATTTGTCTGTAGGACTATTTAGTCACCATTTTGGGCAAAAATTCATATGCAAGGTGTAAATCAATGATGTGTGTGTGTATGTGTGTATGTGTGTGTGTGTGTGTGTGTGTGTGTGTGTGTGTGTGTGTGTGTGTGTGTGTGTGTGTGTGTGTGTGTGTGTGTGTGCGTGCGCGCGCGCTGCATGTTTAAAATGCAATTGCATGCACATTCATGTTTGCACAAGCATGCAACACCAATTCAGTCCCGCATCATTGTAAGAAATCAACCGGCTACTCAAATGAGCGCACCAAGAGTTTTTGGCGCTCGGGGAGCACTTGGGTCAGCTCCTGCAGCTGGCTTTTCAAGTCCAACACTGTAGTGCTTTGCGTGAACGGGACAGAGAACTCCTTGCCGCTCCATTTTATACAGATTTGCTGCTCTTCTCCCTGAATTTGCAGGTCAGTTGTGTGGCACTTGAATGTGCTCTGGTCATTCTATGGGGCCCTTCAATTCAACAAGAGGCAATGGAAGAGCAGTTGCAATGGGAACTTTTCAGAATTCCAACTGAGCAAAGATGGGCCATTGACTAACGTGAGTACCTGCATCTTCTGGCGCTTTGAACTGCTCTCAGATGATGGATCCGTCATGTAACAATTTCACACGTCTGTAAGATCATTCGAATAGCTTTGAGTTCTGTGTTTCCAACTATGCCCATGAGTGTTCACTTCATAGATCGCCGGAAACTTTCTGCTCTGGTTTTTCCTTTGCGGCATATGTTTCCTGAGCGTCTTAAGCGTGCTAGATAAAATGCATCTCCATTTCCTTGTTCCTCCTTTTTCGAAGTTTAAGGTGGTTGCAACCACCAATTGGTGGCAGGCTCATCGCTTTTGTTTCAGCTGAGCGGATCTCGAAGTCAGGGACAGCTATGTGAAAAGTTAAGTCCAGCAAGCTGAACTACCGCCAAGGCTGAAGGTGAAACATTCAATTTGACTTAGGGAGCCAAGAGTCCTCCTTGAAGGCATTAAGGGATCTTGGCAGCACATGGCTCCACAGCACCGCAATTACTTAAAAGACGGCTTCTTTTTCAATGGCACGTCTGGTTGAGGCCAGTTTGTGTGCATGTTGCACAGGAGGGGCATGGAGCTTTCCTGTTCCTGTCATGAATTGATTAATAGCGTTGATATCTGTTTCTCGTAAGCAGACCAGTGCAGATGCCACCCAACAGTTGGCCATTGCGCACAGGTACTTTCTCTGCTCTCAAGGGGTTTTGCAAAAACTCCTGCACAAATGGCTGTCTGCCTCAATCTCGCTATGAGGCTAATTAGAAAGATGATAAATTTCCGAAGAGTTTGAACCACAATTAATGCAAAATATGACAATGGACACGCAGAGATGAAATGCACATCATGGATGTATCTGATGTGGTGTAACTGAGCCACCTGGGAATTTTTTTTTGTGTGATGGCTTTCGGCCAAAATGCTGCCGATACAAATTATAGGCAGTTTTTGGGATGGGCCTCCGTGGTTTGGGTCACGTAACATTTTGGATCAGTAGGGTATATGTGTTGCGCTTGTCTCCTGGGGTGGGTGGATAAGACATCAAGCTACACATGCTCTCAGGCTGCCAAAATCGCATCATCTCCAGTATGAAAACTGGACGCCATAATGCTGCTGGCAGGCTGCGCACACAAAAACTCTTTCAAAACAGCAAGCAAGTTGCAAAAGCCGTAGCGAAACAGGCTTGGTTAACGCAGGCATAGGAAATGAAGGTCCGCTTTTGTGCAGCATTATAATTCCCGTACATGCCTCGAATAGAATTGCACCCCTTGCCTCTTTTCTCCTTCCTTATAATTTTTTCTATGAGACTTAGGCTCACCTCCAGCCGTCCTGATACTATCCTGGTTACCCCCTACCCTGCCAAACCGACCTCTTTTTCTCTTGTCTCTCATTCTCACCCGCATGAAAATTGTGGGTTTCAATAGCACACCCTTAACCAGTTTAAACAACTGGGACTTGACCACCAACGCGCCAATAAACTTGCTCACAAACTTCATGCCCATTCTGTCATGTATGCCAACAAGCTTGTTACCACTAGGCGTGCTATTGAAAACAAGAATACTTCTTGCAGCCTGGTTATGGAGCCGGGTGCTTCCAATAACCCTCCAGATCCCCATTAGAGTCTTCTTTTTGTAGCTTCGTGGTGGAGGGGACTCACGGCTCTTCTGAGCCAATGTGTCTCCTTTTCCTTAATTGATGTAGGGAGAGTTTCTTCTGCCTACGTAGTTTTTCTTTTCTTTTCTTTCTCTCTCTTCTTCTTTGTCCTGCTCACATTATGTGTTACGCAGCAGGGATGGGGCCACATGGAGGCGCAGCTAATCGCGTGAAACAACTTTATCAATCGAATGCAAATCAGCATGTGCGCTTGATTCAAATCAACTTTTGTGAAGACACGAGGCCTGGACCACAGTTGGAGGCGGCACAGCAGCAGCATGCAACGTATTACACCAAGCACACTATTAACCAGTCTAAACAACTGATGCTGGTCCAGGATATGGAACGAGCTAATAAGCTATCTCGTGTCTGAGGCATTTTGTGGCTTGTGTAATGAGGATATGTTTATACAGAAAATGCTGAGTGCTCCCAAGATCCCCATGCAGAAATTCTGGGGGATTTGAGGTTCATAAAGCATAAGGTTCGGCGTGAAGCAGATGTCCTCAGTCCCCGAGAGATGAACAGGAAAGAAAGAAAAGAAAAACTACGTAGGCAGAGGAAACTCTCCCTACATCAATTAAGGAAAAGGAGACACATTGGCTCAGAAGAGCCGTGAGCCTCCTCCACCACAAAGCTACAAAGAAGAAAAGCTAATGGGGATCTGGAGGGTTACTGGAAGCACCCGGCTCCAGAACCTGGCTGTGAGAAGCATCATTTTCAATAGCACGTCTAGTGGTAACAAGCTTATGGGCATACTGAACCGAATGGGCATGGAGTTTTTGAGCAAGTTTATGGGCCCGTTGATGGTCCAGTCCAAGTTGTTTAAACTGGTTCAAGGTATAGGAAAGCACTGACCTACCATCGTTGTTGCCGAAAACTGTTGAATCAAACGGCACACACACTCTTTTTGTATCCCATCATATTTATTCAAGGATTTGGATAACAAGTTATGAGGATTGTGGGAAGGTGTAGGCTTTGTGCCCACTGCTTGAAGTTTTAATCCCGTAAATGGCTGGATGGTACAAACATTTGTGATAAGAGTGTGTGAGTATGTGTGTGTGTGTTTGTGTGTGTGTGTATGTGCGTGCGCGTGCGCGCTGAAGACAAGAAACATCTCTTTTATATTGCAATTGCTTTCAGGTGTGAGCTGTACAGAAAATAGAAGGATCATCTCAATAATCTTTCCAAGCCTTTACTTGCTTTTGCCCGGCTTTTAAACACAAACTCTATTCCTTTCTTGGCAAGCTTTCACATCATAACTGACTCTGAGATCAATGCTTATCTAAATCAAGACTCACACGAATTTTCATAGTTTTTGTCAGAGTTGGTTTCAATTGTTGATGCTGGTTGAGAAAGTTTCACCAGTTTTCTTTTCACCAGCAGCCGATAGCCGATCAGAGTGTCGGGATGTCACCTCTCTACCTACGAAAAGATCATTAATGTGGAATACCTTTGAATCAAACAGCACGCACACCCTTCTGTATCCCATCATATCTATTTAAGGATCTGGATAAAGGAGTCATGAGGAATGTGCATAGGTTTAGGCTTCGTGGCCACTGCTTGAAGGTTGAGTCCTGTAAATGGTTGGGTGGTTTAAATATTTGTGATAAGTGTGGATGTGCTCAAGTCCAGGACGAGAAACATGTTCTATTCTATTGCAATTGCTGTGAGTTGTGTGAGCCGTGCAGAAAATACAAGGACCTGTTCATTGATATCCTTGAACCATTACATACTTTTGCCCAGCTTCCAAACACTGATTTGGTTCCTTTCTTGGCGAGCTTTCATATTTTGACTGATTTCGAGGTCAATGCTTTCCTAAATCAAGACTCTTACAGGTTTTCAAATTTTTGTCAGAATTGGTTTCAATTCTTGATGCTGGATGAGAATGTTTCACCAGCAGCCGATCAGCCAGATTCTCGGGCTGTAGGCCAAGTTGAACCCTTTACGAAAAGATATTCCTCATACATTACTGCGCAGAACTTCATGCTTACGCCTTACCAGTCACAACCTTCGAGTGGAAACACAGCGGCATCAGGAAAATAGGTGCACATACAAGCTTATAATCTGCAACAATTGTGATTAGCGTACTGTACAAGGTGAAGAGCGCAATGTTCTGGATTGCCCATCTCAGGATCTGACAAAACTGCGCGCTCAGTCCCAGCATCTATTTAGCTCTGCACCCCCAAGTAGTACAACACGTCCTAGAGACTTCATGAACCAGGCTGATGTCCGAGGATTAGCCAAATTCGTGTCTGCATGCCTCAGGCTGGAATGCTGTGACTAAGCTCCTGCATCGCTTTTAGATGGGACTGGTTGGTTACGGCACAAATTTTTGTTTCAGCTAAGCTGTCCCCGCAGGCAGGTACAGCTATGTAGCCCTTTCCTTTCCTTTCTGTCCCCAGGTATTTGCATCTTGATTTGGGCAAGCGCGCGCTGAGAAGCATAGCACGTTTTCGCCTGCATGCTCATACTTGAAGAGTTGAGACATCACGTTGGCAGGAGCACACATCTGCTTGTGATAGGTGTGACTCCAAGATGAAAAGCATGCCGTGTTCCTTTGTTCTTGCGCTTCTGTGTGTTCTGTTCGAAGAACTTGTGCACAGCTGTTTTCTGACTTCCCCTCTCACAGAATTTTACTGGACGAATCAGGCACTTTCTACTATTCTCAAGCTAGCTCTGAGGATGTTTTTCATTTCTTACCGAAGCAAACTAATGAGACTAATTGTCTTATTTCCGATCTCATGGATATTTTTTGTGCAGTTGGAACAGTTGAGCAGACCGAGCAGCCAAACTACCTGGCTGAAGGTCAAACCCTATTGTAACCAATTGTAACCAATTATGGGTAGGGCTCAATGTTGGTGTCAGCACTGCAGCCTTGCGTTAGGGTTCAGGCTGGGCCTTGCATAAGTGCTTCCAAGAAAAGGACAGAAATGGCTATGATGACCAAATGTGGCCACATGCTATCAGGAAAGGTCCCCTAACAGTTTGCAAGGTACACGTAAAACATTGTGGCACCACGCGATCGGCTTTGACTTCAGGGCAGTGTTAATTTACAAGTTCGACCAACCAAGGCATCAGATGGTTATGAAAAGGTGTTGCGTGACAGCCTCAAGAAAAATAGGCACTTCAAAGCCAAAAATGATGATGAGCGACTGCGGGAGATCAAAAAAGTTGAACGGAGCAACAAAGGAAATTTCCCCACGTCAATGAGGAAAAGAGGATGAGCTCCCAATACCAAATCAATGCATGCCCTTTCTTTCTCACAAAAAAAGTATGTCACGTTGTGGCTACAGGCAGAGGCCTTTCATCTGAGACCTTGTCTGTGAAAACAACGAGAGATGCAGTAGGAACAGGGGTGCATGTACAGGGTGATTGGGTGAACAGTCTCTCTCTCTCTCTCTCTCTCTCTCTCTCTCTCTCTCCCTCTCTCACTTACGTTTGCATGCCAAGCATGCTCTTGCAAGGTCCTCGTAGGTACATTGGATTCCATGTTTGAGGTATATATGCATCTTGAAGTATGATGGGCTAACTTAGGCAAGCTGAGGCCCCTCAACAAAACAGTGCCAGTCAGGAGCCTCAAGCCAGGAGTCGTAAGTCATGCATGATTCAGGATCAGTACTAGTAGGTACAAGCTTGAAAGTACATGGCACACAAGAGCGCTTACAACATTCCAAGCATGTTCACAAGCAACACATTCCCTTTATCTTTATTATGGACCGTTTCTAGCGACCTCTAGGCACGCGAGGTGTTGGGCACTGGGTGCTTTCTTCAAATAATATACTTATTAGGCAAGCATGCTACTTTCCTATGCCCAGCCTTTAGACTCGAACACCAAGGCTCTCATACACCTCCACCCATTAAGGCAAACCACTGAATTCTGAATCAATTGTGTACGCACGTACTCACCCAAGGACACATTGAGAAGCACATACATCTTTTGTGCATACATTTGATGATGGAAGCATGCTGGACTACATGTAGGTGCACATTTTCTTGAGAAACGCTTTGTGCATGCACACCAAGCCTACACAGCACACTCACGTGCACGCACATCTACAGACAAATGCTGCGATAATGAAACACCATGAACCCTCAACTGGCTGCAAGAGTGTTTTGTGCGACCATCTCACATTGTAGAAATTGGCAACGAATGGGACGCCCCCCACAAATGTGGGCATGAAGCCAGCGCACGCTCATTCGCGCACCTAGAGCAAATCAGCTGCACCAGGCATCGCTCAGGCAAAGGACACCTTAGCTGTCTTGCCAATTCTAGGTTCCTGGCAAACATCAGGTGCTTGACATACCTCAGGCACCTCAAACCTTGCTTGACGGGTTGCAACACCAGACATCCCTCAGGCAGAGGGCACTTCCGGTGTCTGGCAAACCTGTATGACGAAGAGCAAAAGCACATGCTCAAGAAAGGTGCCCACGAGTTTTCAATGAAGCCTTGCCCTGGTAGTGGCAAGCAATGCTCCAGCCCGATTTGCACCCCGACAGAGCTGGCCGTCCCTAAGACCCAGGCGCGTTGACCAGCCAGCAGGTTGTCAGGGCAGGGTGGACAAGGTGCCATCTGAGACGAGCTGTGTTGTGCGTGTTAACCTTGTTAACCTTAAACTGCAACAATAGATAACAGATTTGATCTAAGTCTTGTTGGAGCAGAGTGCATGCAGGTGGCCCTGCAAATTGCGGATTGTGGAGACAGCCAAGCAGCAGCAAACGGCTGCAACATCAGCAACCCAAAGACGTTTTTCCAAGGCAAAGACAGACTGCTCTTTTCTTGGGGCAGTAGCAGGAGACTGCTCGCAATATCAACATCTCAAGGTGTTCTACCAAAGGCTGCCTGCATACGCAAATGGGCGGCACCCACATGTTCTGGGTCATTGGGCAGCATGCAGGACCTGTCATTGCTTTGAGGTGAAAAAACTGTATATTTTGGTGCTCTGATTGGAAGGGGTTCGTAATGAGAGTCCTGCAAGGGGCATGCCTTACGCACCTGGATGTCAGGCAGCGTGCAGGACCAGTCCTTGCTTTGTAAGGAAGAGCACGCGCTGGTGGGGCGGTCATCACTCCCAAACTCAAAAGATCCCCTCCTACAGATTGTGAGCACTGAGGGGGAGAGGGGCGCAGGAGGGAGGGGCCCCATGGGATGGTTGCCACGCGCGCCACGCTTGATAGCTTCCAAGCTCAAAGAGGGGGGAGTGCCACTGCAAGGGAAGGATGCGTTAAGTAGGGAGGGTGCGTTTCTGAGTGTAGGGGGGTTGAGCTTGGTGAGGGCAAATGAGTGCATGCTGCATCATGCCTTTTGTCCTCTAGTAGGATAACATGCTTGCACTCCTTTGCTGCCTGCCATGGGCATGGAAATAGGAGCTGTTAGCAGCTTCTCAAATGCTCACAACTTATTATTTTTCTGAACCTCTTGCAATGCCTTTGTGATGTGACTGCAAATGAATAACTGCAATTGCGCCCACTTGAATCCTACCTAGTCGCCAAAGCCAATCTTAAGAGGGGAAAACTTGCATACAGATGCGCCATGAAAATTGCGTTCTTGAGGGGTGCGGACCGATGCAACTTCTAACAAAAAAGTCTGTGAAGGGGTTATGGCTGACAGCAGGACCAGGGTGCGTTGAACTGGAGCAACTACTGCCTTCATGAAGAAGCACCAGACAGTGTTGTTCCGTTTGATGGTCTCAGACTGAAAACTCGATAGAACGCGTGCAAAATTCAAATTGTAAAAACTGTTTGGTCGCACATTTAGTCGAGGAGAGGGTGGCCGGGAGAGGGGTCTGCAGAGCCCATACAGGCTTGCCCCGGCCTTCCATCCTCTTGAAATTCTGATTTCAAGGATTGTTTATGAGGATGAGAAGTCCTGTTGAGTTCATGTGCCATTACAGTGGCCTTCAGGCGACCTTCTAGTGGCCTCAGGTGGACATCGCAGGCTGGAATTTGTAGAAGGGGGTAAAAGTTCAATAAACGGCACTTTCCAAATGTGATAATACACGTGTAGCGCTTGAGTTCGATTAAATGCAGGATTCATCGAACGGATTAGCACTAGCACCAGATTATTATGAATTCTGCACATGCAATCTGTCCCTGGGCGTTGGAAGGGACGAATGCAGGAGACAAAGCCAGCACAAGGATTGTCTGTCCCAGCACAAGTCTTGTATTGCTGCAAAGTGAGCAGGTCAAGGAATGAACTGTGCAGGGGCATATCCCCTGGTGCTTAGTCCCCTCATCTTTCATGCAATCAGTCAACATTAAACGAGCAGGGCTTGGAGTCGTTCAAAAGTCACAAGGTACAATTCAGCAGCCTCCTTTCCCCGCAAATCCGAGCATGTGCCTCAGGAGTGCAAGAAACCATCCTGGCAGGCAGGGTTGCTCATGGCACCGGAACCTTTCCATCAAAACAACATTCAAGGCAGCAACCTTAAGAGCACCTTAGCCTCTCCAGCTGTTGTGCACGCACAAGCAGATGTGCTTCGCAACAATTTTGTGATCCGACAGATCCTCACATGGTTTTGAGTGTGCAGATTGATTGCATTTGCGAATATCACTTTGGTTGCAGCTATGAGCAGGCAATACAGGATGCTTGAAGTTTTACAGCATGCTTTTCGTATCAACATGCTTCTCACCATGCATGATGTCATGCATTACACACAGTCACACACACACTTGCACGTACGCACGCACAACCACGTGCATGCACGCACAGCAGGAGCTTTCCTGATGCAAAAGTCAAACATGTGCATGCTTGCGCGAGCCACCTGCCTGTTACACCAAGCACAATTTGAAGGTGTCATTTGATGACTTTCGCCACCTACCACAAACTGTCTGCCTCGTTGAGCTCCTGGTAAATCATGACGCTCTGCTGCTCCGGCCACTGTGATGGCTGCTTGTGCAACGCCCTCCCTTCAGCTAGCAGCTGGTGCTGCCGCTGCTGCTGGTGCTGCGGCTGGTGCTGCTGGTCTGCTGTTGGTGGCACCCCTTTGTAGTGGAACGACTGCAGCTTAGGAGGCACCGCCACGCGGAGCTGTCCACCTGGCTTTTTGTAGGGGAGCGGGTGGCCACGCACCAAGGGGGGGTGGTGGGGGTGGTGGGCATGCTCACCCTGGTGTGCTAGCTGCGGATGAATGGAATTCCTAGGGGAGCAGGCAGCGTCCTCACAGGCTTCTGCATCTGCGAGGGGCGCCATGCTCACACCCGCAATGCGAGAGGGGGGAGGGGGGGCAGTGTTGCCATCTCCGGCCTTTCTGGGCTGCACAGGCACAGTGCAGTACGCTTGCAATTGTGTATTGTGAGGTGCAGCGTACAAGCTGGCATACCACCTGTGGTCTTCAGGGCTGCATGCACATGTGTGGTGCCCATGCAATTAAGATTCTGGATACACCATGCAAAGGTGTGCGCTACTTGTGATCTTCCTAGGCTGCACATGCGCATGTGCAGTGCCCCAGCAATGGGATTGTCAGGTGCATGATGCAAGGATGCTTGACCCATCTGTGATTTTCATGGGCTGCGCATGCACACGTTCTGTGCCCTGCCACCTGAAGTGTCAGGTGGGAGGAGCATGCGAGGCCCAGCATCTGGCATTTCTGCTAATGCGCACGACTCCATTCAGTCTGTGTGCACATCCTTCAAGCATCAAGCGGACTTATCCTAAACGTCCTAGATAGATGGTCAAAATGCGCACGCGCCATTGCATATTACAAATGTGCGTGCCTCTGTGTGTGTACGCATGTGTACGTGCGCGCATGCGTGCGTGTGCACGGTTGTGTGTTTGTACATGCCAACATGCGGGAGGGGGTGGACATTTCTAAGCTCCGGTAGAGCTTTGTGACTGATGCACATGCACCACCTTCCGTATTTCACTTTCCCCTCCGCTCCTCTCCTCTGTTGAGGGGGATGTACGGAATGAACGTCTTCCCTGATTTGCTGAGGTGGCAACTTCCCCTCACCTGCACATGTGCCGGCTTCCTTTCAGCGCGGATGGTGCGTCCTCCCCCTTGCTGCCCTCCTCCATTTGGATACTCCTGACGAGCAGGTAGTAGGAAGGGGGGTTTGCGGGTAAGGGCGAAATATTTCCTTCCTCCTGACCATGCTTGCATGCATGTCGTGCCCGAAGCCACACAGCACAATTGTGATGCATTTACATAGGAAGCCCACGACTACCATTGCCACCGTCGACGCGGGGGCTTTAGTGGTCCGCGATTGCAGGGAATAACAATGAACCAGCAAGCCCGAGGGAGGAAAGAGTTCGTGTGCAGCAGCGCACCTCAGCCTTGCTGGGCTGCTGCTCGAGCATACGCCCGTCGAGGATGACCATGGTCCAGCAGCACAGCTGTCAGTTGGGTCGGTCGTTCCCAGGGGAACACAGAATACGATGCTCTTCTGACAACAACAGGAAATTCAGAGGGAACTGTTTTAAATCAATTAATTTTATATTTAAAATGGGACTACGGAGTACCTGAGAACCTGATTCGCCAGCTTGGATTTTTTTTTTGGTTGTTTTTCAAGCCCGAAGATGTGACAGATAAGAACATCCTATGAGTATATCCTTCAACATGCACAGCACCAAATGAGACTGGGATTGGCCATCCCCAGCAGCCATGCCCCAGGATCATCATCTCACGCACACCCCTCCCGCCAATCATCCTGCCCCACTGCGCACAACAACAGCAGCAGCAGTGCAGCCAGTTGGGAACAGCAGCAGGCTCCAGCTGAGGATGCGAAAGCCAGCGCCTGCATCAAGAAGCCAATAAGAAGCCGCTCGTTTCTCTTTTGGCTGCTGGGCCGCGGACGCGGTCCGCTACCGCCCATCTTCACCCTGCCTGCCCTTGTTCTGGACCCAGGTAAGTCCACCCTCTGATTTCACACATCCTGCATGTGGGCATGCAAACCAAGTCGCCCAGGGCAGCAAGCCGAGCGCTTGCCCAACCTAAGCAAAGGCCCTCAGCCAGGGTAATGAGTTCCCTCCCTTCTGTTGCTCATCATCGTCATCATCGTGTGTTGAGATTCATGCAGGGCCCCTTCCTGTGGACGTTGAGAGCCATGTCCTGCCTGGCCGGCCTACATTCCGCTACTGGATTGACTTCCAGGTCCTCAACAGTCCCTCCTCTGCAGCCCTCCTGGAGCGCGCATTCAGAATGTGCGTGATATCTGCAGCAACGCATGGGATTACATTTCTCTGCTTTGTTCTCTGTTTAAAGAGAGCTCTGCCAGGAAGCTTGATTGAAAAAGGGAGGGAGTGCAACGTTCACTTCTTGTGCATGCATAAGCAGGATTGATAGACACAACCAATTTTTGACCATTGTCGAGCAATTTAGCTGTTGCAGAAAACAGCAGGGTGCTAGACATGCTCCTCCTCTCTGAAAGCAGGCTGCATAGTTAACTACACACTTCCACTATCCCTGTGAGTACCTACAATTATTGTGGTGCAGTTATTTAATTGATGGAACAAGGCAGTATCAACTTTTTGTGTGCATGGAGCCTCGACAACCCTCCAAAACTCTGTATAAGAAAAGCAGAGGCTACTGGCTCAATCCTCATTGTGCCGCCCCCCCCATTCCGAGCATATGTCAATATGGGGACCTACACCTCCAAGGAGTGCCCGCTTACTGTGGCGCAAGACTGTGATTCCCCCAGGGCCTTCCCTTTCAACATGCTCTTTTTCAATCCTATGTTATGTGCAAAATTTGTACACCATCCAGGATCATGGATTTAGTAAAGTGGATTTAGTAAATTTAGTATACCGGGTATACACAGTATACACACAGTACCGGGTATACACAGTATACACGATCTGAGGAAACAGGAAGAGCGTACTGAATGATGACATGCTTACTATAACTAAGGACTTGCTTGCTGCATGTGTTGGCATGTACTTCAGCTCATGCACAGCATTGTCCTGCTTGAGTCATGCAAGAAGGTATCTGTGAACTGAGGTTTCTGCTGGCAGCCCAAGGCTTGCTGGAGTGGTTCAAATAGCATTTTGGGGAGATCAAGGGCGTGCCAGGTTGTTTTCCCCTTCCCAAATTTTTCCTGTCCCTAAGGCAATTAGCTGAGTCTCTGGGCACGGTGTTTTCGTGCTGCTCACCACCTGCAACCTACTGCAACCCATTATAGCCATCAGCCAGAAAGGTCTTACTCCTGGTTTTCCTGCCAGCCAGTTGTAAATAAAAAGGCAAATAAACGTAGCCAATTGCAGACAAAAAGGTTTATGGACAAAGCCGCACAAAACTTAACACATAGAGAATAAACAGAGTGATCAAATGGGACAGCACAGGTCTCGGAGAAAAAGCAATTTTGGGTATCAAATTGAAGGGGAACTGCAGGTGGCGCTGATCATCATCAATCATTATCATCCGAAAGGTTTCCATCAAGTGAAAGGGGTTTTATCAAGCAAAACGGGTGGCGCACTTGATGCTGATATGCCATTTGATATCTGTGTTCGGCTGTCGCTTCTGCTCAGCATCAAGTTGTGTCGCCCACACATCGGCTCCTGCAGGGTGGGTGGTGTGTGCACCGGCGGCCCTGCCAAGATGCACAAGAGCGCTGCAGCCCTCCAGAAGTGCAAGGACTACGGGTACATGCACATGGGCGAGTGGGACGTCCTCTGGTCCATCACTGCAAAGGCGATGCTGGCAGCAGAGATTTTGAGGCCTGGTGTGTGTGTGTGTGTCTGTGCGCGCGCGTGTATGTATTGTGTGTGCAAAAGAGGTGTGTGCTTGCTCTTTTGAAGAATCTTCATAGTCAGTGGAGATAAAAGATGATGTAGCATGGTTTTGAACAGACCTGCTCCACTGTGCTTGCAACAGAGAAGGAAGGCGGAGGCTCTTGTCAAGCAGAATTCTGGCAGAAGAGGAGGAGAATGGTTAGGCAGTGACGTCCGGATCATCTAGTCGCAGTCCTTGGATGCATGCAAGCGAGTGGTTGTGGCTCCACGGAAGAAGATATCTGTGGTAAAAGAAGGCCCAAGACGCCCATCTCTTGGTGGCTGTTTTTTCGGCAAAGAATCACAGGAAGCAAAAAGATGCCCAAGAATTTGAATGCCAGCTATGTGGGCGGGCCTGAGAAACTTGGAATGTGGAGCGGCAGCTAATGAGGGCCTGGCTGCCACTTCATACTGTTGCGTATTTGGCATATGTGTTACACTCTACGTCAATGCCCTCACATTCATACGCATACACATACACACACACTCACACATGCACACATACACACACGTACACACACAGGTCAGCTGGTAGGCATCTTGCCGGGCTTCCTGTGTATCACCCGCAAAACCTCTCTCGTCCGCAGCTTGCGCACCGTGTATGGTGATACTTGCGCATTCACGATAGTGCCGCGCACTTTCAAGCTGCCGGAGGAGTTAGATGATTGGGCAGGTGTGTGTAGCGGCTTGCTTAAAATTCCTTACGCGTTAAGCTGCGGCATGCAGTCCAGTAAAATTGACATGGAAATGCATCTAGGCAGCCTTTCAGCATTCTCACAGTACGCCTTCAGTGATGATGGTTCTGTTGAAGCTAATGACCGCACTGACCACTTTTCTAGCCCAATCCAAACCATTCCAGTTGCTTGAGTTTGGCTGCAGGGCGATGTGCCTTGCAGCCAAACCCAGTGATTTGTCTGGTTGCTCATTTGTATATGCTGGGCCACCAGCATGACAACCCAGGGATGTGGGTCAGGCTGTGGGTACTTATAAGGGAAGGAAAATAACCTGTGAGCAATAACCGTGCAGCTTGAATTCACAGCTACACACACACAGCAGCAGCAGCAGCAGCAGAGCACTGAAATTGGAAATGCAATTAAAAGCAAGAATGGAACGCAATAGGAAGCAAAAATGGAATCAAGTACCTGGGCATAGTTGTCCACAGTGTATGTGCATATCTGTGCAGTCAGTTAAATCTTTGGGACCAATTGGGCCATTTCGCATCCACAAGACATCAGAGCTGTTGAGGCTGAGAAAAACAAAAGAAGCTCAGTGCGATCCATGTGCAAATTGGATTCCCAAGCACTCGCTGTAGGACACAGGGCAGTTAAGGCTGAGGAAAAAATGAGCAAGCTCAGGATAGCAAGCCATCTCCGTGTATGCGCTCCTGTGCAGACTGAAGTTCCAAGCTTTTGCATGGAGACACAGGGCTTTGGATTCTGAAAAACAAAACAACAAGCTAAGGATAGCGAACATTCTCTGTGCATGCGCTCCTGTGCAGACTGGATTTCCAAGCATTCGCAAGAGGATACAGGTTTGTGGATGCTGAAGAATAACAAGCAGCGGGGCACAGGCCTGCGCCTCGTGCGCACTTGTGATGCCTTTGCAGCCTGCTTTGAGACGACCAAGAGGCCTGGCTTGGAAGGTGTGATGCTCTACAGGTGGGCAGCTAACAAGAATAGGGTGGCCATGTGGGAAGAAGAACAAGTTGATAGCTGCTTTTGTCAAAAGATGTTATTAGCATCTTGCGCATACAAGACCTGATGTTACAGTTCGGTTTAAGCAAGTGTGTATAAAACATGAGGCATGAGCCCACGTTTCAATTCCAACAGTTTAGCCTTGGCCTTGTAGGCAAGCATAAGACCAATAATTTGCTTTGCCTATGATTGACAACAGGTGGCACATGTGATTCAAGCCTTTGCTTTTCTTTTCCTGGGTGCAATGCAGGTGGTACCTAGCCCAACAGTACATCTCCAAGCCCCTGCTTATAGATGGCTGCAAGTTTGGTGTGCGCGTGTGGGTGCTGGTGCCAGAGCTGGTCCCCCTCAGGGCATACATGCATGTGAATGGCCTGGTGCTTTTCAGCTCTCAGAGGTGTGTATGTGTGTTTGTGATGGTCGATACTGTGAATCAAAGTTTATTCCAAGCCCTTGCTGCGCAGACACATAAAAATACACTGGGGTATGCTGCCATGGTATGCTGCGTCTTGCATACCAGCTTTCTGTCGGAATGGGGTCCCACAATTAATGGTGAATCGTGCAGACCGCCAGGAAGCTCACAGAACAGAAAAATACATAGGTAGTAAATGTGCTTTCCACATCAATGAAGGAAAGGATACTTCAGGCCGAGACACCGTGTATCCTCTCCACTAGGAGGAGACGAATCAATGGGGATCAGGAGGGTTCCTAGCAGTACCACATGCTTGATCGTGGTGATGAGAGTTGTAAGAAGTCTTTTCAAGAGCGCGTCTGGTGCTGCAAGTTTATAGGCATACTGGACAGAATGAGCATGAAGCTTCAGAGCAAGTTTTGTGGCTTTATGAGTGTCAAGGCCAAGCTCTTTGAGGGGCTCCAAAGTGTGGAGGGTTTAGATGACCCCGCCCACACCAAACAGAATGGTATGGAGGGCAACTTGAGCTGGAGCCCTTGAAGAATGGTGACAGGAGTCATGGTGCTGCTGCTTTGAGGCCGCGAGCTGATGTTAAGGCCTGGTGTCTTCACAGTATTTGACCTCCATAAAATGGATGTGCCTCTGTCCTGGAAGGAGCTGGGAGGAACAGGGAAACTCTAGCAGGGACACTGCTCCAGCCTTGCACCAGTTTGCATGGCCCTCTATGTGTGATTTCTCCTTAAGGACCTAGCACTGTAGAGGCCTGCTCAAAAGGTGGATGAACATGGGAGAGTGCGTCAGATATTGCTAGTAGAGGAGATGGTGATGAGCCTGGAGAAGGTTTTTTGCCTTGAGTGACGAACTTGCGCTTTTGGTTCTTTCATTGGACTCAAGCGCTCTAACAATTACTACATATCAAGTCTTTTAAATTCTTTGCCACTTCAATCATTCTATGTGGACTGGTTTGATCCTGGTTTGATTTTAATTCTTCTGTCATCCTCGCTTTGTACATTCAGCCTCTCAAGCTCTCCCAAAGCCTCACTCTTTGCAAGCATGTCTGTGAGCGCAGCAGTAGAAAGCACGTGCAGTGTCTCGCCTTGGCTTGAGAAAGCTATTCTTTTTTCATTTTTGGTGGCCCCTTTAATTGGCATCCATCTGCCCTTCTCATCTGCTGCGCTGGTTTGTCCATGCCAACTCGCTCAGTACCTTAGCTCTACTTTCCCCTTTTCAGGTGTGATCAACTAGTTTTTGCTCTGCTACCTTCAATGCAGGTACGACATTAATGACGCAGCTAGCGCCGATGCTGAAGTCGCTCCAGGGCACCTTACCAACTACGCGCAGGTAGGCAGCTAACAGATGAAGATATGGTGCCTTTATGAGATCATGCAGGCAAGGCTCCCTACATCAACCAAGTAAAACGAGAGCGCAGGCAGGCTTTGCTGGACTGCGCGTTCAAATAGCCAGCATGGTGCAATGTACCTGAAAACCTCAGTGCAAGAGAGGAAAAGGCATCCCTAATTAGGGTTGAATGCACATGCGCAGAAGGCAAAACTCGCTGAAGGAGCAATGAAAGTCCGACTCAGCTTCAAAACCAAAAGGAGGCGCTTATCTCTGACATTTTGTCCGTTTTGCTAAAAGGGGGGGCGATAACCACTGCGAGTGCGTGGGCTTGTGTCCTTGTGCAGTTCTTGGATGTTCACGTGATGTTGGTAGGCTTGGTTGCATTATGCATTGTGCATTGCTCCATTTTTCAAAGCTAAATCACTCAGCTTCACTATCACAATGTACCATTGTGATACTCCGCTTATCAGAAGCATACGCCCTTAGATCGCTCCTCAACCCAAACTTTCACACAAGGAGGGAGTGCTGAACAGCTGCAACAAAAGCATAACAGCTTCACAGCGGCTCAGACAAATTGGGTTGTTGCCAAGCAACCAAACAATGTGGATAGCTGCATCGCCGGTGACAAACTTGGAAGGGCCAGTTTCTGGCAGGTTGTGGCTTTGGATACAAAACCTGCGCATTTGCCCTCTCGTCTCATCCTTGCCTCTTTCCATGGCACAATGCTGCCCAGAGACTCATCAAAAATGCCAAAAAAGAGCATGTGCTAGGAAGCAAAGCCGTAACATGGCAGGCTTAGGGCCTCCACGCAAAAAAGGGTTCCATTGGTATAATATTGCCTTCATGGAAAGCAAATAAATAGTAGGAAAGACAGCACAATGCAATGTTGAAGTGCGCGCATTTTGATTGGATGGAAGCTTGAATGGGTGCACACATGCAGAATATGAGTGGCACGTTGTGGAGCTCAGGACAGCTCGCTACTCACATGGGCTAGTAGAAGTGCCCATACTTTGTCAGAGCTGGACAACTCCCCCATTTCGCTGGACATGCTCTTTCCCGATTGTCTTTCTCAAATATAACCAACCCAAACATCATTATTCCATAAAATATCATGTTCACGAAAAATTGATGAAAGTCGGAGGACCCCAGATCACCCTCCTGGCCTCAGATCACCCACAAATGGCCCACAACTCCACCTCAGGACCCAATTTCACTCCCAATCTTTTGTGTTTGCGGCCACCATATACACCACTAACATCCTACATGTTCAAAAAAAGGAAAGGAGGAAGTCAAAAATTGACCTTTTTGGCACCCCTTGTGCTGGATTTCTCCAGGGTAAATGACTGAAATTCTGTATCTCACCAACCACTGAGTCTTTTTGCTCCATTCTTTTTGCAATGATATTCTTTTTTTACAAAGAGTCCAATTCACTAAAAGTTTTCCAATTTGGTGGTCTGGATGGTCAGATGTAGGCAGCTGGGTGTCAAAAAGTAGGGTTCACGCCGCGGCTGACTAGGCAGTTTCCCCCCAATTTTGGACAGAAAACTTTAGTTTCATAGACATTTTGCATCCCAATTTAAGTGTCCAAGATTGGGGGGAACCTACCTGCTGAGCATATCAAAAACACCTGTTTTGGGGGGGGGAGTTGTCCACAGCAGCTGTCCACCAGGAAGTCCAGCTCTGATACTTTGTGCTCAACTGGGTGCACCTGCAGAACGAGGATGGCACAGTGTGGAGCCTTGGACAACTCGCAACCCACATGGGCAGGGGCCCCTTTGGTGCGCTATGGCAAGATATGCAGCGCAGCACAGCAATGGTGCTGGCAGCAGCACTGCCACGCGCACTTGAGGTAGGCTCATGCAATCCAGTTGCATGCTTGGACAAGCATGCGTGTGGACTCATGTAGAAGGCTATTGGATCCAGATCAGGGTTAGGGCTTTTGGTCTTTGGTTTGGAAATTTGACAAGGCTGCATGCTTTTACATGTGCAAGCGAGGAGTTGAGAACAAGGTTTTGGAGTGCATCTGTGCACCATTAACGTTGACGGTAGTTGATCTGTGAACGCTTGCTTCAGCTTAAAAGACTGATTCATCGATGGAACAAAGTGTGCCTTTGCTGAGGCAAAGGCTGTGGTGATTGACATGCTGCTTGTACTTTGCTTGTACTTCAATCCTAGGATGAAGGCAGATACATTTGTCTACTCACCAGCCACTACAAAGACGGAGGATCTCTGCAGAAATGCCTGCACTTATCTTTCGCCCCTTAACCCCCCCACACACACACGCACACACTCAAGTGCAATCCCTGTGCAAGAGAACATCCGTCTCGGATCCAAATCATTACTGCCAATTTGACCTCGGATGCAGCATACAGCAAGTGTACAGGCAAACACAGCATGTAAGCTTGCAAGCACATGCGCTGCGCTCAACCAAGCCCAGGACCATGCTGAAATGCATCGATTTTCCAGTGATCAGCATGCATGCGCAATCCTGTGTGTCTTCATTCCACGCACGAAATATGCAGGTCCAGGCCCAGATGTTGCTGCCACCCCACAGCTGCTTCCAATTCTTTGGGCTGGACTTCCTGGTGGACAGCTGCTGTAAGACCTGGCTGCTGGAGGTCAACGCCACTCCTTCCATGAAGGTGGGGGGGGGGAGAGGAGAGGGGTTGAGGGGGATGCCCAGCAAGAGCGCCCAACTAAACTTGCCAAAGGTCCTTGGTCCTTATGTAATTTGCTACTGCTTGCTGCCAAATCACTGCTGCCAAACCTCCATAAATAATCTTTGCAACAAGTAATTGTCCAGAGCTGGTCTCAATTTGTCAGGGTTGGGTCATAAACGGGTTTGGGGGGAGCTGTACACGTTTTAACGTGTGAAGTACGCATATGTCGCGTATATACGCGTATTAGGGGGCCATTTTTGGGAGGGAAGGTCTCCCCCAACCACCCCCTTTGCATCCCCAAAGGCCATACTCATTACATATGGCTAGAGATAAGGGCCCTGAGTGGGCTTGTGCCACAGTGGCAGAGCCTGATGGAGCAGAAGGGGAGAGCAAAGCGAAGAATGTCATTTGCAAGCTGTACCTGTACAGCTGTTGCCCGGCACTTGTGCAAGCTGTGCTATCACAAACATGCTTGTGCACAAACATGCTTGTGCAAGCTGTGCTATCACAAACATGCCACAGGCTTGGTGTGGTTGTACAGCAACTTGCGCCTGCTCACGCGCACCCAGGACCCACATACAGCACCTGGGGCAGGCTCAGGCTGGCTGTGGAGGATGAGGAGATGGGGCAGTAGGAGGGGCCCAGCAGTGGAGGGAAAGACTGGTTGACGGGTGATGCAAACGATGCAGAGTAGAATCTGGGACACAGCTTGTTGAAAGTGTTGAAGGAAAGCAGCGAAACTTGAAACGAAAGGCCCAGGACCTCGCCGCGAGGCACCGCCCACAGACGTATTTTTGACGTTTGGCAAATAGCCATTTTAAGCAAACACATGTAAATGCCTTTTTTTACGATACGTTGAAATGCGCGTTTCATGTATGATCCAGCCCTGCAATTTGTCCAGCATCCTGTGCGCCAGGCCTGCACATTTACATGTTCATTGATTGACAGTGCCATTTCACTCAAATTTCTGCTCGTGCTGCTGGCATACATTGATGCAAGGATGTAAACATTGTTTCTATGTATGACTATAAAAAGGGCCCAATGCTTCATGTGTGCAATGTATTTCTAAGTATGACTATAAAGAGGGCCCAATACTTCATTTGTGCAATATTTCGAATCATATGTGTGAAAATCCATAGGGCGTCATTTTGTTTCAATGTCAATAAGTACCCCTACTCTCATGCCCTGAATTAAAACTTGAAGAGAAGATAGAAGCCGCAGGGATGTTGCAGGTTAAGGAGGGTGCCCACGAGGGCCTAGGATCTTACACGAAGGCCCACAAAAGGGCTCGCAGGTTTGCAGGGACCCACAAGCTCCTTTCTGGCGCCCACAAGTGCAGCCCTGAAGTGAACTTTACGCTGGCAGGCCTAATCTCCTCTCGATTGGCCAGGACAAATAGGGGGCCGGGAGGAGGCCAAATTAAGGGTGTTTGCCTGCTTGGTTTTGTGCACCTCCAACCATAAATTAAAAATCGATAGAGGCCCTGCAACAACCTCAAGTCACAGGCATGTTTATCAAGGGGATACACAGACACTTACTTGCTGCAGTTAAACCCAAAACCACTGCCAGGTGCCCCAATAATCTAAATAAATCTCTGGCAAAGGATTGAAACTGGAGCGGTACTCACTGTGCTGCTTGAGCAAATGCAATGCAAGCGCGTGCGCGCGCGCGCGCACACACACACACACACACACACACACACACACACACACACACACACACACACACACACGCCTTCTTGTTGCGTGCAGGTGGAGCATGCTGAGCCTGCCACAGAGCGCATGATCCATGGCCAGAAGTGGCCCGTCATCCAGGACATGGTCCACATGCTCGGCATATGCCCTGAACGGTGCGGCCAGGAGTTGTCATGTCATCCTGCCCTGGACGTTGCAGAGTTGAATTGTGTTGTGATTATTTAGTCTGCCCTGGACGGTGCGGATTTGAATTGTGTCGTTTTCTCGGTCTGCCCTAAACGCTGCAGATTTGTATTGTCTCATCCAGGACATGGTCTACATGCTAGGCACATATGCCCAAATGGTGCACAAGCATGCATTCTGGACGTAGTCCACGGGCCGGGCACCTGCCCAAGGAGCGGCGCAGATTTTTGAGCTGCTTGGATCTGTCTAGCATATCAGTAACAATGGCATGTCCCATTTGTGCTTGAAAGGTGTGTTTGAAGCTTGGAATGACATTCTGGAAGGGCAGGTTGCAAAAAAGGTGTTGAGCGCATCAAAGCCTAATTGATGCTGGTACCTGCAGCTATAACAAGCTACATCATGGCTCTCTTGGACTCAACAACCCCCGCCCATTTACCCAGTCTTCACATGGTGCCTCTTCCGCCCCATCTTAATCTGTCTTTCTTGCTGGTTGCATCTACCTCACATCAAGTGAGCATTGCCCACCCTGTGCTGCAAAACATACTTTCTTTCCTTGCATGACGCCCACCCAAGTGCTCAAGTTCCACACGCCCCCCTCAAAATCCACAAGGACCTGAACTTCCTGCCCAATGAGCCCCTGCCATGTCTTCCTGCCATGTGCTCAGATTCCACTCGCCCCCCTTGAAGCCCCACAAGGACCTGAACTTTCTGCCCAGTGAGCTCCAACGCCGGGGGGGCTTCGTGCCCCTCATGCACCTGTTCCCTGAGGAGACGCCAGATGGCATGCGCATCCTCCCCTGGCACCCATTGGACCAGCAGATGCGTGCATGGTGTAGGACGGGGGCGTACATGCAGCATGCCTGCCCCGTCCATCCAGCATGCAGGTGAGGGCCAGGCTTTTTCTGAACAACCTGAGTCTGGGAGCCTTCCTCATCAGAACCTAGCCTGCCCTATCCATATCTGGCATGCAGGTGAGGGCCCAGCCTTTTCCTTAGCAACCTGAGTATTGTAGCCTTCTTCACAAGGGCCAATGCACAGCACACCCCCACACATCCGGCTGCAGGTGAGGGTCAGGGCTGCAAAAAGCAGCAGCAGCAGCAGCAGCAGCAGCTGATGCAACAGGCTTGCCTTTTGCCGAGTTGCATGCAGGTGAATGTCCTCATGGGTCTTTGATGTGCTTTGTCGCACAAGCGTGTGCCCCGTTGCAAGAGTGGCGGGAGTGGCAGGAGAGGCAAGGTCTGGGTCGGAACCTGTAATCTGCAGCCTGTAAGTTCTGGGTTCTGGGATTCCCAACTCGGCTTTTTGCACAGACAAAAATATATGTGTGTGAAGAATGTATTGTTTCCTAATACAGAAGACACTGCAGTACACTCAGACGTGGCCCAGTAATGCTTCACCGTAGTCAATCATATTCCACTGCTGATGGGCATGGAAGAATGCTGATGGACATGGGGGCCTTTCGAGATTGAAGCTTACTGTGAGTGTCAGCAGCGGCTGCTGAAGGCTAGCTGTCGTGCCCATCATCCCCATTCTTGCCATCATCCCTGCTCGCTGACCCTTGAATGACGGAACTTTGTATCATCAACTGAAATTAGTACATGCACCGGAGGTAAAGCTTGAGTATCAGCCAGTAGCTATCCCTATCCACCCAATGGCACTACCAGCCCCCTCCCATAGGTCTTATTAGCTCTTGTCATCCTGGAAGTATTGAGCTTTGTTTCTGAGCCCCAATTTCCTTCTCTTTAACTTGCTCTGGTCCTACTCATATCATCATATATTAGCAGGCCTCTCTTTTTCATCAAGCATTTTTTGTGGTGAAATATGTTGACCTCTATCCTTCAACATCAAGCACACTGCTTTGGGAGGTGCTATAAAAAACTTGAAATTACAGCCCGTTTCCCTTTTCTGTTCCTTCTATCATTTCTATTTTCGCACTCTTCCTCTACTTTGCTTTTGCCTGTTATTCTAATTTTCTTTTTTATTAAGGAAGGAGCAATATGGACACTTGCACAAGGCGCAGACCTGAAAACACGGAGGTCAAGACTCATACTCAGACTGAGAATGCGGAGGCTCAGACTCACACTCAGACGGAAAAACACCTAAGCAGAAGAAGTGGCTTAGCGTCAACTATTTCTAATGGAAAGGACAGATAACAGGGAAATGCTCAGTTATTATTATCATGATGTAGGGGGCAACATGATGATCATGATAGCAGGATCTTGTGTCCACTCCCTCATCACGCAACAATCCTTACCGTGCAAGGAGCAAAAATTTTGAAGGGCCAGTCTGCAAGATATTTGAAGTTGTTGTTGCCACAGATGCCTTTATATTTCATCCTGGCGCTATACATGTGCTTCAACTGGAAGTATGTGGAGCTGAATAGATGGTGTGAGGGGCATTGGGGCTATACAACTTGTATAGTTGAACATGCAATCCAGAAAGGTGTGGGGCCATACACAATACAATTGGTTACAATTGGTTACAATGGGGTTTGACCTTCAGCGAGGTAGTCTGGCTGCTCGGCCTGCTCAACTGTTCCAACTGCACAAAAAATGTCCATGAGTTCGGAAATAAAACGATAAGTCTCATTAGTTTGCTTTGGCAAAAAATGAAAAACATCCTCAGAGCTAGCTTGAGAATAGTAGAAAGTGCCTGAATCGTCCAGAACAATTCTATAAGACGAGGGGAAGTCAGAAAATAGCTGTGCATAAGCCCTTCGAAGAGAACACACAGAAGCGCAAGAACAAAGGAACACGGCATGCTTTTCATCTTGGAGTCCTCCTTCGTCACACCTATCACAAGCAGATGTGTGCTCCTGCCAAAGTGATGTCTCAATTCTTGAAGTGTGAGCATGTAAACGAAAGCGTGCTATGTTTCTCAGCGTGCGCTTGCCTAAATCAAGATGCAAATACCTGGGGATAGGAAAGGGCGCGCCATGAACAGACAAGGGTCTCATAGGAAGTGCCATCCAGTGATGATACTTGGCTAATTTGTTCGTGTGTTCACCATGTTCTGCCAAGGCATCAGCATTCCACACACCTCGCAGCCTTTTTCTCAGATCAACAACAAACTCCCTCATACTATAGGCTGCCCAGACCGAACACAATGAGTAAACAGATTGCACTTGTCCAAGCCTGTACATGCAGCCAGAAATTCTGAGGTCCAGCATTTACGGGAAAGACTGCTCATTTCAACATCTGCTTGCAGTGCCTTACTGAGAGTAGTGCTGTTGCTGCGCAATAAAGCATTGTAAAACCGAACTGCTGCGCGAAACCAATAAAACTGTAAAGGTTCATGTCCACATTCACGCAGTACAGACCAATTAGGAGTGGTGCGCTTTACCCCCAGGATACGCTTCAATAACTTACTGCTTGAAGCACAGGTGCATAGTTTGCAAAGGACAGTCCATTTCAGCTCCTTTCCTCATAAATCTAGTGCCCCAAATCTGACATGCATACATGCTAGCGGGGAGAGCATATGCTTTAGTCAGCCAGAGCATGGTATGCGGTCTGTCCGTCAGATGGTGCTCAGATGTGAATTGTCTAATCCGTCTACAACCAGCTAGAAAAGGGGCACACATATACTCCGCACTGGCTTGCAGGTTGCGTTGTTTTGTGAACAGCATGTCCAAATATCTAAAAGAATCTGCGCACGCCAAACGAGCTCCCCCTAACGTGAAAACTGGCACATTATTGCGCCTTGAATTAAAGTGCACAATCTCAGACTTGGCAGCATTTATCACCAATCCTTTCCGCTGAGCATACATATGTAGCCTATCTAACATCAGTTGGAGTTGATTAAGAAGGTTACTGGTGAGGCACAGATCGTCTGCATACAGCATGTGAGTGACTCGAACGTACCTAGTGCCTGTAATAGCCCCTTGCACATTTGCTGCTAAGCAGTACACAATACAGTATTTTGGAAGCTAGAACACGACTGATAATTGTTAGTCTCCCTCACCAGAGGATAAGAGGGAAGCTTGTGTGGGTCTGGTGGATTCCTGGAAGCATGCGGCCTAAGGGTAACATAGTTAAGATGAGTGTTTTTGAGTTCAATGGCACGTCTAGTAGAGGTAAGTTTTTATGCATATCGCACAGAGTGGGCATGGAGCTTTCGTGCAACCTTGGTAGACCTTTGCGGGTCAATCCCTTGTCTTTTTAATTGATCCAGGGTATGGGCAGTATAGATAGTCCCACCCATGCCCAGAAGGATTGTGTGGAGAGTGATCTCGGCACCTTGGAGTTGCTTGTGTGTAAAAAAGAAGTGCTGTGCTGCATCGCGCGGGAGTGCAGCAGAGAACAGCAATCCTAAAATTCCAGCAAACCTTGTCCATTGTTGCATGAAAATTGGCAACCCTGGACGCAAGTTATCCATAGGTATATAGAGTTATATGCGCTCCTAGCTTGGTAATGTGTGTGCCGCTGACTCGAATGGCAACTTCCCCAAAAACTCTTGGAATAGAGCTTTGCCCCCCCTACAGGCATAGCAGTACCATGAATCATGGTCCATGATTGCACAAGAAGATCGGAGGGGCAGGGCAGTTACCATTGTCATCAGGTAAGTTTAGGTTAGGTCACATTGCTGTATCCGCTTGCAACAGCTGAGTGGAAACACTGAGGCCTGCAACCAAACCTGGCCAATCAAATGCTCATCTCATAGGAAAAACAAGAACTATATAGGCGGAGTAACTCTCCCTAATTGAATAAAGGAAAAGGGGTCACATTGGTGCACAGACCGTATGGCCCCCCCACCACGAAGTTCAGACTGAGATAAGTACGGCAGGCAGAGAAAGAAAACGGGTCCAGCAACAGAAAGCAAGATGATAGCTGAAAGACTGGAGTTCCAGACCTTCAACAAGCAGAGTCAGCACTGTCAGCCTGCCAAACAAGGAAAGCCATGCCCAGCTATCTGCTGAGCAAAAATAAAGTTTGCACACTAGATGCAGCTGCTGACCACAAGCATAAGCCTGCCAGTGTTGACCCCGCATTGGCAGGAGCGCATCTGAATGTGAAAGATGTGACTTGAGAGGACTCCAAGACGTTAAGTGTGTTTGTTTCCTTTTTTCTTGTGTCCCTATGTGTTCTTTTGGAAAGAAAGGGCCTTCGTTTCCTGGGTCCCACTTGGAAGTTACCTAAGAGGGGTCCTGTAGTTGATATCATCCAGGCTAGCTACTAGATAGTGGTGTGCTTTTGGAGGAGTAAACATGTGTCTTATTTCAGTATACCAGTTAACATTAAGCGTTGCATGGGCATATTTGAAATAAATGCTTACAAACCATACGCAGCAGTACTTTGTTCATCAAGCGCTTGGAATTTATCTTATCCAACAATTTTAAAGCCTTTGAGCATAATCTACCCCGTGCTAGCATAAAAACTTGACTGCAAGAAATATGATCTTTTTTTTTCAAGCCTGAGTTTTTATGAGTTGAGCATTTTTTGGAGGCCTGGTTACAGGCCTCAGTGTTTCTGCTCAGCTGCCCTTGTAGGCGGATAAAGCAATATGACCTTACCTTAAGAAAGTTTCTTGCGCACCTTCACTCTGACTTTCCCACCACACACAGAGCTTTCTTGGATGTATCAGGCGCTTTTCACTATTCTCAAGCTAAGTCTGAGGGTACTGTCCATTCTCTGCAGAAATGTATTGTTTTCATTCCAACCTCCGAACTTTTCTGTTTGGCTGGCACAGTGCACTGCAGCAAAGCGAGCAGCCAAAGTACCTGATCGAAGGTGAAATCCCAGAGGAGGTCAGCTGAGGCCTAAAACCAGGCGTTCTATTCCGGTTGCATCGTGAGATGCGTGAGGAATGTTGCATTACACAGCGAACTCAACAACTTGCCAGGCATAAAAGAGAAGAGAGAACGAACAAAAAGAAGGCAGGGAGTGAGCCTCAGGCTAAAAAAAATTAGCCTGAGGCAAGTTGAAGAGAGAAACTGGAAATACAAAAAGATGGAGAAGAATTACTGAGATACAGGAAAATACCCATGTCACACATCTCACTTCCTGCAACCTCCAAGAACCTGAGTTCTATTGCAAGCAAAGAACTCAGTGATTTTTTGCATGCTCCTTTGCATATGTGTGCCCCAACTGGTTATTTTGAAACTTGGCTTTCTCTGTCTCTAGCAGAAGTTTATGAATAACCAGTTGGGGCACATGCGCCTTATTAGCCGCGGCGTGAACCCTAGTTCTAACCACCAGAATTCCATATCTGACCATCTACTAGATGGTGTAGTAGTACTGCACCAAATGGGGTGCTTTTTGGTAATTTGGGATTCCTGCAACAAAAAATACCATTGAAAAAAAGAGTGAAAAGACCCAGTGGTTGGTGTTTTGTGGCAATTCCAGCCATTTTCTCATAATTAGGGTTTAGGGTCTATGTGCCCCATGTGAGCTTTTGCCCAGTCTATTTAAGCACAAAGGGCGACTTCCTCAAATCTGAGCATATGCTCTGGTAGCTTGTAACGCCAGCTACACTTAAGAGCTAGAATTGTCCCAATCAGATGAAGTGGCTGTGGGTGGGCGCACTTAACCTGCAAAAAGATTTGGGGCACTAGATTCATGAGGAAAGGAGCTGAAATGGACTGTCCTTTGCAAACTGTACATCTGTGCTTATTGAAGCGTATCCTTGGGGTAAAGCGCACCACTCCTAACTGGTCTGTACTGCACGAGTGTGGACATGAACTTTTACAGTTTTATTGGTTTTGCGCAGCAGTTTGGTTTTACAATGCTTTATTGCGCAGCAACAGCACTACATTCAGTAAGGTACTGCAAGCAGATGTTAAAATGAGCAGTCTTTCCCATAAATGCTGGACCTCAGAATTTTTGGCTGCCTGCACAGGCTTGGACAGGTGCAACGTGTTTACTCACTGTGTTCGGTCAGGGCAGCCTATAGTCATGAGGGAGTTTGTTGTTGATCTGAGAAAAAGGCTGCGAGGTGTGTGGGATGCTGATGCCTTGGCAAAACATGGTGACCACACGAACAAATTAGCCATGTATCATCACTGGATGGCACTTCCTATGAGACCCTTGTCTGTTCATGGCGCGCCCTTTCCTATCCCCAGGTATTTGCATCTTGATTTGGGCAAGCGCACGCTGAGAAACATAGCACGCTTTCGTTTACATGCTCACACTTTAAGAGTTGAGACATCACTTTGGCAGGAGCACACATCAACTTGTGATAGATGTGAACAAGGACTCCAAGATGAAAAGCATGCGGTGTTCCTTTGTTCTTGCGCTTCTGTGTGTTCTCTTCGAAGGGCTTATGCACAGCTATTTTCTGACTTCCCCTCGTCTTATAGAATTGTTCTGGACGATTCAGGCACTTTCTACTATTCTCAAGCTAGCTCTGAGGATGCTATTCATTTCTTGCCGAAGCAAACTAATGAGACTTATCGTTTTATTTCCGAACTCATGGACATTTTTTGTGCAGTTGGAACAGTTGAGCAGGCCGAGCAGCCAGACTACCTCGCTGAAGGTCAAACCCCATTGTAACCAATTGTATTGTGTATGGCCCCACACCTTTCTGGACTGCATGTTCAACTATACAAGTTGTATAGCCCCAATGCCCCTCACACCATCTATTCAGCTCCACATACTTCCAGTTGAAGCACATGTATAGCGCCAGGATGAAATATAAAGGCATCTGTGGCAACAACAACTTCAAATATCTTGCAGACTGGCCCTTCAAAACTTTTGCTCCTTGCACGGTAAGGATTGTTGCGTGATGAGGGAGTGGACACAAGATCCTGCTATCATGATCATCATGTTGCCCCCTACATCATGATAATAATAACTGAGCATTTCCCTGTTATCTGTCCTTTCCATAAAAAATACCTACTAGGGCAGACAGGCTGGGACATTGACAGCAGCCTGTGGCCTTTCCGTTGAGTGTGCTGTCCGGCCTTCTGTTGGGGTGAACCTCCACTTGAGTGTGTGCCAGAGCTTCCGTGAAACTGCGTCCTGACCGTCTCATTGCCTCTTGTATCTTCTGTCACAGATGAAACTTGGTGCTCAAACTCGGAGTTTCAGGCGCTCTCTCTTGTCTTGATTTTGGTGTTTTACATCTGAGTTCAAACATTTCAATTGGTTTCAAACTAGGTCTCAACTCTGATGCTGGTTGAGCATGTTTCACCAGCGACCGGTCAGCCAGAGTCTCGGGCTGTAGGCCACCATTGTAAACCCTTGTAAACCCTAGCAGAAGCAAACTAATGAGACTTATCGTTTTATTTCCGATCTCATGGATATTTTTTTTGCAGTTGGAAGAGTTGAGTAGACCGAGCAGCCAAACTACCTGGCTGAAGGTCAAACCCCATTGTAACTCATTTGTAACTCATTTAAGCTGCAAAAAAGGAGCATTCTTGGGCATGTGCTCAGATAGCCCCCTCTGGTGAAATCCCATTAAAACCGTTATAACCTTGGAGTTTATGAGCAGGCTAGCAGTCGCACTTCTTGACTGAAGGCCTTATCCTTGTAAACCTTGTAGCCTTGAAGTGACCAGCACACTCCGAACAGTCAAGCAGCCAAACTACCTGGATGAAGGTTTAACCGTTGGTGACCTCATTGGTGACCTCAAAGGTGACCTCTTCACAACCTCGCAACTTGCATACGATCCATGCTACCACAGGCGCCTCTCCCAAAATGTAAGTTATGTTTGGATACTCGGCTGACATTAAAACGTAAAAGAATGAGGCAGGATCGAGCACCCAACCCAGCCATTGTGGCTTGCAGATAGCTGACAAGGCTTTGAGGGGATAACAGGTTGGAGCGTAAATCAAGACCACTCAGCTTTATGCTGTTAGGGAATTGCAATGTTTATTCGACCTGGCATGAATGATACATTGATGCAAACACGGGCTGCAGGAGGCAGAGGTTCATAGGTAGCATGCATCTCCTTGTCCACCCAAAGCTAGCCGCATAGAAAAAAGACAGTCCCTCCTAGCCCTTGCTCCCTCTTTGGCAAGACCAAATCGCATAAGCAAACACATTTCATGGGGACATACTGCAGGCAGGAAGAGGGTGTAATGGCCCTATTTGAAGAGTCTCCAATTTTGAATTTCTTGTCCTGCGGAATGGAGACATTGAGGTTCATGGCCAGCATCTTAGATATGCACCAGACGTTGTTGAAAAACTACAGACACCAGGACGCTCTCTAAATCGTTCTTAGAAAAAATGGGCTACCTTGGCTCAAACACGGCATGACCCCTCTTTTCTTTTGATTGAAAAGTATGGCGGACGGAAAGGAGGATGTTCCAAAAAAAGAAAGAAGAGCGAGGCAAAAGTTGAAAGGCTGGAGTTCCAGAGGGGTTTTGGATGGTTACTGAGTTTTTGAGGTCAGGGCCTCCGGTCAAGTCAACCGTGGGTTACCAAGGTGATTGAATATTGAATCTGTTGTATCAATATGCATTACATGTAGCTGGGGTCAAATGCTCTGAAATCGTCTCCAAAGACTCTCAAAGTACTTCCCAAATGCAGTTACGAGCTGTGGTGTGTCTTGTATAACTACATTTTCATTGTTCCTGCGAGCAGGAGGGAGCAAAGGTACAAATTTTTCTGGGGCACTCTTGTTTGAAAGAGCTTAAATAAAACTGTGCCAGCAATGCGGTTGTAACAGTTGCGCTTGGTGCAAGTCTGATGGAATAGTCAGTTGAAAGATGTGCCGTCTGTGCCAAGAGGTGTGGTTCCTTTCAATCATCACCAATCTACATAGGCTGCGCAAACAAATTCATCAGTTGTATTCTCTGTCCATACAGACAACATGGCTTCAACATTTACGCTCCATGAGGAAGAGCACTTGCGCACATTTTGCACTTGTAAACATCATACAATTGAGCCACTCAGTGGGCAAGATGATAAAGCCCTCCACGCGCATCACTTTGCTGTCAAAGCCAATGGTGTTTGTAAAAGAATCACGTGACAGGCTCATGCACACAACTGCAGGCGCTTAAAATGCCTGCTAGAGCTCATGAATTGCACTAGGAAATGGGGCAGCCACTGCTTGCTTGAAGATACATAAAATTCCAAAAGTAGCACAACAGTAATGCAGGCTGTCAAACCTATTCAAGCAAGGTGCATGTTACACGTACCCGATCACTGCCTGCCTTGTCCAGCTGCAAGCACACATGGGTTTGGATTGCACATGATGTTAATGCGCAGGAACATTGTTGTAGGTAAACTTCTTGTTAACAAGCAAGTATTCGACCTGAGTTTTGGTCGCTTTTAAAACAGGCCACTGCTGACCACAGTTTAAAATTCACAACATTAGGAACATAGCACCTGATTACGTGGCTGAAGCAGAGATGGTTCTTCCATTACGTACATTGTAAGAATGCACATGTCTGCACTCTGACCTTTTGCACACATGCTTGCAAGCACATGTGTAACCTATAGTGCACGTCACAGTGCTGTGCCCAAGAGGCTAACATTCATGCACACACACACACACACACACACACACACACACACACACACACACACACACACACACACAGCACGCACACACACACACACCATCAACAAGGAATTATCCAAAAGCGTGTGGCAAGGGAAAGCAAAAAAGTTGAACCTGTTTTCAGGGCTGGAAAGGCTCTGAGATTAAAGAGGAGCATGCTTTGGCTAAGCAATGGGGTTGTTCAAGTTACATCAAGAGATATGAGGTCATGCAACCAAAACCAGCTGAAACACTCCTAGGGGTCAGAAAAAAAGAGCGTAGATGCTCAAGAGCAAAGGATTCTGGAGGCATCTCAGCAACCTACTAACCTACTTACTTGAAAGACCCATTCATCAATAACCGCTTGTCAATAATGGCAAACTTATTGTGCATGTGGTACTTGCTGTTGTCGATTTTCACTGCAGGTCACATGTGCAGGGGAACGTAACTGTCATTGCGTTGAAAAAGTGTTACAGCAGCTGTGCTGCAAAGTGGTTGGCATTCTGTAGAGAATCATAAGTTCTTCTTTGTGGGTTTTTTAAGGTAAGCTTTGCACGCGTAAGAACCTCCTAAAAAGAAGAGATGTATCCCTGAGCGCCAGCCTGAAAGTTCAGCAGGCAGAAGAGGGATGGAAGGTCCTAAATGTGAGAGGGACACACAATGGTTCCAAACAAGCATGCATCCACAAATAGCAAACATGTGTGTTCCTTATCACCTTGTCAACCTTTTGCTCTTTGAGCAAGTAATATTCATACTCACAGCTCAAACAATCTCTTGTTTTCATCAAAAAATCTGACCATTGGTCACTGACCAAGTATTTGGACCTGCAACAAATAACCGGTGACGATGCCTGGGCCACACCCTACGGCATATCAAACTTCTGACCATACAGCACAGAGAAAGTGCCTCCAACCAACTTTCGTTGAAGTCATTGAAAATCAAAAGCTGCCTGTTGCCCTTGCCCCCCCCTCCCCATCTGACCTGCAATGCCAGCTTTACTTAAGCGCGCCACGTCTGACCCATTAGAAGCCATCTGATCGTCGTCAGAGATGATGCGCACATGCACACCGCGCTTGTGGGCATCTAGCAGCACGTCTGCAGCGTACGGTGCCAACTTCCGCAGTGTGTGTTGGGATGCAGGTCGGCACGTGGGTCATGGTTCATGTCAGCAACCTGTTACATGGTTGCTCCATACCTCCACCTTGAGGCTCTTCCGATTGTAACTTATTGCATTTGCAATGAGAGCAACTCGAACACACGAGGCACCTGAGTGTGCAAGCTAATATTGTGAGCGAGTGACTTGGACCGGCTTCAAACATCAGGGGGTTTTGGCGTGCAGGTTTCAGGGGCATGCTTGGCACACAAGCTGCTCATCCAACTGCACACCCAACTGCGCAAACAAAAGTGCACCAAAGGCACTGTGTGAGGCGCATGGACCTCTGAATCCTCACCACCAGCGCAGCCGAAACCCAAACTTCGCCTTATTCGCAACCAGTTATTCACCTGCAATCTCGTTGCATGTGATAGTGAAGACACAGATGTCAAGGGATCGCTGTGCGCTGTTGAGAAAGTCAAGCATCCGGCTTAGGCTGGTGGCGTGGTGGGCGTACGTGCAGTTATTGCGCCTGTGCATTAAACATGGTGCAGCATTCCTGCTTCATGGTACTGAAGGATGACTTCTCCCTGAGTCTAGGGATGTGCGCTCCTGGTCTTTCAGCGACTCAACATGTCATGGTCACAGCTGTTATTAGGACTGCAAACATGAAATGGTTCATGAATGTTCACGAAGAGCAATATCAAGCATTATAACATATACTAATAACAAACATGACTATATGAATGTTTCAATGTTTGCACCCAATCCCTAGTGTTTGATAGCTGTGTGTTATTGTGTCTGCAAGTTGCATGCCTTTGTGTAATTTTACAGGGTGAGTGGGGGAAAAGTGAACACTGTAACTTACAATTTGTAAGCAAGCATGCATAGCGCACGCATACAGCCTCAAACATACACACACATAAACATACAGAGACGTAGCTGCATTTGCGCTCTGCACGCATCAAAGAAGGTGCATGTAGCTGTCTTTGAAGTTTGTGCTATCTGTTGCACTCCCCCTGTCAGCTACACGCACTATTACCTGCACTTATCCATGAAGCGACATGGGAGGGCTTCATCCGGGTAGAACAACACCTGAACACGATGTGGGGACACGATCGCTATGACAGCTTGCATGGTCAAAACTCAGCCATACTTCCGTTCTAGAAGTTCTAGGAGGCTGCACCCACCTCGCAAACTGCAGCCTTTCCTGCAGCAACCTGGTATGCACCTCCCCCTTGCTTGGAAGGGTGTTCCTGAGAGCAGCAATTCCCCATGTGCTCCTGCTCAACGTGTGTTCATGAGGTAACTAAGCAGTCATGAGAAGTAAAAGGAAATTCTTCTTGATTGAGCTTGCACATTTTGCATACGAGGAACGCTCAAGTCAAACAAATCATTATCGTGCAACCTCCACGTACCAGGACGTAAACAGTTTAAAAAAAGGGTTAAAATAGATGGGAGAGCAGGTGGCCTGTGGCTCGGTTGGTGTTTTGCATGGTAAGGATCCACCCTTGATGATCGCTCAAGCCCCCGGGGCTGCCCCATGGTCCCAACCTCTTGCACCACTTGAACATATTGTATCCAACAGGATCCCCTGGGGGTATCCACTTGTGCTTGCAAACACATGCTTGCGCGCACACTACATGCTGCGCAATAGCTCCAATATCCGCTTTGCTCCCTCATGACCAGGTCAATAAGGCAGAGAAGGAGGATCAAAGGGACGAGACACTGAAATCAAGGAGCACATCAGCCCAGCGAGGCACGCCTGAGAGAGCTGCCAAAGAGAGCCCGCGTCCTCCTCTGTCACGCCTCTCCTCAAACTCCTCTTTTGTCAGCACAGGGAGCAAGACCAGCTCTAGGCACCCAAAATCGGGCAGGCGCCTCCAGCCACTGGTATGCTCGCGCGTGCGTTGTTAAAGTGTCTGATTGAGATTAAAGTATCATGATCACATCCAAAAGACAATCTTCCATACTCATCTCATACTCCTCATACACGCATCCATCCACAGATGCAGGCAAGGATGCCTGTGCAAGCAGGCCGCTCTTGGTGATAAAGCTACTGCATGGGTGCTGAGTGTAAGCATTGATAAACCCACGATGAAGTTCAAGCTTGCCAAACTGCAAAGCAAACTGCAAGCTGCAAAGCGATGCTTACATACGCAGGTACACAGGTGCAAGCCACCAAATCATTAAAAGCCAAGCCTTGCAACAGCTGGGATTCCCCAGACCTGCATGCTGCACCGACTCGGTTGGTGACTGCTGTGTCTTGTGAGCGCAGTTAGTTGGAGCCACTGCACGCGAGGTCTTGTTTGACCATTACATCAGGATGGCTCAGCAACAGAGCAGGGCTCCCCAAGGGTACGAGAAGCCTGGTTTTCTGGCCAGGTGAGGTGACTGTGTCCATGCACATGTTTCTGGGAAGTAGGTGGGTCAGCGATGCTGACTCAGCATTCAGGAAGGTGCACTTGTTCAATCCCACTGAGTAAGCACAGCAGCACTTGACGGCTCTGCACCCTCATCTAGTGATATGCGCAGCACGTGATGGAGCAAATCCTACAAAGGTACTCAAAGGCAATCCAGCTAATCCGTCACGCATGCGCTGGTGATTCCAGCTGCCTGAGAGCCGCTGACCCCGAGTGCCTCGGTGTTCTGTACTGTAATGCGGCCTGTACGCAATGTTACCTTGCAGTTTATTGTTTAGATGGCACACCATCTATTTTACATGCGCACCTGAAACTTTCAGTGTTAGATCCAAGAATTCTTCATCTTCATCCAAACCTCTGCTGCCATGCTTGACCTCAGAGGCCAGCTTTTCTCCAACAGTACCCATTTTCATCCTTCTCCTGCATGCGTGCTCTCCCCCCCCCCCCCACTCCCCCTCTCTCTCTCTCTCTCTCTCTCTCTCTCTCTCTCTCTCTCTCTCTCTCTCCCTCTCTCTCTCTCTCTCTCTCTCTCTCTCTCTCTCTCTCTCTCTCTCTCTCCCTCTCTCTCCCTCTCTCCCTCTCTCCCTCCTTCAAAACCTCCCAGTCGCACTCTGCCATGCACGCCCCTCTCCTGCTCTCCCCTACACGCTCATCAACCATTCCACTCTTCCTCCCCTGATCTCGCATGCCCCTGCAGGCTGTTCCTCCTCTTGTGTCTCCCGACCGACCTCTTTGACTTTCGTGCCTTCATCAAGCTCGCCCAACGGCTCGTCGTTACAGCAGCCCAGGCAGTCGTCCTGCTCAGCTTCCTGCTGGTGCCCCTGTGGCTACTCCTGGTGTGGGTACTGGCAGCAGGAGGGAGCTTGGAGGACATCGGGGCGTGCGCGCGTGACTGGCGGGCGCTGATGGAAGCTGGCAGAAGCTGGGTGCACGCAGCCCAGGCGGGCGGCTGGGAATGGCAGAAGTTGACGTCAGGAGGGGGCTGGAAGCTGGCAGGCACGCTACCGGAGCTGAGGACTCCTGAGCAGGTGGGTGCATGTGGCTTTGAGAGTCGGCTATGTTCCTATGCTTGGGATTTGTGTAACCCTGCTTTCGGGATGAGTATTGTTATTGGCCACCTAGTTTATTATATTCATGGTTCTGCCCATCAGCACCACAGGCGAAAGTGCAGGCACTGATTTGATGCGTGTGGCTCCACCCAGGGCTTCACCTGTTCCATGAGGGCTTTGTACAGTAGCATGCACATGGGGAAATAAGCTTGCACATGTGAGACAGGCAATTTGGAAGCCTAAGAATGTCTGGATGACCCTGCATAGAGGATGTCTGGGTGGCCCTGCATAGAAGGTATCAGTGAGACTCTGTCTTGCTCTGCTTGTGCCTCCATAGATGATGACGTGGCTTTGGTTTGCTCTGCGTATTGCACAACAGCGCTGTATGTTGAATGCTGGAGACGCATGTGCTGCTGATGGGCTCAGTAGCATACAGTAAATGCAGCACATTATCCTATTTGCTGAGGCCCACATGTGCACATGCGTGCGCTTCGATGTGCGCTTGCACATCCATACATGATTACGCACCTGCGTGCGCCTTTTCCCCTCCCCATTCATCCCCCCCCTCCCCCCCCTACACAAACACAAACACACATCATACACTCATGCACGCGCACTCGCAGTGGTTCGCTTTGGCAAAGCAGATCTGGCCAGTGGCCTTGGGGGGCCTCGTGTTCTTCCTCACCTGCGATGCCATAGATGCTGCGGTGGCACGGCGTGAGGCAGAGAAGCAGCGTGGCTTGTTAAAGCCTCTGCACCTGGCCCCTATGGAGCAGCCAACCTCGGCCAGGTTTGTTCAGTCAGGACACGTGCACGCGCACACACACTTACACATGCATGCAGCATGCGCACGCAAACATGGTCTGGCAGCCAGCTCCCGAGATTGCAGCAATTGTAAGCCTTTTGTGCATGAACGCATCCCCTAGCCTGATGATTCTTCCTTTCTGTGCCCTCTGTGCATACCCATAGGGGTGGTAAAGGTGTGGATTTCTAATTTCATTAGACATGGTTTTCATTGTGGATTACGTTCGCCCAGTTGAACCGCGCCAGATCACTGTTTGGCAGATCTGAGAACATTTCGAAATTCCTACCCCGAAAATGATTTTAAGCCTTTTTTCGATGAAATAATTTTTGCATGTTTGAAATGAAAAAAGGATCGACGGAAGTGCTCTATGGTTGGATGTTAGGGCTCAGAGGTCCATCTACCCCTCCAGACGCTCTCGCCCACCCTGGCCCAGCCAGACCACCGATTGAACCTATTTCTTTTGCAGTCGTGTCTGCTCTATCACTGCTCTACATCTAAGGGTAGATTTGACAAAATGGGGTAGGTTGGGAAACTCCCATTTTTCACCACCTTGGACCTATTTCCCCTTTTTGAGCTCCCTAGCTCACACCTGAGCCTATATTTCCAAAATTTTATGCAGAATTGTGCCTCTATAACCATGGAACAAGACTGCATGGATTATTCTGGGGGCAATGCAGCCCAGAAAAGCTCAAAAAAGTGTCCTGGCATGCACCCCCCAGAACAGGCTCTGTGACACCACCTGGTGCATATCTGTTGCAGAACTACCATAAAAATGCGTTCAACGTCACCTACACTGTTGGTTGTGTATGTTCCATCCTCCATCCGCGGCCACAAGTCCTCCTACGCTAGCACATTTGCGGAAGCTTCGGCTAACAGGGCCACGCCCACTCATGCAACGCGCAGCTCCCGCCCTTCGCTCAAGCCTTCGCCCGCCCCTCATGTACCGACCACCCAGCTGGCAAACAACATCACCGCCAACAGCCATACACAAGGTCCCGCGCCTGGCGTTGCAGGCTCTGATGGCAAGGCTGTGACAGGGGCGCACAAGAGGGCGGACAACCCACTTTTGCGCGAGGTGCGTGGTGTATATGTGTGTTGTGAGTGACGCAGGGCCCAGTGTGAGGAAGAGGTTTGGAAAGCCATGTGGAAACGGAAGGAGGGACTCTTTGCGCCTAGTGTGGAAGACATGGTGTGGGTGCGCATGAGATTTCATTTTTGATGAGGGAACAATGAATCAGGGAAATCCTGTTGTGAGGTCTGAGGGAACAACTACGGAGCAATCTTCATTGGCATGGAGCAACAAGCTGCTGTGAGAGTTGCAAACTTGGTCATTGTGTAGTATTTTAAGGAATTCTTTTTTGTGTGTTATAAAGAGCCTGCTGAGTCACACCACACCTTTGGTTATAAGATCAATGAATATGATCTGCTCTGACAAAGCAACGCCTAGAATTGCTACCGAGCACATACGAGATGCCAAAACATGAAACGCAAATGTGGTGAACTTAGAGACCTTAACAGCTGTCAAGGCGGCAAAGCTCAGGCGGGTTCGAGAAAATGCCGATACATCATTGTTGGTGATGCAGTCACCTTGGCAGGATTTGCAGAGCTTCTGTTCCCTTGTCCTTAATGCAGCCAAGTAGAGAGTGGCTGTCCTCCAACTTCTCTTCACTTGTCCCCCACTGCTCATCGTTGGGTTCTAGCTGCTATGCTATGTAAAAAGGTCGCTAGTGCTGTGCTTCAGCAATCGCTACATACTATGTCGCTCGCTGGCCAGACTCTAAATACCTGAGCTTCCTGCGCAGTCTTCGGGAGCCCATCCTCTCTATGTGCGCCTACCCCGTTGTTCTCCAATGGTCGATCCCTGTGCTCTTTTTGACCTATCATCAATCCCCATGCCCTTCCATCAGCCCCACAATGACCCGTTAAGCTTTTTTGTCCATGCGGCAGCTCCCTGCTGACAATAATGCCTCTCTGTCTGTACTGCTTGCTGACCCTTTGACCCTCTCTCTGTCTGTGCTGCAGGTCAGATCTGCTGTCATCAAGCTTGAGCATGAAGTGCTGGGCAATGAGGTGCGCGCTGTGTGCGCCTGAAAGCATTTCCTTGTCTTATTTGGGATTCACAAAGAATGCATCCTCTATATTAGTTGTTTGCTTGAAATTTTTTCCTTTTTAAAGAACATGTTTCCAATATCCACCTTCGCTCAGGTGTGCAAGCACATTTTCTCTATTCTTTATGATTATTTTTTCTTAGTGTTTATAAGTCATGCTGGGGAAACCTGTTGCTATGTGTGTTCCGTGCAGATCACTGGCGCCGTGCTGCCCCAAGAGGTCCTGCCTGCTCGAGTGTCTAAGCTCTGCGAGGAAGTCGGAGTTTCCTGTGGTGAGCATCCCAGCTTGGAAGAGATGGCTCAGCTGGTAAAGAGCGTGGCAGAGCAAGTGGGCGTTGCATTGTAGGTGCTTGAGGTGGTGCGAGTACATTCCATTCAGATATTTCAGAGACAAGGCAGAGCTGATGCGCTGTCCATGGCCTCGCATAGAGGCAGGGCAGAGCAAGGACAGTCCTTGCATGGAGCAGTGGGAGGGAACAGTGCACAAGGCCTTGCATGGAGCAGTGGCATGATTCAAAGCATGTGGCCTCGTATGGAACAGTAGCATGAACCAGAGCAAGTGGCCTTGCATGAAAGCAGGGCAGAGCAAGTGGGAGTTTTGCTGGCGGTGCTGGAGGTGGTGCAAGTGCGGTGTGTGCAAGCCTATCTCAAGCATTGTGGGGACAGTTATACAAGCCACCATCCTGTCACTGTTTTACATGCTCCCACCAAGCGCATGTGGGACAACATGCTTGTGCATGCCGAGTTGTCACTGTCATGATGTTTACAATCGGGGATTTGGCTGACATAAATATAGGATTTAGCATGTGCGGACTGTGAGTGCTGATTGCATTCTAGACGGAGAGAAGGGTGACTTCATGTCCATATACACATAAGCGTGTTCCCATTTTGCCACAAGCGCATCGACTCGAGCACTGCAATATACTATGCACTTTTGTAAAAGATGTGTTTGGCAGTAACTCACGTTTATCTATGGTTTTCTATTGGTGTTCTTTCTGTGCCCTATTAATCTTGCTGTTTTGATGATCATAAACTAGGCTTTCAGGAATTAGTGGCTGAATTAATACCTGTATATCAGCTATATGGATCCAATTCTCTGTAAAAGGTGTTCATAAGGCTTCCAGCTCAAAAAAAACTAGCTGTTGGTGCTGATAAATGTTCTTAGTATTGCAGAGCTGGACAACTCCCCCGTATCGCTGGACATGCTCTTCTCTGGTTTTCTTTCTCAAGTCTAACCATGCCAACAATCGTCATTCCATGAAATATCATGTTCACCAAAGATTGATGACAATCGGAAGACCCCAGATCACGTTTCTGGCCTCAGATCACCCAAAATGGCCCATTGCTCCACCTCAGGACCATTTCTCACTCCCAATTTTTTTTGTATTTATAACCCTCATATACACTGCTAACATCCTGCATATTCAAGAAAAGAAGGAAGTCAAAAATCGACCTTTTTGGCACCCCTTGTGCTGGGTGCTCTGAAGTAAATGTCTGAGATCCTGCATCTAAGCAACCACTGGATCTTTTTACTCCATTTTGCAATGGTATTTGTTTGGTGTAAGGACTCGGAATCACTAAATATTGCCCAATTTGGTGCAGTGAGTGGTCAGGAATGGAGTTTTGGCGGTGAAAGGTAGGATTCACGCCGCGGCTGATTAGACATATGCGCCAAAGCCCTGAGCAGTAAAGCTTTAGTTTCTTGAAAAGCTCCATTTCAAATCCCAAATCAAGTGTTCAGGGTTGTGGCACACCTTTGCTGGGAGCATGTAAAAATATGCCTGTTTTAGGGGGGGAGTTGTCCAGCTCTGTTAGTATTGTTTGCGGTGCTTGAATTTAGGAATAATGATGAAAAGAAACGACACGCAAGCCAGGTCCAACTGCACGCAATAAAGAGAAGTTTCCTCATTAGCAAGCTAGGGTCTCTCCAAAGAGGCTCACAGACCTAGCCTCTGGGAGACAAGTAGTGAGGGTTTCGCGGGTTGTCAGCCATGAGTCTGCGGGCTTGGACTCCCCTCCTCTTGCCGTGCACTGCCTCGCCCACAGTAACTCCCCCACCAAAAGAAATCTGCAAGAATGATATGTGCCTGGTATTTATGAGTATTGCCAAGGTCTGGAGTGCATGGCAGCTTAATTTCGAAGCTGATCTTTCTGTATGTCTGGTGAGGTCCAGCTGAACTATCTGCTTGCCGGTTGATTGGAGCAAGGTGAAGTTATCATTGTACAATAATGATTATATAATGATTGTCAATAATGAATAATGAATCTTGAAATGATTGTCAATAATGCCTCTCGCACCGAGTAGGATGGTGTGCATGATCAATATCCTTGTCATTTCTGTCTTAATTCTTAAGCCCAAGAGAATAGTATGAAGATTCACAGAGAAAAAAAACTACGTAGGCAGAGGAAACTCCCCCTACATCAGTTAAGGAAAAGGAGACACATTGGCTCAGGAGAGCCGTGAGTCTCCTCAACCACAAAGCTCCAAAGAAGAAAAGGGCTAATGGGGATCTGGAGGGTTGCTGGAAGCACCCGGCTCCAGAACCTGGCCGTGAGAAGCATTACTGTTTTCCATAGCACGTCTAGTGGTAACAAGCTTGTTTGCATACTGAACAGAATGTGCATGACGTTTTTTTAGCAAGTTTATTGGCTTGTTGATGGTCCAATCCAAGTTGTTTAAACTGATTCAAGGTATGATCAGTATAGCAGGTCCCACCAACACCCAGAAGTATAGTGTGGAGAGTCACAACTTCAGCACTAATAAGTTTGCAGAGGTCTGCATATTGCCGCTGTGCCGCCTCCATCTGTTATCCAGGCCTCGTGTCTTCACAGCCTGAGTATTTAATTTCAAAAAAGTGCATACTATATCATGCATAGTATGTGTCGCTGATTTGCATTCAGTTGTTGAGGCTGTCTCACGCGGTTAGCTACGCTGGTCTTTTGTCAGGTGTCATGCCATATAGGGCTATGTTGTGTCCGAGCATGTCTTGTACAAGAAATGTAAAAAGAATAGCAACAAATTGAATATAGTGTTTCTTACTAAGAAGTAGCCAAGTCTCAAAACGTCTTTTCTTTCATCTTGCCAGAAAGCGGCAAATACAAAGCCAGCCCCCCCTGGAGCTCTTCCTGACTTGTTTCAGGAGATGGGTTTCATTATGACCATACAGGGTGCACACAGACCCACGAATTATGAAATCACACGTTGTTGGGACCAACATTTAATGCCACTGCTGCGTTTGAGCCCAGTTCCTTGTGCTGCGGATCTGCTCCAACCCCTCCTTCCCTGTCTTCCCTCTTTTGAGCACCACTCCCTTGCTTATCCTCCTCTTGCTCGCCACTTTCCTCCACCACAAGACCTTCATGGCCTTCACAGCTGGGCTTGCGGACCTGCTGCGAGTTTCCATCGTCCTTGCGGGCCTCCGCCTCTGCACAAGCCGCCACAACTGCAGGCAACACATGTTCGTGCAGGTCAGGACCGGGTGACCTTGTTGCAACATTGGGTGTTGGCATTGGTCATTGCCCTCGTCATTGCCTGGTCAAGGAGAATCAAGAGGAATCAGGGTGCCTTGGCCCTTTTTTTACACTGGTATGGAAAGTCGACTCTCTCATTTCTGACATCTGAAGTAGTGGAGGCGCCTTGTCATTTTCTCCAATACATCTGGTCTGGGAAGTGGTTACCATGCCTGCATAAATGTGTGTTACCCTTACTTGTTCTTAACGTCTTGAACGGTTCAATGGTACCCTGCATATCCTAGAATAAGACCAAGTCAGTTAAAAAAGGAGAGCAATGCTGCAGAGACAAATCAGTATTACATGTCACCAAACACTTTAGTATGTTAAGCATGGTGTCCAAGGTAGCCTCATGACTGTTGATGAAGTTCTCGCGGGTTCCTGGCAGAAGGGTTTAAAGGCACCTTTGACGATGAAATATCATTGGTGTTACATCCCATTTGCATGAGGAAAAAAGGAACCAAACTCACTAGTGGCAAACACATGGTCCAAGGATGCGCTAGTGAGCCCCCAATCCAGGATGCGCAGGGCACCCGGGCCTGCATGCAGGTGCAAACAAGGGTGTGCTGTGACAAGAGAGTGGCTTGTCAATGGCATGAGGTAAATAAGGCTTATGTTACGTGAGCCACAGACACACTGATAGAAAGAGCAAAGTTCAAAGGCTGGTGACACCAGCAAGGCATGGTGTGTGTGTGTATGTATGTGTGTGTGGTGTGTGTGGGGGGTGCGCATATGTATGTGTATGCGTTTGAGTGCGCGCGTGTGCATGTGTATATCATGCACTGTGTATGTATGTGTGTGTTGCACACGTGCATGCATGTGCGCGCGCGCTAGTATGTGTGTGTAAGTGTGTGTATCTGTGTGCATGAGTACATGTGTGTGCAAGTGTGTGCGCGCATGTTTGTGTGTGTGAGTGTGTGTGTGTGAGCGCGTGCGCGCCTGCAGATACTACCCCAGAAACTGGTGCAGAGACTGCTGCAACTGTCAAGTAGATACTTCATCATTGAAAACGACCAAATATTGAAGGAGAGAGCTGTGGTTAAAACCAACAGTATTTTCAGAAAATTCGGCCTTCCTGTCAGTGACGCAAAGCCTCTTTAGTAACATATTTGTTTCAGCAACTTTTTTTTCTCACACTTCAAACGTGCCTTTATGTGCGCGCAGCCTCCTCAGAGAGGCCATGATGGTAGACAAGGGGGCAGCAGTACGTGGTATCTCCCAGCTGGCAGCACCACCTGCAGAGTACACCTGCATTCAGCGTGGTCAGGGTGTGTAAGAAGATGATGGTCAAAAAATGGGTTCAGATTTTTCTTTGCTGTAGCATGGACTGCGCTATCCTAAGCAATAGTATCTCCTGACATTATCTCTGTCACCAAAAGCATACAAAAAAGAGTATTCATTGGTTGCTGAGGTGCAGAATTCACTGGAATGATACACCCTGATACTGGCCCTGCTTCACGGAGGACACTTCATTCATTGTTAAGGTTTGGATTTGATAAAAAAAAATCTCAGTAAAATCTGCCACCGCAGGCAACCTGATCCTTGCCATGGTACATATCAAGCCCCCTTGCTTTTGCTCGCTTTGTACTTGTTTGGAATTCTGTGCCGCATCCTCTATTTCCACCTCTTAGCTTCCTCTAATCAAAGCCATTTAAGTATAGAAGTCTCCCAGTGGGTTCATTCTTTACACACTGAGATTTTGCAAAAATGATCAACGAGCATGACTTCAAAGCACTCGACTCTGTTTGAATGAACAAAAAGAGGATGTAGCTGGTTTGTAGCAGCATCCAACCTGATAATGACACTCACGGCTCTTTAAGCAAATGAGACTCCTTGAGACTCCTTTTCATTTATTGGTGTTTGAAGTGTCCTCACTGCCCATAGTGATTTTTTCTTTCTTCCTTCCTTTTCCCCCCATGCTAACCCGTAATCCAACGCACCTGACTGGCTGATGGGTACATCTTCCCCAACACTTGAGCAACAGCCTCAGACTGATCAGGTGGTGTAGTGATGCTAAGCAGCAGGCTCCCTGTGCACGCACACGCACAGTGAATAGTAATGGATGTGAAATCTTGGAGCATTAAAACAATTATTTATTGTTCCAAATAATTTTGTCAGAAAGCATGCCGTGGGCTTCCCCCTAAACACTCTCGTTGTTATCGCGCATGGAACGGAAGTTGCAAACACCTCATTCTCCTGGTAGCAATTGCGTGAGATTTGTACGAATCCTCCCAAGAAAACCTGCAGGTGAATGGACCATACATGCTTACATACTCTGCAGCCAGCTACTGCTGTGCTGCCCAACGCCCTCACATGGTCCAACATTAAAATGTCTACCTTGCATTGGTGGCGGCAATTGTGTAAAAATAAGAGGATCTGCAGATGAGCAAACCACACTTGCCTGCATACCGCGCAGCCAGCTGCTGCGTGCTGCCCAGCGCCCGCATCTGGCCTGACACAAATATGCCCAGGCGATCTCCCAAGGCTTCAGCCTCAGCCATGGAGTGGGTGGTCAGCACAATGGCAGTTCCGCGAGTACGGGCCGAGCGAATGGCCTGCGTGCTTGTCATGCATGGACTGGCCGTCTGTGACCTAAACTTGGAATCTAATATGTAATGCCTAGCATCTACCTTCACTAAAGAAAGGTTTCCCAGGATGCATCAAAAAGGAGGCCTAAAAGCTTCCGAAAATGAGTGTGTGTTAAAACTCTAAAGATAAGGCCAAAGAGGCACAAACTCATCTCTTCCTCCACTCTGCCTTTCTGCCCTGGCTGCAGCTTAGGGTTGCTCTCTGTTTTTCCTTCTACTGACCTGCCACAGAGCAGATCTGGATGCTGGGTCCAGTCCTGCTGCCGGCTCATCCAGGAATGCCACTGCAGGCACTGGTGTGGCGCCCTCATCTGTGCCACTTTTCCCCACAAGCGCACACGCGACGCTGAGACGACGGCGCATGCCTCCACTGTGAGTGTAAACGTGGAATCCATGAAAGAGCTTGGGAGAGGGATCAGGCCGCCCTTGTGATTAGACCAGTACATCATTGAAGGTCAAGTACGCTGAGGCTGACACCTTTCTGGCTGGAATTGCAGATCCCAACGGTTTTGCGTCACCCTTGCCTAATTTGACAACATGATATCCATGCATCCTCCTCTTTGCTCTTCCAGCAGGTGCACAAGGAAACATCGCGGGCGGGTAAGAAAAGAAGGAGAACAAAAAATTACGTAGCAGTAGGAATCATCCCTAGATCCTTTAAGGGAAAGGAGACACACTGGCCGAAAGAGACGTGAGGCAGGCAAGGGGGACAGACCTGTAGGTTGAGATAGGGCGGTAGGCAGGCAGATTAAGATCAGAGCCCATTCCAGCTGCCGTTGCTGTCTCCCTCATCACCCATTTCAGAGACTCTGAGCACCAGCCACGCACGCGGGAGCCCAAGCTTTTGGCATGGCCTCCTGCAGGTGACACAAAGGTGCCTGAGCTGAGCGCAGCTGGCCCATCTTCTGCTCAGATGCACAAGAGGTGACCAGGAGCTTGGATGCATAGATTCAGATGCACACAGATGCGCTCATTGGGAATTCAGGTTACAAGGAGCACTCTCAAGCATGCTCGTGCACAAGGGGCGACAAGGAGCCAGATGCACAAGTTCAGATGCACTCATCAGGAGTTGTGATGTATATGGGGCACTCAGCCATTGATTCACTATGACTTGCACCTGCAAAAAAAGGCCCACGTCTCAACCTAGCCCTTTTACTTCCCCCTCACTCCAAGCATCTGCGAGATTTTCTTTCAAGACAAACAATAAGAAATAACTTCGTAGGCAATGAGAACACTCCCTACGTCAATTAAAGGAAAGGAGACACATTGGCTCAAAGAGCCGTGAGTCTCCCTCACCAGAGGTTAAGGTCTCTACGGATTTCTTCTGAAGCTACATACTCATAGAGAGTCCAGGCCTTGCCTCATGGCAGCAGCGGCTTCATGTTATCAGGTCTCAATTGTCGACCCCAAAAATCCTTCCCGTTGCATTTAGACTTTACTCATTCTTGGGGGACCGTGCCTTGGCTCCCAATCTTAACTGAGTAGCCTTGTGATCTACAAAGCATGTGATGATACACTTATACCTGATGCATCCATACTTTCTCTCACCATTCCCTCCTCTTAACCCTTGTACCTGTATCCTGAAAAACATGAATGATATCTGATTTGAAGCTGCAACCTTAAATGTATCTAGGATGTTGCCATCTACTCGAGAGGGGTTTCCATGTATAACGGAATCAGTTGCATGATCATATGTTCCTGCCTTGCCAAATCTGCACGCAATGCGCTTCCTCTCCACGCAATGTGCTTTAAAATGTCCACCAGCCTACAGTGTCCCCTCTGTGGGGAGCCAGACAGTGCCCCTTCATAATATGTCAGGGTGTGAACGTTCCATTATGTCAATATAGTAACCGAGCGCAATAATATTGCCAGTATAATCCTCTTTAAGGGTGTCAGCAAAGTCCCTCTTGGGGCAGGCCTTGCCTCCATGGACATTGGCAGCGCAGATCGTCTTGCTTTACAGAACCTGCAGATCCCTGAACACTCAACAAATAGAACACTTCCAAATACATTTTCCCTCGTCGTTTCCCTGACAAACAAAGGCTCACTTCTAGTCACCCTGATGCAATTTTACTTGTTCCAATGAAAAGAGTGCCAAGGACCAATTCCTGGTATCTGTTGAGAGGGAGAGAGGGGCAGAGGGAGAACAGGGAGCACTCAGCACCAGCCACAGCCACTCCACCTACCTCCAAGGCTCGTCACCCTAGTCAGCTCCCTCCGGAACAGAGGCATGTGCATCTTGTGGAGGTCAAATATTGTGAAGACACCCAGTCCAAGAATCAGCTCGAGGGCCAAGCAGCAGCACCGCAACCTCTGTCACCATCTTTTTGAGGCCTCGGCTCAAGTCACCCTCCATACAATTCTGTTAGGTGTGGGCGGAGTCATCTACACCCCTCAAACTTTGGAGCCTTTTACTAAAGAGCTTGGCCTTAACACACTTAAAGCCACCAAGCTTGCTCTGAAGCTTCATGCTCATTCTGTCCTGTACGCCTATAAACTTGCTAGCGCCAGACGCGCTCTTGAGAAGACTTCTACAACTCTTGTCAGCAAAATCAGGCACGGGATACTGCTAATGCTCCTCCTGATCTCCAATGATATTTTTCTTTTCTTGGTGGAGAGGATACACGGTGTTTTGGCCCCGGGTGTCAACTCCTCCTTGATTGATGTGGGAGTGTTTTCACTGCCTATGTAATTGTTCTTTTCTTTTCTCTGCATCATTATGGTAACATGTGCGCATGAACTTTGAGCATAAACAGAACAAAACTTCTTTGTTTCTGTTTCATTGCATGTAATGTTGCTGTTATAAAAGTATGGAATAGGCAAGCCTGCCTCTGCCATGAGCACTTACCTGCTGTGCCTGAGCCAGCCACAGTGCCGTCCTCATGCGCAGCAGCCACAGTCCCAACCTCTGCTGCTGTCTTTGGACTTGTCGCAGTGCAGCCGTCTGCACCTGCTGGGTCAACAGGGGTGGATTGTACCTGTGCCAGATCCAGGGAAAGGGAAGTCCTGTTTTGCTTTGTAGCATGGGGTTTTGTTTTGTTTAGTAACAGGGAGTGTGCAGGGTAAGGAGAGCGAGTATGGGGAGGGCAGGCGCGTTAAGCAAGGAAAGAAGTGCAAACAGTTGAAAGAAATTGAGCAGAGGGAGGTGCAATATAAATGTCAGATGCTCGTTACCCATTCATTCAGCGGGCCTCTGACGTCATCTCACACTTCCCCTTGCTCAACTCCTTTCAAATTGTTCACTCCCTGTTTCCTTGCTCCGTCTCTGGAGGGATTGAAATATAGAAGCAAAGTGATCTATAATCAATTTATCTGCTGGCTGGATGATCTGGAGCTCCCCTTTGAGTAAGCCTACCTACCCCATTGTTTTTATCTTGTGACACAGGCCCTAGCAGACCCAGCTCCAACAACCGGTCATGGACGGCTGCTGCAAGTTCAGCCCCTGAGCATACCAAGAAGATGGAAATGATAAATAGAGGTTGCTTGGCAGCAAGCAAAGCATGAGCTTGCTGCCACGGTAAATTATGGGGAACTGCACGTGTTGAGGTGCACACGTGTGTGTGTGTGTGTGTCTGTGTGTGTGTGTGTGTCTGTGTGTGTGTGTGTGCGTGTGTGCGTGCGTGTGTGCATATGTCTGTGTGTGCATGTACGTATGTATGTGTGTGTTTTGGGGAGGGGTTGTTCTTCCATCCAGGCCCCTGTTCCTGGGCTCAGCCATACTAACCCTTGTGGACTTGCTGCAGGTGTGTTCTTTTAGAATTGCATGTGTTTTCTTATTGGGGGTATTATTATTAAAATACCTCTCGAGCCATTCCAGATTGGGTTTTCCCAAATGGCGCTGCCTCACCTGTACGGCACACAAGCCGCCCTGATGCTCTATTTGTGCGACACATCCCAGGCAGACAAGCCCACCTTGATCCTACCAAGATCCCACCACAAGATAGAGACATTCACCTTGTTGAACTTAAATTCTGCTCCGACACTAATCCTGTCAGCACCTTGGAGCGTGCACAAACTCAACATTCCCACATCATTAACAGACTTAAAACACGCAGCTTAAGAAACCCAAACAGGAATAATAGTGACTTTGCACATCATCTTAATTGGTGTTGGTGGCACGATTTATAACAAATATACAATTACACCTCTCATAAATCTGGGATTGACCAAACAAAAAGCTGAATCACTAGCTTCCCAACTCAGTGTCCATGCCATCCAAAGATTATCCACCATCATTAACACTAGACATGCACTTTGTTTTCAGGGAGCATCTGGGAGGGGAGGGTTTGCTGGGCGCGCGGCTACGGCTGAGGATGGGAGAAGGAGAGTCTGAGCGCTCAGGGGCATGGCGGCCAATCCCCCGGATCCCCATTAGTTTTGCTTCCTGCTCTCTCCTAGGCTAGTTTTGGTCTAGTTTAGGTGGAGGGCCTCTTGGTGAGGCCTCTAACTTTTGTTAGGGGTTCTTCCCTTAATGCACGCGGTCTCGAGGCTGCGTATACTTTTCTTTTCTTTTTTTCTTTTTGTTTGGGGGGTGAGGGGTGGGGGGCAAGAGGCAGGGGGGCTTAGCCATCCTCATCTTTGAGCATGCCAAAAAGTATGAAATATTACTTCATCATGGTAGACATCATCAAATCACATGCAGCTAGCAGCTCCAGGTATTAGAGATGTGCAGGGGTTGGGGGGGATAACAGCAAAATTGCTTTACACCAGGATCCGCAGACAGACAAAGTTATTTACGATTTGTTCGCCCTCCTTTTTTTGTGATTGTCTCATTGGCAGCTTTATTGTGCTTCATACTGTTATCTTGGGCTTTATTTGAGCTGGAGGCTTTCATGCGCTGGTTTGGAGCTATGTTTGGGTCAGGATTGATTTTCTAGATCACCTTGTTTGCGATAGCACCCAAGGACAAGCAATCAGGAGACCCACATATTTGAGCTTGACCTAAATCTTTATGAACCCACCCCTTAAGCCGCGCAGCCGCCCATAAAGCTGCAAGTGCTCCTCAGCCGACAGCGCTGGCCACAGAGCATCGTGCTGCATCCAATGAGGTGGTTAGTGAAAGGAAAGATGCAGGTGATTGGCAGCGTGGGGAAAGCTACTGTGTAACTAGAATGAAAGTACTTGGGGGATGTTTTTGTGTGCATCGAGTTTGTAGAAAGTGGAATCTGTTGGAAATCAAAGAAAATGGAAAATGAAACAAAAAGGAAGGGAAGGGAAGGGAAGGAAAGTAAAGGAAGAAAACTACATAGGCAACAAAACTGTAGTTGAGCGCTCCATACTTGCATGCACGGGCCTCTTTTTCTTAAGGTGTAGGGAGAGTTTCTCTGCTTATCTCGTTTTTCTTTCTGGGGCCAAGGCACCATAGGTTGAGTTTGTAGACTATCAGACAAGGACAGTTCATCCAAAATAGCATTTGATGCAGGCATTGAATTTCCAGACCGACAAGGAAAGCAGGGCAAAACCTGAACTCCTTCAGTTCTTGCCTCTTAACCCTATTCACAGGTGATGCCCCCCAGCCCTCACCCTTGATTCTATCCCTCATGCATGTGATGCATGTTGCAAAGATTTCAATTGCAGTTCTCTTCTTTACCTGGGGGCAGATGCCTGTGAGCCTTGAAGCCGCCTGTGGCTCTGTCTCCAGGTCCTTACCGCAAACTGCAACACGTCCGGCGCTGGGCTCGAGTAGACCTGAGACAGTGTAAACGTTGGAACTGTTGGTTTAAATTATGGATCACAAGCGACATGGTCTGTGCTGGGCTCCTGGACACTTAAGGCAGAAGACCTGAGGCATCAATGGGACTGTTGGCTTAGATTTTGGGAATGTGTCAACCAAAGCTGCACGGTCTCTGCTGGGACCCAGAAGATTCAAGGAGACATAAGTTCAGGAAAATGGTGTCTTCAGTGTTGATCATATTCCTTTGCTCAAGCTATGAGTTGTTAAGGCTGGGCGCAGAAAGATGTATGCTATGCGGAGTGCATAAAAAGGTGTGCACGACGCGGCCAAAAAGCATCATGATGCCGATCAAGCTTGTGCATGAATGTTACCTTGCATGAGCCGGAGAGCGGTGGTCTTTCCTGCTCCATTGGGCCCCTGAGGTAAGAACCAAGGACAGTCACAGGTCAACCATCAAAATTGAAGGTGGATCTGCCATGAAGAGGTGCATGTGCAAGCCATGCTCTGACCTGATTAGCATCGGTGCAGCACATCTAGATGCCAGGAATTTAAGCACAATAAGGCGCAGAAGCAACTCGCACCAGTAGATGCTGCCCTTGTGTGTGTGAATGTGCCTCACTAAATGTGTGTGCAAGTGTGTATGTGTGTAAAACGCGCGTGCGTACTTTTTGCAGCTGCAACTCCAGGTTTATCCTACACCATCTCTTTTGGTCTACCACTTACCAGTAATCCAAAGCACTCTGCCTTCCTTACAGATAGCCAAAGACCAGCCACCGCAATCTTAACATTGGGTTTGCTGGCTGGCGGTGCTGCAGCAACCTTGCCGATGGCCCCAAGACCCTGTTTGTGGCTGCCAACAACCTGTCGAGCTACACTGCCTTCCTCGCCTGAACCCTCAACACATCTTGGAACCCCGCTATTCTGTGATGCAGGGCTGTCATGCTGTGTGGCGTGTTCATTGGCAGGTGCAGCAAGTCTGCTAGCACCATTGTGTTGCTGCTGTTTCTGCTCGCATTCCTGCTGTCGATCGTCCTTGTTGCCCTCTTTACCACATAGACCCAGGGTGTTGTGAAGGTCAGGTGCCTTGGGAAGCTTGAAGGGCTGCATGCATGGCCAAGCAAAGAAGGAAAGAATCATGCATGCCATTATGCCGCGTGCAATGAGGAAAGGCCGCATCAAGACCCCACTACACCATGGCCAAGCACATTTCTGTATGCTTTCGAGCCTGGGATAGCTCTACCATTTTATGTAACCTCCTACAGGTTGAAGGGCTGCACACTTAACCTAGCACATATCAACAGAAAGGTGTAGCAGTGATTTGCAGGATACGCAAAACTTGACATAGATCTCAAAGTATACACCCTCGGTAGCACCAGCTTCTTGGCGTGGGCAAATTGGGAATGGAACACCAGTTCAGAACATGCGTTTGGAATTGCATCTGGGAGTAAGTGAACAAATGCACCTTTTCAATGCTGACATCTTGTGATATGTCTACCCCCAACCAATAAACCCACAAGCAGTAATTCTACCAAGAAAATTTGACATCGAGTCATTTTTGCTCATGGATTACAGGAACTGCTAGGTTCAATAACCACAAGCACAACACACAGCTGCTGCTATGTGCTGAAGCTGTGTGCTCACCTGTGGCAGCTGGAACTCTTTGCGCACTCCCCGCAGGAGAAGCACAGGCATGACAGTGCTCTCTGTCAGCACAGATCTCCCCCCTCCCCTTTGGTTTGGGGAGGTTGTTGTCAGGCTGTTGCTGCCATGCTGCTGCTGTTGCTCCATTTCAGCAAGGCTGTGTGTCTGCTGGCCTGGCTGAGGGGGCACAACCAAGTCCCACAGCTCCTCCACCATCTCCACCTCTTTGCAAACAAGATACAACGTGATGGAAGCTACCAGATCATTTCAGATGTGTGCAGACCCACTGGTGGCTGCTGCTCATTTTAAAGTGGAAGAGCAAACAAATGAATGTGAACAAAACATGCCGTGCAATCGATCCTACCTACGCCATAGTTGGTCATTTTAGCAGCAATGTATTGTACCAGTGCACGTTTACGACAAAGAAAACAATGCATCTACCCCTGTTTGCCTCTGTTCAGCTACCAATAATCTTAAGGATGCGCGTGTTTTTCTTACCTGCTCGCACGTCATCAGACACCATGTCCTTGTGCACAGCTGCCGCTGCTGCTTTTGAAGCTGCGCTCACATGCGCATCTTTCCCCATCTTCCTGTTGGTAGCCTTTGCTGGCACTGCACCGCCGTTCATGTCGGCATCAGCAGCTACTGCTGTTGGGGACGCACTCTCATTTTCTTGGGTGCGGTCCTTGCTGCTCATGCACCAGCGTACAGCTTGAGGGATGCATGTGAAGAGGAAGTTTAGGGCATTGCGGGTGCGAGTAGGGATAAGAGTGACCTGAAGTGGACAGACAGTTGATGGCAATGGAAACAATGGCGTCGTCAAAGAATGTGCCTTTGAAGTTGCAATTAAGTGAAAAAACTCTGGCCAGAAGTGCATGGAAAAGGTACAGTTTGATGAAAGGTACAAAGCAAGGAAGTGTCAGCCTCTCAATGATCACAGTAATTCCTGTTCTTTTTAAAACAAAAGAAGCAAGGGTATCCGTGATCATCTGGACCACTACTCTTGACAGCTTGCAGGCCTATCTAAATTGTTGGTGTGAATTCTTGCTGAATCCCAGCCAAAGTGTTCACTGTGGCACTAAGCACTAACAAAGGATGACAGCCAATACAGAGCAACCTGGGTCCTCAACACACCTGGTAGGTGAACCAAGCACCACCGCGAGGATCATCTGGGCCCAACTTTGCACCCAGCATGAAGAACGGGTGCTTCCGGGGCCCAGTCAAGCCCTCCCCTCCAGCATCTGCACCCATCACCTGCAGAATCATGGAAGGCAGTAGGCAGCGTAAAATGTTGCAGAGCTATGTACGTGTACCGTACAAGTGACTGCAAGACATGGCTGCAACATGTTTGCCAGAAAATACAACATGCATGCCCTCATCTCTGTGATCTTCACAGGAGTGGATCCAATTTGATCTCTGCTCTTTCCACAAACCTGCTCAAAAAAATGTTTGCTTCAAATTTGACAATAACACGACCCTCGAGTCTCTGCATCCATTTCCTATGTTGAGGCAAACCCCAACACCTCTGAGTATCAGGCAGCAAAAGACTTAGCGACCCCAGCAAGATCACCACGAGGCCAAATGACATGGGCATGCCATTCTTCAGTTAGTTCCCCACACCTGTGAGTACCAGGCAGCAAAGGACATAGCCACCACGGCATGAATGGCCATAAGGCCAAATGACATGGGGATGCCATTCTTCCGATCGTTGATATTGCTGAAGCTCAGACCTTGTCCACCTGTTGAGTTTGCAAGGAAGGCATACTGCCCTGCCTCCCATCTGCACGCGCATGACAAAAAAGATCCTTGTAAAATGTTGCTGCATTTTTCATTCCATGCTGTTCACTGGTTTGTGAGCCAGAACACTGATCAGTGGTTGAAGCAAAACAGAAGAAGACGTTGGAGCTTTGGTGCAGAGCTAGAATGCCAGACTCGGAGCAGTGATAAAAGCAGCTCTGATAACCCGAGCTCTGCTCTGGTGCCTAAACAGAAGCAAATGAGGTTTGGTTAAAATCATGCACGTTGCTTGTGCAACCTTGCTTGAAACAGAGTGGATGTTGGTTTAAAATAAAAAGAGCTCAGATCTTTGGCCTGTGTCCTCCAGACAACCACACCAAGTACATGGGGCTGCCACTACCCCTGCCCAATGTGCTTCCTGGCAAGAGCGGCTTGAATATTTGAGCATCCTTCTCTTCTGTAAGATATTTTACTTTCACTTCTCTTTTCAAAATTTTCTAGTCAATAATGATACAAAAAAAACTCACTTTTTTCTTTCATTGTTGCAAGTGCAGGCAATCCATGCGTGCAATGGTACACCAATAAAAGCCGAAACAAGGACTCACAAGGCTCTGAACAGGGCAAAAGGCGGGATGATAGCTTCCAAGACAATGGCAAGCCATTCTGGCCCAGATTGGACAAACTGCAAGTACAAGAAGAGTGATTGGATGCTTCAGTCTAACTGAAGGTCTAGGAACTTTTCTTTACATTCCATGTTGTTAAATCTTTAGATCCTGTCACTCTACACTTTGCCACAAAAAGCCTTTAATAAACTCTTGTTTGGTATGCTTGGGATTGAGCACGTAGGTTACTTTATCTGCCCAAAACAAGCCAAGCACAAAACGCATCCAAATTTCTTTGCTTGCTCCGTTGACCTGTGTGTACTTGCCTGTACAACAACCAGGTTTGCAACCAAGCCACTGAAGATGAGGGCTGCAACTGCTGCCATAGTGCCAGTGATGACATCCTGCAAGACATATAAATTTAATTTGCATGAGATAAGTGGTTAACAGGAGCTAAATAATGCAACTTATTTGATTTGGCCTATCCACTTCCTTTCCTGTGAGTTTCTTCCTATTTCTTTCTCACTACTACCTAAGTGAACACCTAAGGAAATACTCCCCAAAAGAAGGTCGTGGGCTCCAGTTTGTTTTCACACTGAATGCTCGGCAAGCAAGGGTTTGGCTTGGAAACATGCATGGTAGAGCAAGCGGAAGGGGCGCGTGCTTTGTTGCAAAGCCATTAGTCATCCAGAGCGGGGCTGGGGGCTGCAGTATGAAGCCATGAAGAGCAGCTGCGAGCAAAAGTGGTCTGCAATTGCTTAACTTAAGGATTTGGCCAAGTATCTAGAAGAGGAGTGGGCAGAAATAGCACCCAAGCATATGGTGGAAGAGCCCTATATGGACGTGGTGAAGGAGGCAGTGACAGCTAGGGAAGCGTGGGTTGCCCTCGAGATGCAGGAGAAAAAGAAAAGGCTATGCCAGCCACGAGGCCGCGCATACATCAGGGAAAGGTTCCCTTATTAGCAAGCCAGAAAGGGCCTTACAAAGGCACTTCAACCTAAATTAGACATGGCTAGCCTGAGAGAGAGAGAGCCAGAGCCAGAGCTGATGGGGACCTGGACGGTTGTCAATCTCGAGATACGGCATAAGGGGGCTCTCAAGCAATGCAAGTAGGCCACAGCAATGGCATTGGCCGGATCATGCCCCAGGGGAGAAAACGGGGCGCAGCAGCAGGACAAGCAGGAATTGGGTGTACGCTCAGCAAGTGAAGCGGTTAGCCAAGGAGTAAAAAGTGAGCGATCAACACTTGCCACCCTCCGATATCACCAACAGGAGGGAGAGAAAAGAGAAACAGAGTTGCACTGATCTCTGCACTATTTGCTAACTGCTCTGCAAGTGCCGCCAAGTCCAACACTTCTTTTTATTTTTCAATTTGCACTTGTAAAACGGCTGCTGAAGCAAGATTGCGCACCATGGTATTGATGCTTTAACCTTCAAGATTGCAAGCTTTTGATTTGCGCGTTTTACACCTTGATCTAATGCTCACCGTGTAGAACACACTCATCCAGCTGGCCAGACCAAACATGGAATGGAACCACAACAGGTACATAACAATCTGCACGATCAGGGGATACACAAACATAATGGGATGGTCGATGAGTCATGAATTGGTCATGGAATTGTTTACAGCCTTGCAGGTGTAAATAAAGCAATGGATGCCCCTGTGGCGACCTCCGTGTGCCTAAAAAGAATTGTGACACTTGTTTTGGTTTTGTGACACTCGTCCTGGTGTGTGACACGCACGCACGCACGCGCGCGCGCACACACACACACACACACACACACACACACACACACACATATGCTCAACATGGCATATACCCATGCCAAGCAGCGGATTGTATCTACTTGCCAATCTACTCAATTGGCTTGTGCAGAGTGGTTGCCAAATGTGCCATGGATGTGTTAGGGCACTGGTCAACGCACACAGATTCAGTACAAGCCTGGATGCGTTGCGCTACCCTTGTGCAGGAACCTTTCAATACCAAATGAAATCAGTTCAGTTGCTCCATTGTGTTGTTATCTCTACCAACAGAAATTTATCAAGCCATTGGGACAAGCACTTCACAACCATGGCCTGAAGCACTTGCCTGCAAGCCAGGAGAGGTGTGAAGAAAGAGACCAATGCCGCTTCCAGCCCCAAATCCAGCAAATACTACCATGTAAATGATGTACAAGCCAAGAGCCCTGAAAAAGACACATTCCCCAGTGGTGATTTGCATAAAAAGGAATAACGAGGGTGCATCAGCTTACCAGTGAGTTCCTGCAACTGCTGTGGACAGAAAAAGAATGAAAATCTGGCTATGCAGAGTTCAATGGTTGCAGCCATTGCCACATGACCAAACGCACCATGTGTACGTGCCAGCAAAGTATGCACTGTGTGATACGCCTTGGCAGAACATTAGGCCTAGTTGGCCGCCAGCACGCTCACTTGCCAGGGCAAAGACGTACACCTGAGTGCAAATGTCAGCAGCAAAGAATGAACTGTGTGACGTGCCTTGGCAGAACATTGGTCCTACTCGGCCACCAACTTGCTTGCCCTTGCAAACACATACCAGGGTGCATAAGCCCAGTGCAGCACCCTGACAATGCAAATAAATCCATTGTCTGTGCACCTTACACGCAAATAGTAGCCTGTTTCTAATTGCAACAAAAGTCATTGCATATCTTTTTCCTTCTCTGTCTCTTCTGTGTGTGCATCTTCTAGAGAAATATGAAAATCTTGCTCGGTCGTGCACAGTTTAATGGAACCTTACAGTCAAGCAGAAGCAGACGTCACGCCCCATTACATGTATGATAGATAGTCTATGTGTGCTTGTGCGCGCCTGTCATTCCATGTTTGGACAACTCACCGGCAAAAGGATTTGCATGACCCACATGAAGAACAACGGGCCCAGCAGGCTTGCAATGTCCACTTTCAGAGGCTGCTCATTGGATGGAAAGGCAGCCAGACCTGGCACATCGAGCAACTTGGCTGGGTCTTCCAAGATGCAATTGCAGCTGTAGCAAAAAAGTGTTTAAAAAGGCAAACACCACTGTGCTGTCGCTGCGCTGCGCTTCATACTTTGCTGCGCACAATGATGTGCACCACAAAGCTGCCATATAAAAAATTGGATCCCAATCCAGGCTCGCCAATGCAGGAAAACATAACCACTGAAGGCCTGCCTACCTTCTAACTTGATGGTGGGCCCTGCACTCCTTGGCCGTGGCTCAGCGCTTAGCACAGAGCTGGTATTGCTGGCCTGCCCTGCAGACGCCTCACGGAAGTACTACGACAACGGTACATGCAGATAAAACCACTCAGATTAGTCAGGATGGCCATCTATGGGACGATGGAGCGCTCCAAGCTCAACCTTAAACTAAAAATAAACCATTGACTCCCGAAGGAAAAAAACTGGAACAACCTCTTCTATTCTTTTTGACTTTCTAGCTGAAACTTAGTGAATCACTATCCTGCCTTCTGTGCATGCATGCTTCTTTCCAACATTGACCAATGGCACCTGCACAAACCTTACTGCATCTGCATTCTGGTTGAGACCAGCACACAAAAAGTCTCAATCCTGTTTTTAAAGCTGGTCACCTGCGCTATAAAGGCTGAAGTTGCCAAGTTGATGGGGGCTGACCAACGCTGGACAGGGGGGGCGAGCGACGACTGCGAGCGTACGAAGATATAAGGTTGCATCACAATTACGCATAATGCTGTAAGATGTTTATCCATCCAGAATGCCGCCTTATGGTTTCCTTTACCAAGCACAGAACTGGTGCACTCTCAGATCAAGTTTTGTCACCTTCAATCCTGTTGATCCATTTTCCTGAATGAGCTAACTCTCTCTGAACACCTTGAAGTCTGTGCACTGGGATTTCAAAACTCGTTTCTAACTCACCATCGTTGGAAAGCAATTCTGGCCCAAGACCTGCTCTTGTACGCAGAAAAGATGTGCTCCTGACTTAATGTCTTTATGAGGAAGACCCTTTTCCCTTATGCATCTGACATACCTGAATTTGGCTGCTGTTCAGCCACAGTGTGAGGTCAAAAGCAGGAGCGGAAGGATCCCCCACCACAGAACCTCCTGGGGGTGGGGTACCTGAAGCTGCCTTAGTGCGTGTTGCACCCCAGTCAATCACCAGGCTTGGGTATTGTGTGATCTTATGGCGAGGGCTGCCTTGGCCGCTGGAACCAGAGGGGGAGCTGTCACGGTCTGTGCTGCTTTGCAACAGTGCACGTGCTGTGCGACTGCCATCACCACTACTGCTGAGTGCACCATTAGAGAGGCTCAGACCCAGGTGGCCTGTGGTGCCACCAAAGTCTGCAGCATCCATCTGCAGGACGGCAGGTTTCCCCTCCTGCTGCACCCCCTCCGTTCTGTTGGGCAGCATGGATACAGACCTGTTGCCATCAGCCTGGGCAGGCTTTGTGAGTGGTCTGCTGCCTAATTCTGCACTACTGGAAACAGGTGTGGTTGTCTGCCATGCTGGTAAAAAGAAGCTCTGCTGCTGGAACAAGGCTGAGCTGTCCATGGCCAGCGTCCTGCTGCCCTCACGCACCTGTGCCATATGTGCCATTTAAGTGTTGGAACATAGTGTGGGTGTGTGTAATTGCAATAAGAGTTGGAACATAGTTGGGCGTGTGCATTTACATGTAAGTGTTGGAATATAATGAGGGTATGCTTCTGAAAAGTGGCTGAGCTGTCCATGGTCAGCATCCTACGGCCCTCACGTATCTGCGCCAGTAGTTGCTCCAACAAAGTAAGGGTTCCCGTGCATGGAAGTGTTGGAGCATAGTGAGGGTGCCAGCATACGTCAGTGTTAGGACAAAGTGAGGATGTGCAAGTGTACGCAGATGTATGTAAGGACTCAGCTGAACTTCAATCAGCTGCCTTGTGTAGAGTGGTCACCCGTGGAGTCGATCTGTGGATGAATGAATGCACCTTGCTTGTGGAGGCGGTGAGCATCATGCTCTGATTCTTGCTGCATTGTACAGTTGTAGACCACTTGCAGTTGTAGTCCACAACAAAAGGGGAGAGGTGAGCTTGTGACGCAAAGGCTTTAATTTAACAATTCATGGCATTTTGTGGAGTATATCTGGGAACAAAGGCATTGCCTCCCTTGATCAAATGCCCCCAAGCAAGAAAGCAAAAGGAAAGTTATCAGAGGGAGGTGGGGATGCGTCATGAATTGAACAGCAGCAGCTTGACTGCACAGACCATGCTGCTGGCACAGCATTCATAAAATTATCAAGGAGCTCTAGAAGCATCCCTTTCCCTCTTGTCTGCCTTAGCAAGCACACAAAACTCCTCTTGTCTACCTTTGCAAGCACACGGGACTCCTCTTTGCTGCTGCCCCCAAACTGCACCCCAGCCTGTGCATCACCCACTTCCCCCGGCATGCCCAAAGAAGGATGGCTGCCAAAGCTCTTTAGCGCCCTGCGGCTCCCTGCAGTACCTCCTCCCTCCCTGCTGCCAAATGATGCAGTGTCTGTACTCTGGGAGTCACCGGCAACACCCTTCATTGTGCTACCAGGGGTGCTTTCATCACCCCTAGAGGGAGCTGATGCTGCGCCACACTCAGCGTCAGCCCAGCCGCAGTACAGCTCCCGATTGATCTCTGCCAAGCTTGAGCGCCTGCAAGTCAGTTCAACGTCAAATTGCACATTTGCAGGAAGTGTTTCTGCAAAGAAATCCATTTGATCAGTGACATTCCTTGAGTGCAAATCATGTGCACAGTCGTCAATTATTTCCTGCTCTGGGGACAATCATGGCAAACACACTTCTAGTTTGGGTTTTAGACCTTATGCAAAGCCAGGTATTCCCTTCCCTATTTCATTCTCAACATGCCAATCCACTAGCTGAAGAGGATCTTGCCATCCAGTAAAAAGAAAAGCTACGCAGGCAGTGAAAACACTCCCTACATCAAATAAGGAAAAGAGGATTCCTAGGGACGAGGCACCTTCCAGTAAAAGTACCTTATTTCCCCCCTGCCCTGATTGCATGGCTTCGTGCACACTTGACCAGATCTCTGCAGAGAAGTGCTCATTATTAAGTCATTGCAGTGCAAGTCGCAACAATTCCAGAGATTGTCCATGTTCATGTTCAGACCATGCGCACCGCACCCTCCTCTCATCCACACAGCCGAGGGGAGCCAGGCTAACATGCCACACACGCCTCCCTCTCGTACCATGCTTTGCTTAAGCAACCTCACCATGCAAATTGCCATACTCACTAAGGGGCGTGCCACCTTAATCCAATACTAGATCACACGACAGCTGGTGCAGCAGAGCGCCTTCCAGCTCACCAGCTTGAGCATACCTTTCTGGTTGCTGAGTAGCACTCACTTAGGGTACGCAGGTAAAATCACTAGATCACTACACAGCTGATGCTGTAGAGGGCAAACACCTCCCTACCATTCAGGTTGCAGAGTGGCGCACACTAAGGGCACGCCACCAAGAGCCAGCCTCAGACCACATGACAACTGGTGCAGAAGTGTGCCATCCAGCTCCCCAGACGTCAAGGCCGTGCAGTTGGGGGATATGAGGTACAGAGGCATTGCCTGGCATGTGTGTGCATGCGTGCGTGTATGTTTGGGTGTGTACTCATCTGTTTGTGTGTGTGTGTGTTCATATGCATGTGTGTGCAAGCGTGTATGTGCGTCCCAAGCAACAAAGACCAAACGAAGAAACCCATCACAACTATTGAGTATTGAGAGAAGTCCGTCAGTGATGAAGGAACAAAACTGAGCTACTGCACCAGGTAAGTCAAACAGCATTTAAAGCATACCAGCATGTCTGTAGGAGGTGCATGTCCTCACCGCCAGGCAAAACACAGCCTGCTTCAGCTCCCTACCTCTGAAACCATCTCGAAATTATCGTTTCCCCCTCCAAAGCTTGCACCCCCTCCCATGCTCCCACCACCTGTGTACGAAAAGTGACATGCCTTGGACCTGGAAGAGTCGTGAGAACATGAATGCAAACAAAGCGCTTAGACTCAGGCCAAACCTCTCTCTCTCTCTCTCTCTCTCTCTCTCTCTCTCTCTCTCTCTCTCTCTCTCTCTCTCTCTCTCTCTCTCTCTCTCTCTCTCTCTCTTGATGAAGGGGATGCACCGTGCCTAAAAGAAGAGAAAAATACTTAGGCAGAGGAAACTCTCCCTACATCAATTAGGAAAAGGAGTCAAATTGGCTAAAAAGAGCCTTGAGTCCCCTCCACTACACAGCAGGAACAGAAGGGGCTGGTGGGGGTCTGGAGGGTTGCTGGAAGCGCCCAGATTCAGAGACTGGCTGTGGGGAGTTACTGTATTCTTGCCAGAGTAATCCTCTTTTCTTAAATCAATGTAAGGAGTGGTTTTGCTGCTTAACAATTCTCCTTTTTCAAGTAAAAAAGTTGCTGTTAGAGTGCTCCACAAATGTATTTCAATCCTGATGGCCATGCCAAATCTCCATGCAAGGAATTTAGACTGAATAAATGAATGCATGTTCACAAGCACATGTTCTGACAGAAAAGGTGTATCTCAGGGTGGGGCGATGCCTACCTCCTCCGCCGCCCCCTCCATGCCCCATGACAGGTGTGCCCTTCACAAACGCAGGCTCAAGTAACATGCTGATGCTCACATCTGCTGGGGTACCTGCAAGAACAAAGGGTGTCGTGGTCCTGCAGGTCAGAGCTGGCAAAAATAGCAGCCCGCACATCAGGCAAAGTCTGCATCATGTTGCATGAACAGGGTGCCAGCTGGATAAGAAAGAACTGGGCAGCTGAGACGTCTTTGCCGCCTGGTGGAAGCCAGCTTCTTCTGCCCCGCAGGGGTAGCTGCTTGTACTGTCATCCAGCAGTGACATTTGAAACGTCCAACACAAAGCACTAATCTCATTCACCTGGTGAATAGAGGAGCTACACGTAGCTTTGCGTATGTGGTCAATGCCTGAGGTGGCTGTTTACTTGCCATCGGATGGAACAGCATAGCCTGAAAGCACAGCCCTCCCCCAAACAAACAGTTCCAAATAGAGGGTCACCCACCGAGCGTGATGTCAAAGTCAGCAAAGAGCCGGGCAATCCTCTGTGTGATCACGGCCAGGGCATTTGATTGCTCTGTGGCATTAGCACGATCTGAATCACCCTCAGCAAGCACGGACAGGGCCTCATCCAACGCTGCATCCCCAGTGCCTGTGTGCATGTGTGCATGTGTGTGTGTGTGTGTGCATGTGTGTGTGTGTGTGTGTGTGTGTGTGTGTGTGTGCGCGCGCGAGCGCATGCATGCATGTGGCCATCCTTTTACCATTCACTGAGGGGCATTTTGAATGAATGAATTAATTGATTAATGTATACAGTCACATTCTTTGCCTGCATGGCTGCATGCAGTTCACACACACACAACCAAGCTGTTTATCCTTGAACTTTTTTTTTGTCTGTGGAAGGGAAGACAGCATCATTTAAAGGGAATTAATGGAGTGCACGGAACCCTCACCTAAGCAAGCATGCAGCAGCTTACAGCAAGTACTTTTGCTGCTCAGCTGTGCACACCCTACTTGCGGCTATGTCACCAAGAGCACCAAATTCCCCCACCTTGATCACCGAGTAGGTCACCAAGCGCACCAAAGCCCCCGAGCGCTCCCCCTGTGCCTGTGCTCCTGCTGCTGCCATTGCTGTCCCCGCCTGCAGCCCAGGAAAGAAAGGTCAACGAAGCAAAGCAGACCAGGAGCCAGCATCTGGTTTCAGATGAAAAGCCTTGTTTCTTTGGACATCCTACGAGGTCCCTTGCTCCCCAACCCTGCCCAAGGCTAGCATGCTGGCATCATGTATCAAGAAGCAAGACACAAATTTGGGCCTAGAGTAAAATTGGATGGCAATCAATTCATTCTGTCATGCAAGCAGACCATGGCCAATACATGCATGCTACAACCTGTTGAGCTGCCCTGGACTAATTTCTAGTGGCCCTTTTTTGAACTCCTTCCAATGCCTGCCTAGCTTTGCCCCAAGAGCTACCAACCATGCCTGCATGGCTTACCGGCAATGGCAATTGCAAGAGAGGCCTCCGAGTCATCAGCAATCTCACAGATGTCCAAGTCACCCAGACCTCCACCCGTCCCAGCAATCCTGCCCAGGCCTCCGGATCTGAACTGAGGCGAGGACAGGATGGCCTGAAGGGAGTGCATTTGTAAAGGAGTGTAGAGAGGCCGTCAGTGTGTACTTTGGCTTGAAAAGGCCTAATGTAGATGTGCAGTCATGCAGCCTGCCCAACATGATCCGCCGCAGCCAAAAGGGGGGAAAAACCTAATGCAGACACATGATATTCCACAGCCAAGGAAAGGGCTTGATGCAGACACACAGCCTGCCCCGACTCATATCCTCCTTACATAGCCAAGTTGGAGAAAGGGTTACGTGCAGAAATGCAGCCTGCCCTGCTGCATATGATCTTCTTTAGGTGCCCCTTGGGCCATCCGTCTTTCTTTAGATGTTCTACGATAAGAGAACAGCAAGTCCAGCATTCAGTATCTGCTTGCACAGCAAGCCTGGTTCCAGCTCACAGCTCCCTCATTGCAAGCTGCAGCAAAAGGCTAAGTTTTGGCTACATGCTCAAATATTGCGCAGCGCTCCCAAGCAGCAGCTGCAGCTTTCTATCTTCTTTGCTGCAGTGACGGAGTTTTGCTTGCAGCTAAAGTCAAGTGGGAACTATGGCAATGCCCACTATTCCTTACCGAAAGGAGCCGCCTGCCTAGCACTCCTGCGTCCTTGGGCAGAAGGGCAGCCGTCAGTGCTGCTGCCATTTGAGGATCCTGGCCTGTCATTTTGCAAGGAGGCATCAGGATAGAATGTGAAGGTGCACATGATTCTGGTTTACAATGTATTTTGGCATGATTTGCACGGTGCATGCACTGCGCAATTGACCTGCCAGCACTGCACAGGGTCATAGCCATCTTTCACTCTTGACCATGCTGGGCAGTTCATCTTATGATGTCCAAAGATTGATAACATTATGATCACCTGTGTACGGCAGTATTGCTGGGGGCCCGCTGTCTGAGAACTGCAGGGCTCCACCATCACCTCCCTCCACAGCGCCCTCTGCTTCCACCCCCCCACCTCCACCTGTCCCAACATCACCACTGGAGCTAGGTTCAGGGCTGGCAAGAAGATTGCTTGGCTCAGATCTGGCAGCAGAGGCAGTGGCTTGCTGCTGCTGAGGGCTCGTGGGTTCTGCCATACGAGGGCGATATTTAGCGAGCGGAAATTGGACGAGAGCAGGCCAAGTGGGGGGGCGAGGCACCCCACAGAATGGAATTTGCTCATAGGTGCTGCAATGAAGTAAGCAAGTGTCAGCAAGGGGTCTGCTCATGAAGGCTGTGGATCACAGTGCAGGCAAGAGCCTGGATATCCATGCAGAGTGAAGTCAGCACAGGCAACACGCAGTGACCGTGAATGCATTGGCAAAGTATTTATTCCTTCGGGTAAGGTTTTGCACACTGCCCCTAGTTCCAGCTTGCTCTGTCACCGCGAGCACACGGAAGTCACCACTGGAGCAAAGCTTTTGCTTGATTTGTAAAGCAAAACCATTGTAGCTTCTGTCATCATGTCATCTGATATGGACGTCCCATCAAACTTAAAAGTGCTTTGGCTACATGAGAAGCAGGTTGTAAGCTCGCCTATGCAGGTGATTCATTCTCCTTGAGCTCACCTGTACTGAGGGCCGCAAGTGGTGTCATCATACGCCTGTGTGCAAGATCAAGATTGGTGCAACACCATTTAGCGTAAAAACAGCCTCCCCTTTGACATGAACTTCTCATTTTCCTGTTACCTGCAGCCTGATGCTTCTAAAGCACGTGGCGAGGTAGCACAGAACCATGACTGCTTGGCCAAAATCATCTTCAATCTTCCTTTCAAAAATAGCAGCCAGCATACATACACACAACAGACCAAGCTTACAAGGCATAAGGTGCGATGGAATGGCATGCGCTGCATAGACGGGTAATGATATACCACCACCACTGCTGACCTGAGCCATACCCTCCTTCCCCTTAAACGGAGGGTCACATCACCTTGCCTGCTCACTTGCTTTCCATCACTTGAGGTATTTTCATTTAAAGCATCTAAAATCTGGACCTCAGATTGATCTTTGAGCCTGCAAAATGAGTACACAGTCCTTGAATTTGTAGATGCAAGCACGCACCAGGCATTCCGCGTTGGGAGAGCACGGGCGGTCCGGCGTTGCGTCGTAGCACACCTTCTTGAAGTCATCATTGTTCCTGGCGCCATCCCGCCCTAACCCTAAGCCACCTCCTGCTCCTGGGCCCAGGCTGCCATCATCTACGTAAATGTAAAAGCAATGCTGCAGAAACTTGGACTTTGCGTACCCAGATTGCACGAGTTCTGGTTCAAAGATACAGGTTTGCTCAACATTTACATTGGCTCATAAGCCAAATAAACTGTAATTACATTGCAGTCCTGTCGTGGGGAATGTGCCAGGCATAAGCAGCTGCAGCACAGAATCACGCAAGTGAGCATGGATCAGAATTTCGGCGATCTCATGCCCCATGTACGTAGGTCCCAAAGCCAACAGGTCCAGTCACTCCTATCCAATGGTTGCTTCACTGCCTGACCTGTATGCAATGCTTCGGAGCCCGTCAGATTACCTGCCAAAGATGACCGTGGCACAAAGTCGCAGCAGGATGTGCAGCGGCAGCCGCAGCGGTAGTCCCTGCTGTCCAGCTCCGCATCGATCATGTGCTGTATGATCAACAGCAGGCCCACGAGGAGCAGAGGCAAGCAAGCCACAAACACGAAGCCAATGAACGTGCGTCTTTGTAGGGCCTGCGCACGCATGTGCATACTTTTGTGTGTGCACAGCTTCCCGTACAAGATCCATCGTGCCGTACTTGGATCAAACAACTCAAGTGCAGACAGATGTGGTGCCTGGCTCCTTGGAGCTGACCATTGTACCAGCCAACCCACTGCAAGGTATTTGAAAAGTTATCAGACTACTCACCAAGTTCTTCTGGAGCACCGCCAGGCTCTGCATAAGGAAGCCATTCACCCTCTCCCTGCGCTGTGGCATGCTGTCTATGCGAGATGTTGGTCTGCACCGTTGTTCCGCACGACTCCCTCCCTGTTGATTGGTTTGACACACAACGCCTTTTAATATTTATAGGCACACTTTTTTTTTCCATATTTGGAAACAAATCAAGGCGTTTGACGTGCCAAGCATCGTAATTGCCTTGGAGGGCGCCTGCAAAACCAAAATCTGCACCAAACCTTCTATGGAAATTTTGGAACTTTTGAGTGAAAACATCTTTTCAAATATTGATTTCCATTCGAGTCAGCAAATCTGATTTTTTCCCACAGGTGACAGAGATTGCCAGGGTCCATACCTTACTGTCATGAGTAATATTTAATTAAATAAGCCTCATGCAGTTGAACCTTCACCGCCATGCTCCTGGGCTTGGGAGGCCCCAGTGCCAACCCACTTGTGAGAAAGTAGCAACTCCAGGAGTGCCCTTGGTGGCTCCTACACGAAGGAGAACTGGAAATGATAGGCGTGGCTACGCACGCACAGGAGTGCCAGTCCAGGGTGACAGGAGCGCGCGCCCCACTTTGGCCCCAAGTGCACTCCTTCAGGATGCACCCACGCAATCCCCCACACAGTCTTCCGTTGACCTGGAGCCCTCCACCCCACTTGTTCCCACTCACTTTGTGTGGCATGGGGAGGCGCAGAGCGTGGAGGTCGTAGGTATGCGAAGATGCAGATGATTAGGGTTGTTGGTTTGTTGGCCCTCTGAGGGTTGGAGGAACGCACACCGGGCATGGTAGCAAAGAAGACGTGTGCAAGAAACTCGTGTTTGTTTTCAAGCGGGGGAACCTGTCGTCAAGGGTCCCCAAAATATCGCGTATCGGAAAAAAAGGGTCAACTGAATCACTACGTGCCGTGTCCTTTCACGCAGGGAGCTGGAGTAACTGGCAAAAACCCGTGCGCATGCACTGCGCGGGAGAAGGCCACCCGCACCGTGCCATCATCTCTCTGCCTCCCGGAAGTGTGCAGGTGCTTTATTGTGATATCGCCATGCTTGAATACCGCAAGCTGATGCTTAGGATCTTTCCTACCAGTTAGATTCTTCATTGACTTTTCCTCAGTTACTGATGGATTACATTGTGTGTTACTGTGAACGCACGCACACACACACACAAACACACACACACACACACACACACACACACACACACACACGCACGCACGCACGCATACACACACAAGCACATGCAGAAGCACAAATACACATACACGAGTACATACGCACCTACAACACAAACACAAAAACACATGCGCGCGTGTGCCTGCACACACAACACACACATACACATGCGTGCACAAGCAACACACAAACTCTTCGTCGTAGCATCACACAGAAACATTGCTAGGGCATGTGACATCATGTTTGCCAAGGATCATTGCTGGGCAAATATATGATGTCAAATGCATGAGTCATGAAATGTGTCAATATGAGCATGTATGCATCTCTGTGTGGTAATCCTGCACACATGAGAAGGTCCAGCTGGCTACCATTGCACCTTATGCTTCCCTGTCTTGTGGCCAACAGATGAAATATCCACCGACCAGCTTGGTGTTGCACTTCAAACTTGGCTTGCATGCAGTACAAATACCGCGTGGATGGTGTGTGGCGAACATGTGTAAAGGAGACCCGTGTGAGCAGCAATGAGGTCAGTCAAGCACGGTCTTGGTTCAGGGTTGCTGACACCTCCTGGATGGTAGTGAAGCGTGTACCGAATTTGTTGCAAGGAACATTTTAAAGGAAGGAATACATTGCACCATTATAGATTTTCTGAAGTAGCAAGGGTTGTCCTGAAGTAAAAAGTGGAAAACGTCAACTTGTTTCAGGTGCAATTAGTGCAGGTACCTGGACGCCGTGGCTTGTCTTGTTTATTGAACGCTTCCATTGTATTCCTGCTTCAGTACCATGTGTGTTAACGCATGAGATAAGTACAGGAGGTGATTTCCCATCCTAGAAGAGGTGCCTCTTATTGAGCCCAACTTTGTTGAGGTGTTTCAGCATGGGACTTACCTGGGAAGCACCACCATTAAGGCTTATTCCCCTACCTGTAGGGGGGGTAGACAGCTCCATAGGCCAAGAATTTCTGTAGTGTTCAAGAGTCAGGGGGAGTCAGGCGTGTGGGAGGGGAGGGAAGGGTGTTCTGAGCAAAGTGCACAAGTGGCTATTTGGACTGATGGTTTGAATGCTCAGGGTCACGGCCAGGCTGCCCTTGCATTGATTTAAGCGTTTCATTTAAATGTCCCTATATAATTACAAACCCGCTAGGTGCGACTGGGGGGGGGGGGGGGGGCACATTTGCTGTGGCGCTTGTGAGGTTACAGTCGGCTTCCTTGATATTTTTAGTGTGTGGGAATGATAATGTGTTTCCAGTCACAAGACTCCGGAACACCATCTATAGAGCTAAGCTTTGTGGCCAGGGTGTCAGGTGTCTAAGCTACTTTGTTACCTGCAGGCTTTTTGATGAATTCAGCACTCCTTTTGTGCCTGTAGTTCAACAACAAGTTCATCAAATTCATGTCGTTTGAGCCTAGTCGTGCATAAGTAGGCACCCTGATTCCTCACTCTGGAATGGACTGCCCAATGTCGGCATAATTGAGCCAAAAGGGCATGGGTTAGTTGAATTATAGGGATCTCGTATGTTCCAGCTTATTGGTTTTCCTGTCAACAGATCATCTGTTTTGATTTGCTTCCTGCGCTATCCCTTTCTCCAGCTCACGTGCATTTGCATACACACATGCAGGGGCACCTGAACAACCTGCGTGTAGTGCAACCAACCCTCCAGTTCTCCATTGTTGCACCTGAGGCGCGACGAGCATTTGTTGTAGGGGATTGGGATGGATGGATGGTGAGCACTGCACTTCAATTTGATCATCCGTCATGCACCTGCATGTCCTGCAGTGCTTGTGCTCCTTGCACGCGTGCCCCTGGTGGGGGCGCGCACAGTTTTAAGTACTGAAAGAGGATCTAGGGAATAGTGGGCTGAAAGTCTCGTCCATCGAATTGCATGTCCTCATATGAACGCGAGAGCTGCTGGCAAAATTCCCAGGGCAAGTGAGCAGTGCAGCCATGATTGCGTGAACGGAAAGTGAGCCACAGATATAACCTTTAAATACAGTGCTCACCTTGAAAAATCTCCAATACAGTGCTAAGCTTGGAAGTCTTCTGACTTTCCATCTTGAGGCCTGGGCAGATGGATAGGCGTTGGAAAGTATGTCGATAAAAATGTTTATTTTCCTCGGTGTTGCGTGTGATGTAAAGGCTTTTTTCATGGACATGAACACACATGCTCAGAGTTGTGCAAGTTTTGAGCAACGTGCCCTTAGACCAAACTGTCACAGATGCACATGTTTGCTGTCCTGCAAATGAGCAGCACTGCAGTCCCGCTTTTTTTGGGGTGCCCATCAACAGCTCATATGCTTGTGCTACGCGCGTACACACACATACTCGCACACCCATCCACACGCGCACACACACACACACTCTCGTAGCATGCATGCATGCATGCACACACGGATGCAGAGGCTCACACACTCACACACACATGAATGCCTACATGTATGCAGTACTCTATGCCCTTGAAACGTGACCCTGCCACTGGAACGTGGGTGGGCAGCGTGCAGCTGAGGCCCAGCCGCTACAACTACCAGGTGATGCCTCACAGAAAGATTAGCAAAAAGGGGATGTAGCCATGATGCCTCATTCCTGAGCCTGGCTTCACCAATTGACAAATCTCTGCAAAGTGCCATCTCTGTGTCGAAGGACTCGCCAATTTTTCGGCGTCGCTTGCGACGCTTCCCTCACTTATCTCTTTTGCCACGGCACTGCCTTTCCTTTAACCTCTCAAACGCGGCAGTAATGCTGGGAAGCATTTTTGGTTGGTACAAGCGTTTTCCTGATATCCAACCTCTACTCTGCTTGATCATTGTGTTTGTCATGCTTTTGTTGCAGTACGTGCTGGACAGCCGAATCACACACAACCCAGAGGAAGAGTGTGGCATCGTGCAGGGCAGGGGCGTGGTCAACGTGGTGCGTGCTCCCTGCATTTGCTTTGCGGAGTTGCTTTGCTTTTGAAATGATCTAGATGATGATGAACTTGGCGCCTAAGCATGCGATGCCTTGCCTTGGGTGAATCAAACGATAAGTTTCCAAGAACAAGCGCAACGCCCCAGATCAGGTTCTGCATGTGTCAGACTTTCTTTCAACTCAATCTGGGCTGCATGGATGCCTATAAGCGACCTTGTGCATCTGCCACTGTCCTCATGAGGCAAAGGAAGCAGTCCATGAGGTTCTTGCTACTGCTACCTTAATGAAAGCAAGGTCTGTATAGCAAGCAGTTGGTTTCCACTGCTCGATTGACTTTCTAATCCGTGTGTTTAATTTATTCTTTTTGCGATGCCCTCCAAGTAGGGCTGGGCTGTGGAGCCAGACATGTTCCGCATCTTCTACTGCACCGGTTGGGATGACGCAGTGCTGGAGTATCGCAGGGTGGGACCCAATGGGGAGCGCCGCAAGGTGTGTGTGTACGTGTGTGTGTATCTGTGTGTGTACGTGTGTGTGTGTGTGTGTATCTGTGTGTGTGTACGTGTGTGTGTGTGTGTGCGCGCGTGCGTGCGTGCGTTTTTTGGTGTGTGAAATAATGAAGTAGTTTGAATTTTTGAGTTCTGCCTGAGCTTAAAATGCTGCTCCACTCTTGAAAAATCTCACTTTATTTCATGGCTCAGATTCATTTGTGCCTCAAGCATTGACCTTCTGAATGGGCCTCCCATATGCCCATTCCACCCCATCCCCCATCCCTGCAGCAGATTTGACCATTTGCTGCCCCTTTCCCAACACTCATGAGGAAGTACAGCATGGCAACATTTCAAAACATTTATCTTCTAGCAGCATGTCAACATCGACTTATTTCGTCTTTTTAAATTCATGTTATGGGCACAAGATTGCCCTGGCTGCAGGGCGTGTCCAAGCCCACCCATAATAGACGCAGGTAGCTGATTCACCTCTGTATTTCCTCATAAATGCTCAACCATGCAATTGTGTGTCTCCATGCATTTCCCAATTGCAGGTCTTGGAATGCCTTTCCATCTGGAAAACTTAAAATCTTTCTCACAAGTTTAAATCAGTGGTCCCTCATCTTCTTTGTAAGATGAATATGTGTTTAATGCCACTCCATTACTGTCCAAAGAGTTCTTATCTACCTTTGAACTTCTCTGGGCGCAGGCAGCTGATTCACCTCAATTGTTTCACTATCATGTGTGTGTGCACCCTCCCTTGTTGCAGGGCATGGAGAGCCTGACCATGGTGGGCACAGGTAGCCATGGAAACGTTTGGGGACGGTGGTATAGCGCGGCGGTGGTGCCATTGGCTGAGGACGAGAGCATGGAGTTCTATGTGCACAACGGTAGGTGCAAGGCTGGCATGATTTGTCTCAATGTGAGCCTGGTTGATAGTCACGTTCCTTTTTGGAAGCATGTGGTCCACAACCTTCCTCTCTGCCATTCCCTTGCATGCACTCCTATCATTGTACCCCTGTCGTGCATGTATTCTTTTTTCCCTTCTCCCCTGCATGTAAAATGACACGTATGGTCTGGATGCCACCCAGTCCAATGTGGGAGTTATATGTATCATTCCATTTTCCCCTGCTTGAATTTGGACGTCCCGGCCAAAGCCATGAAATCTGGTTTGTTTGTCCTTGCCCAAGGGACGAGTCCGGTCTGGTCTGGTCTGCAGTCGCTCAGGATGGATCCCCTGACCTGAAGCTCGCATGGATGGATGGATCGATAAGCCCCTAGGCTACAGTGTTGAACCCTTGCTACCTTTGCCTTTAGACGCGCCTGGTCTGGATGCAACCCAGTCTAATGCAGGAAGTATATGCATCATCACGCTGCTCATCCCATTCTCAACCCCCTCCCTTGCGCATGGTCACCTGTTCCCCTCATGCATGCTGTCTGATGATTGTTAACCCCCTCGTTGCCCTTCCAGGCAAGCAAGGTGATGAGCGTAAAGAGGACCGTCCAAGCGGCACGCACAATCGCGCATGCGCTGTCATAGCAGGCACGCTGGCTTCCAATATGGAGGGCCCCCAGGCAGAAGGCTTGGCTGCTCGGCAGGTGTGTGCGAGCTGTGCACGTGTACGTGCGCTTGAGAGTGTCTGTGTGTGTGCGAGTGTGTGCGATCTACAAAACCTGCAAGTGCAAGTCCATATCCTTCAAATTGAAGGAATGTGAACCTGCGTCCATCTGTCATGTCCAATCTGTGAAGGAAGCCTTGAGCACTGGGCACCCTTGATCCCGGGGTGCACCCTCTCTTGTGCGGATGATGCGTTGGCATAGATGCGCTGCCCTGCACTGCACCCCTGATCCACACCTCCCAACATGCTGGTTGTGTGCTGTTCGCTTGGAAGGCAGCACGATTGGCAGATGCAAGTGACACCTGGCCCACGCTTCTTGCGGTGCTACCTCGTGTGTGTGTGCTCTCGGATCACCCCCACTTGTGTGCGTGTGTGTGTGTGTGTTGCGCGCACAGGGCATGCCAGGCCTGTACTGCCTGCCCAGGCCTGGCAGCTTCAAGCTGCATTGGGGGGCCATCAAGCCATTTCCACGGGGTGCAGAGCCCAGGTGCGCGACTTTGAATAAGGGCTGTGGGTTTTGTTTACTCTTTCGTCTTCTGAGGCTTGAATGATGGATTTGTGAGAGCCATCAGATTTTCTTCTGGGTGCAGAGCCCAGGTCCATGACCCTGTGCAAGGATTTGTGTGATCCTTTGTCTCTTGAGGCTAGAGAATTTAATAAGGTGCTCTTATGGGGAAGTGCAGCCTGTAAGTGGCCCAGAGTGGCCCACATATGTGTTCTACACCATGAGAGCGTTGATAACAGCAGGGGACAGCAGAAGCACACGCGCGCGCGCACACACGCACGGACACACCACATGGATTTGCATGCGCGCATGCAAGGACATGCATGCAATTGCCATAAGGTCCTCACTTGGACATCGACACTGTGTCAACGAAAGGCATCTTAAACTTGCTTGCTCAGCTGGAGGACGTCTCTTGCCCAAGCCGGGGTTGTGCTGCAACAAAGCGCAGAACTTGGGATGTCATGCATTGCACATGGGATGTCATGCATTGCACAAAGGCGAGCTTGGAACTTCTTGCTTGAGCACAATGATGATGACCAGGAAACTCGTTACATCTGTATATGTCTGGCCATGAAACAGCGAACAGACATTTTCAAATGTAATAAGTCCATGGTGGTGCCTGACGTTGATGGCAGGGTCAAGGTCATCCGTAATCTGTGTCATTGACATTGGCAGCACCCAAGTCCATGCTTGTATTTGACATCGATGGCTTGCCTGGTGCGTGAGTTGGATGCTTGACATGTCTGACGCTGATGGCACGCAGGTTCATGCTGGTGTCTGACATCGATGGCACTATGGTGGGGGATGTGTGCAACGAGGGCCCCGGAGCCTTCCACTCCTCAGGGCGCTTCAAGGAGTACTGGGAGAATGCGCCTGTTTTGGGAGGGTCCATCCTGGTTTACAATACAGGTGGGAGGTGGGCAAGCTTTTGGGGGTCTTGGTGCCTCACACAGGGTCTTGGGACAACGGACCTGTGTTTGGAGGCCTCATATCCCAGTGTTTGTGTGTTTGTGGGAGGTGTGAGAAGGGTCCAAAAGCGCCCTGTGTCGTTTGGGGAGTCCTGGGAGAACACATACATTTCTGGGGGCAAGATGGTGACACCCCGAGTGGGATGGCCATGCGCGTGGTTTTGTCCACCCTCCCTTCCCCAGCAACGCCACCAACCGCTGTGTAGACCGACACTGCTATTCATCATTAGAATTACCCCAAAAACAGAGATGCTGAAGCTGCTGTATGAAACTAGAGTACTAAACAGTGTCCTGTTTAGTTTCCTTCGCTTTCAAAGCTTGCAGCGATGAGTCCAAACAGCGCTGTGAGGTGAGGGTGTGCAAGGAGATGAGGCAAGACAGCGCAGCAGCCAGGAGCGCATGGAAGAGGCTATGTAAGAGCTGGCCAGAGTGTTAAGTAGAGGATGACGAACATGCTGTATGCATCAGCTGAGCCGTATAGCATGAGAGCACAGAGAATTTATCTTGCTGCAGCAATTGCTTTGCGTGCATAGCTCCTCAGCACTTACTGTGCCAAGCCAGAGCTGAATCCAACTCATAAGGAGATAGAGCAGGAGCAGGGGGAGGGAAATGATGTCGAGCTGACGATGCTGTATGTTGCACCTGGAAGCCATGCGGCAGTGTCCCTATTGCTTGCCTGCTGACGGTGCGCCATCCCTGATCGTTGAATGACACTCTTTCACAGGGACCATGCCACCTTCCCTGCATCATCCCAATCTTACGCAAGTTCCCAAAGATTACTTGATCAAAGTACCATGCTCCTTACGTGTGTTCGTCCTTTTCAACATACACGCCTCCATGACTGTACTTACAAATTGCAAACATCTACAAGCATGCACGATTGATACCCGCAGGTCGCAGCTTGGGCTCTGTTCGTGAGCTGCTGCGCTCTCAACCTGAGGTGGCAGAGCCAGATGCTGTGGTATCTGCCGTGGGCACGAAGGTGCGCAGGGATAAGGGTTTTGCAGCACCTTGTCCGTGCTGCCTTTTATGCTGCTTGTCCTAAGTCCTGACAGCGCGCTCTGTTTTGCTAGCTGTCCTGATATTTGTTGTTTGCCCGATGACAAGAAAACACGGTGAGCATTGGCGTGTGCGCAGAGCATATCCGTTTGTGCATTGGGTTCCGATGCATTGTTGGCACATGTACTGAGCGAGCGTGGCACACTTACGCTTAATTGAGCATGTGCATGCGATGGTGCCCCCAACCAAACTTTAGGAGGTTGCTCATGGTCATCAGTTCCGTCAGGTGTGCACGCAAGCCTCACCCACGCGCACAGTGATAAGTCCACACCCAGGTGTTTTTGACGCGTTTGCATGCAAGTGGTTTGGAAATGGATGTGTACATGCATTTGAATGCACACAGGTGTTTTTGAACATGGATGAGGTAGGACGTGGCCGAAGCAACGGTGATGGCTGGGTGGAGGACATGGAGTGGACGCGGCGGCTGGACCAAGGCTGGGATCTGCAGGTCGTGCGCAGGCACGCGCGCTCGCTCATGGACCACTACGACATCAGCCAGCTGTCGGTGAGTGCATAGGCATGCACGCTCCCTAGCGGACCGCCGCGACATCAGACAGCTCTCAGTGCGTGCAGTGGCATGTGCATACGGATGCTGGTGAGTGCCCAGGCACGCTTGCTTCCCATGGATTGCAACAACAACAACAACAACAACAACAACAACAACAACAACAACAACAACAACAGCGAGCTCTCAATGAGCACGATGGCATGCGTGAGCACGCAAGTGTTTTTGGCTGGTCGTGCACAGAGGCACGCACGCTCGCTCATGGACAGCTATAATATCAGCCAGCTGTCGGTGAGTGCGATAGCATGTGTGAGCATGTGCCCTTTCTCCCAACTCACTGAATCCTCAAAAGTCGATGAGAGAGACCCTACATTATAACTACCTTATTCAGAGAGCACTTCCAATGAGGTGGCAAGGCTAGTAGGTATATTGGAACCTGGGCCGGAGGCCCGAAGGGTCCATTAGGAGTGGCCAGAATTCTTGGTGTGGATTTGCACATAAGGCCACTTTGGGCTTGACGACCCCCAATCGACTTTTATCATCGTAAAAATTTGTTCGGAATCCGGAATTCGTGATCCAAAAACATCGTAAGCCACCCCAGCTCATAAAAACCGGATGAAACAGTTGCGTATTTTGCGGACATGAGTTGTCGCCCCCATATGTAAGTCTTGGCGGACGGATCTACGTCTGGAGCGGGACCAGCAAAAGGGAGAGTTTGGTCATAAGAATTGGGCAGAAGGTTTCAATTATTTCATTTGCGTTTATTCATGAGAACTTGTTCTACCCAGATTGATCTGCGGGCTCCAGGAGCGCGTTTGGAGCCAAATATGCGGAAGTCGTGTCAGGTGCTTTGGGCACCGTTTTTCTCAGCGCAAAATGCTGAAAATGAATATCTAATTTTTATAATCAGCCGTGAGCATTTGGTGCTCCAGGAAATGCGAAGCTTTGGTGCTTTTGCGGACCCGCTGCAACTGCGCGTTGTGCTTTCATAATAATAATATTATAATAGATTTGACATTCCTAGTAGCAGTAAGGGCCCAGGTTCCCGGCGTAGCGCCTGAGCGAAGCATGTGTGTGAACACTGAACGTAGAGCGTGCAGACGTATTAGTTGTGGCTCTCATTCACAGGTCTGACTCAATTGGGGCACTCGCGCACAAGAAGGTGTGGTTGTTTGCCTGTTGCCAACAGACTGTGATGGTTGAGCGCTCTCAAAGTGCACAATGTTGTTAAGGTGGAGAGCAAAGGGCTTAGCGGTGGCCCACGGTGTGGTTTCCAGGCTAGTGTAAACAGGTGAGTTGTTAGTTGCTTTCAACCTCATGTGCTGGAGGCCTCAGGCAAGGCCAAGAGCCAATCCTGAAAACATGTACAAGCAGGAATTTTGAAGATCCTCGAGTGCACCATGCGGGAGAGAAGCTTTGTCCAGGAGTGCTGCAACTCCTCGTTTCATGGCCAGTCTGTTGAATGTAAGGTGTTGTAAAAGAAGGTTCTTCTCTTTTCGTTGGTTCCCTCGGAGGTCGCTGCAACCCAGATATGTAATGGGACCATGGAACCAGGGTAAGAAAGAAGGTGATCCCCTTTCAGTATACCTGACACTCAGCGCATGCAACGCGGAATTGTAGTGTGCCTGGACAAATGTGGGCATCATCAGCCATTTAAGTCTCCGCAGGCTTTAACCAACCAACCAAATCCGAAGAGAATCTCAAATTATTGAGCAGTGGCCTGTCTGTAATTGGCACACAAGTGCTGGTTGAGAAGCCCAGAGCACCTGTAGTGTCCTGTATCGTGCTACCATAAGTATGAATTGGCATCCCTGAGCACATCACTTGCCTGTCCTGGATCCTTAGGTGCTGGATGATGGCTCGGAGCACCAGCATCGTTTCTCCCTGACAGCAGAGCTCAGCATTGTTGGCGAGGTAAGGTCTCTGGCACCTTTGCCAAGACGGACAATTGTGCGGTATATGTAAAATGCGTTTTGCGAACAAGAGGGTGGTTGAACTTTTGAAGCACATGCAAATGAGATGCAGCCAAAACCTAGGATTGCAACAGGCAGGCAACAAGGTGTGGTTAGGGAGCAAGCACAACCTTAAACCTTAAAGGAACCTTAAAGGAGGAAGGAGGGCGGCCTTCGATACTGCAAAAGTCTCCCTGCAGACAAGTTGACAGTCAAAACAAAAAAGTGTGTGTGGGTTGCAACTCAACTCACAGGAGCACAAGTAGCTTTGTTTTTACAAAAAAGTTCTGTAAGATTTTGTAGCTGGCACTTCTTTGCCTCTTCTTTTGCACATTTTTGTCCATTTGATTGTGTGCAATGAACACATCTATAAGAACACACCTAAACACCCCGTGAGCAGGTGGTGCGAGAAATGGCGGATTCCTGTAGACGGGACGGCTTGGATGTGCGCTTGATTGCCAGCGGGAACGGTTCACACAGATATGTGGATTGTGTACCACGAGTAGCAGGCAAGGAGAAGGCACTGCAGGTGTGTGACATCAATTGTTATGCTTACAAGCACAATCGGCATTCTTCCTGGGCTGGATGCTCACATGGATATGAGGGGTTGCGTACCGCAAGTGGCAGGCAAGGAGAAGGCCTTACTGGTGTGTTCCATACATGTTTTGAGGACTCGATTGTTGGTGCAGCATGGGGCCACATAGATGTAGCAAACTATTGAAAGCTTATCTCACTCGTGTCATAAAAGGAAGTCACCAGGGGAGAATTTGTACAATGTTGTCCTCAGGATGGCCAAAAAGGGGGGGGCCTTGTTGGTTGCTCAGTATCGTCTCAGCCTTCTTACGGCTCAGCAGTGCTCGGTGCAACTCACAGCACATCCAAAACACTACCCTCATGACAATCTCCAAAATGTCTATCTAGAGTCAGGTCAGCCATGTAGGTTTGAGTCCTTGCCCCAGTGAACTAACTCAGCATCCAATTCTGAGCAACCCTGCAAACTCACTTTCTGCTGGGGGGTTTCCAGAGTGTGGGACCAGGAAGCAGGCAAAGTCCCTGCCAATATGGGGTCCTCAGAAAGCTCCCCCCTGGCTTGCCTGACCAGCAAAGATGGTCAGGCACTTAACCAGGAGCATACTTTAGGGGGTCCGGGGGCCTGGGGCGGGGGTCCAGAAAATCTCCCAATTTTGGCAGGGAAATGGCGAGAAACTTAGGCTTGGGACTGGGTCAATGGATTCGAGAGCCGATTCATGCGACCCTTTTTATAATTTACTTTGTGGACTTGCCGACACGCTCATTTGCTGGAGTTGGGAGCTGTTCTCCCAATTCCCGGCGTAGCATGAGGTGAGCGTGTCGGCCTTTTGCATTTTAATGAAGCTGCTGGTGTCAAACCTGGATTTGGAGCACTGGGCCAAGATCCTTGGTTGAAGACAACTCCCAGCTTTGTTTGGGCCCCAGGCATGCGTAAGTCCACACATGGGCCCCCAAACTTGGCATGGCATTCCCAGGAAATATGCTGAACAAGTCCTCATATTCAGGTTGTGGCCAACAACAGCGCTTGTTGGGTTTCCAGTTTTGCACCAGTTGTACGTGGCAGATGCACTCGTGCTGAAAGTGCTTTGGGACCAAACCTGATCCCCCCATTTTTCCACCCCGATGGATCAGGTTTGACCCAAAATCTACAATGGAGCCCAAAAATGGCGCATATTCGGGTCAAAGCATGTGTTTTGGCATCCATTGTAGTAAAAGTGGCCAAATTTGGCCTTATAAGCCTGAACATTTGCCCCTGGCCTACACTCAGGGCCTCGACCTCACTTCCATTTATGCAAAAGTGCCAAGGTCACTTTTTGTGACTCTGCATACTCAGTTTTCCTTGGGGCAAGAACTCCTCGACTTCTGGCATAGCATGGCTGGGCTGACTTAAAGCCTTCAGATTCAGCTTTAAAGCAAGGGGACAAGGCTTCGTTGCAAGGCTTCTCTGTTGCCGTGCTTGCTCCTTTTTGTCTGTGCATACGCATAAAGCTTGCCATCCTGCCCCCTGGCTGCGCAGTACCTGCGGGACAAGTTCGACATCCCTGACCATTATTGTGTTGCCGCAGGCGACAGGTGTGTGATAAGGGTCTGAGGTTCAGGGGTCAGGGGTTAGACCTTAGTTAGGGCAGTAGGAGTGTGACTGCAAGGGTGCATCAAAGTATGAGCAAGCGGAAATGGTGGTGGAAAGCTAAGCTGAATCCAGTGCTCAATTTATGCAGGAGGACAAGCTGCTGTTGGGTGGGAAGTGTTTAAGCCATGTTGCACTCACCACAGCACCTGCACTTGGTGCAGAGTCTGAAGAGAAGCCTGAAGGGCAGTGCTTGATGGTCTCCTGCTTGTAACCTTGACCCTGAAGCATGAGTGCATGGATCTCTTACAGGATTGATGTTGTGTCTGTTTGTGCTTTCGTCTTGGCCAGCCTTTCCTGCCGGCATCCTCGACCTGGCTCATCAATCTAGTAGGTGTACTTTTAAAAGCCCCCTCCTGTGTGCGATCTTTTGTGCAGCGGCAATGACATCCTGATGCTGGAGGGAAACCACCCCGCCATCGTAGTGGGCAACGCGCAGCCAGAACTCCTGGCATGGCTTGCTTACCAGCCACAGGTGCGTCGCATGAGTTTCACGCAACCAGCACAATGGAATGCCCTGCTTCCTGCCCCACAGTGTCCGTGTTTTCTTGCTGTTTACTGGTTTTGTATCCCTCATTTTGAACCCCCGTCCACTAGACACTTCTTCTTGGCATGTCGCTGCTCACCTCTGTAGTAGCAGATACGTGCCGCGTGAGTTTTCTCGTTCGCAAGCAACTAGCCCTTTGCATCTGCCAATTCATCATATCGATGTTTCACTAGGTGCAGACCCTTGCATTTGGTTATGGAACAAGGGAAGACTAAGCAAGTCAAATGGTCGCATTAAGAGAAGGTTCCCTACTAGCCAGCCAGCCAAGACCTCACCCAATGGTCATCAGCTGGATTTTTGAGGACACTGCCATGTAGATTGATGCCGCCAGTTCCTAAGCATGGCCTCAGCCTAAGCCTTGCGGTTGTGGGATGCCCAGCTGCGCAAACGGCAATGAAGTTCTTCCTGGGAGTGTGGTTTTTAACATTTCCTTGCTCACGTACAGCCTGTCCGCTTGTCATGGTGATGACGCATTGACACATCCTACCACCAAATGTTGAGCATCCCTGTTACACTTCATGTCTTCATGCACGCAGACTGGCAAGGTGCTCCTGACAGATGCCATCTACGCTGACGGCATTATGGAGGGTCTTGCCAGGCATGGCTTGTTCTGACCTCCTTTGGTCCACAAGCATCTTCATGCCGCGGGCAAGCAGGGTGCACGTGCCTTGCCCAGCTTCTCTGCTTTCAGATCTATTGATGGCCTGGGCACGTCACATCCAATCTCAGTTTTGTAGTAGGAGGGCTCTGTAGTTGGCCCGGCATTGAGCTTTTGCTGGGTTTGGGTGTCTGCCCATGTTGTTGATCAGCATACCATACGGGGGAGCAGGTGCAAAGTTGGTTGCGCTCCTGGCTAAATTGTAGGTGCTTCACGTGAGCTACCGAGCAACCTGCTTTCGTGTTGTGGATGGGTTTCCCGAAATGCAGCTGAATTTGCCTTGGTGTGAATTGGGGCAAGAGGTTCTTGTATTTCTGTTAATTGTTTATATGCACCAGATATTTGTGGGCTTCACAAAAGAACAAGGCCAGCAAACTGAAGGTGAGTGTGCACCACCCGTTTAAAGCATTCCGTTAAAGAATGAATAAATATGTGGAGCACTCCACACTTGGACAGGCTGCAGGTGTCCAGTTCTTTTATTTTGTTGCAAATTTTGGACTTCCCTGAAGGTCCCATTGGGTCTGCTGCTAGGAGTAAAGCGTGTCCAAACATCAATCCATGTGCAAGTGAGGTGTGTAATTTGCAACTGAGTTTGCCTGTTTTACTTGCCGATGTACACCAACCATGCAGCATTGATGCATGCAGCAAGGATCTGCAAGTTCGGCAAAACGTGATGCAGTTTTGGCGCTTAGTTTGAAGATCACCTCACGAAAATTCATTTTTTGTTGTTTCTGCTTGTGCCTTGGATGTGCTTGGGCTTGATAATTCTATCATTGCTTTTGCGTTTCTGTGAGATATACACAATCATGCAAGTTACATGGCAGTGGCGTGTGTGCCTGCGTGCTTCAGTGTACCTTATTGGCCTTAATCATGTCCTGAGTGCTCAGCCTATATTCTCAACATGCAGATATTTGTAGCAATGCAATTACATGTGGACCCAGCTTGGCTGTTGTCTCTCCTCCCATGTCAAATAATGTACTGATGTAAGATGCCAAAAGAATTGTGTGATTTGACCAGTTGTAGAAAGGAATACACGAAGGACCGTGGAGGCATTGAAACGACTCTCACTGCTAGAGGTATGAGATGATGTGCCCCAAATGGAGCAGAGACTGAACAGGTAATCAGACGAACGTGGTCTCTCTGTCTAGTGGAGAGTATACAGCCGAACGCTTCATTTTCCAGAAGGCATTGCCCATGCCCTTATTTGCATCAGGTAGCAAACTCTGGTAAAAAGTGTGGGTACTAGCTTATGTTTAGCGTGCATGGGATTTCAAAGCGTCCTTAAGGTCTGAGAAGTATATCAGATTGGGAACGGGGGAGGGAGATTCAGTTGTAATCGGTCTTGCCTCTTCTCGAGCCAGCAGAAGGATATTGTAGAAAGGGTTGCTGCCTGGGCCAGCGCTAGGATAGGATAAGATAGGGTTACATAGCTGTACCTGCCTACAAAGGCAGCTTAGCTGAAGCAAAAAGGTGCCTGTAATTAAACCAAACCAAACTTGTGTATAAATGTCAACTGAGTGTGGAAACAATGTCTTGAACTGAGCTCAGAAGTGTTAACTGCTGAAAGAAACATGCGCACAGTCACTCTGCATGAAATGAGCATGTGAAGCTTAGCACGAATTCCACCAGGTTGCAGTGTCAGGTACTTCGAAAATACAAGGTTTACAAGGTTTACAAGGATAAGGCCTTCAGTCAAGAATTGCGACTGCTAGCCTGCTCATAAAAAGCGATTAATTTATGAAGGAAAAAAGGAAGTTTATGGTTGTTCTGGTTTAAAAAAGCGGACACATCATGAGATCCTGCCTGTGAGAACAAGGGAGCATATTTCCTGCGGAGAGAGACCACCTGGGGATGTGTGCAATGATAGAGGACATGTTGTTCATCCTGGACATTATCATCAGCCTCACAAAGGTCACAGTTTAGGGAAGACCTGTGATTCCAAGTTGCTGTCTCATAGCGAAGGGTGTGAACACAAAGTCTAAACCGAGCCACGTTGCGAATGACATCATGGGGGAGGTCAAGGAACATGTATCTGGGAAGACTGTAGGAAGAATGCCCAACCAAGGCCCTTTTTGTAGGAGTAGCGCACCACTGGTGATAGGTTAAGCAATTACTGTTGCGCTCTCTTGGGTGTGTGTTGGAAAAAGGCGCCCAATATTGTAGATGCCTGGTCCTGAGGTCCACGACAAACCGACTGAGATCAATGGGCTCACAATTCAGCAGCTTCTGTTTGAAGATGTGGGAGGGAGTTCGAAAATACACTCGATGCTGCGTGATGTGAAGAAAATTAGAATAGCACAATTCGAAAAATGGTCCAAGAGACCATGACAGACATGTTCATGATATGCTTCATACTTCAATTCTCAGCATCCACTGTCATGGATGCATTGTAATGTTCGAGAAAGGTAACCGCAGTTACAGCCTCGATTGTTCACATATCAGCATGATACATCAGGTGCATTACATTGTTCGAAGCTCTATGAACAGTTTTCATGAGACACCAAACACCCAAGCAGAGACTGCAGAGTCCTTCAGGCCCCAGCCTAATCCCATACATTGCTCGGCTCTTGGACGGACCCAGGACTCCCCCATACACCAGGGGGGGGCCAGCGCAAGGGATGCAAGCACCAGTCAGGTTGTTATCTTCAAGGCTAGCCTGGGACTTGGCAATTCAGGTTACAGGTTACACGGAAAAAAGGCATCCAGTCAAAACGGTTACTGCTAGCCTGCTCATTAAAAAGCAATAATTCATGTATGAAAGAAAGAAGAGATATAATAAGACTTGGCAATTCTGTCTGTGCATTCATTCCCAGCTTTCCAGCATGAGATATGACATTATAGAAAAAGATGTGACCTTGAGAGATGTGGGAACTATTAGACCATCATGATGATCACCTGCACAATGAATACGAATAGCCATGGACCAACTTACAAAGTAAAAAGAGCAGAATTAGCTGCCATTTCTGTAGCCTTACAGCGCGGCACATCCATAGCAACTGACAGTACTACATCACATTAGATACAAGCTTCTTAAACCCATGATCACACTTCTACAAGGTGTCTTCAGCCCAAATGGAAGCCAAACCTCGTCACAGATTGTGTGAAGAAGAAGGAGAAGAAGAAGAAGAGCACACTCCTACAAAGTAAATCACGTATAGGCGTCCTTGGAAATGCCGGCGCTGACGCACTTGCCCTAAAAGCAGCAGATGCATGAAAAGATGACACCTCACTCCACCAAGCATAATGGTTACAAAGGTTTCAAAGCATAAAAAATCCCTTTGTCCATCTTCACTGGCTAGGGAAGGGAAGGGAAGGGTTACACAGCTGTACCTGCCTGCGGGGTTAACCAAACCAGTCCAATCCAAAAGCAATATTATCTAGAAGCTCAGTCACAGCATTTCAGGCATGCAGACACGAATTTGGCTAATCCTAGGACATCAGCCTGGTTCATAAAGTCTCTAAGACGTGTTGCACTATTTGGGGGTGCAGAGCTAAACAGATTCTGGGACTGAGTGCGCAATTCTGTCAGATCCTGAGATGGGCAATCCAGAATAATGCGCACTTTGTCTTGTACAGTATGCCAATCACAATTGTTGTAGATTCTAAGCTCGTTCACTGGCTAGCTACACCAATTTAAAGATCTGGCTCAAACACAGAGGAGCCTTTTGCAACTGGAAGGACAAAATCAAAACAAAAATGCATGACAAACATAAGCTAGGGACGGTAACACCCAGACATTCAGCTACATAAACTGGCGAAGCCTCCGGAGAGGGTCCAATCACAAATCCACTACTGATTTCAAAGTCAGCAACACCTTCTGGCACATGTAAATTGCCACTCTCAGATCAGGCTGAGAGGACAGATACATGTAATCAAATCCCGAACAGACACCCTTTACAATGAAAAGCATGCCAAGCGCTTCCACAGCCACACTGGACCTGCTCTGTGCCCCTTATGTGGCGCACCTGATAGCACTTCCCAGACTCTGCTCAGATGCACAAACCGACACACGAACATAATGCACATAAATTGTCATAATGAAGCACTCAGCATTAGTGGTGAAGAAATTAGCAAGGGAGACCTTGGACCCTACATTGTAATTATGGATGCAACAGAGGAAAGTTCCCCTTTTTTGAGATGGAAGTTCTTGATAAGGTCCAAAGAAGCACTCCTCAACGGATGTTCCTATCTCGACAGCTCTGCGGAACACAACTGAGCCGTTCTATGCCGTCATAGTACTACCCTTCGAAGGCAGAGACTCTACCCGCTCTCCGGAACACATGAATCCAAGAGACAGAAATATACACCTCATTTGAAGCAAAGTTCTGCTCTGACACCAAATCTGAACAAGCTCTAGTAACTGCCCAAGCTCAACACAAAAACACTGTTGAGAACTTACACACAATAGCCCTTTTGAGCCACACACCACCGTGTGACAATAACAGAGTCTTATTACATACTATCCTCATCGGAGTTGCGGGAATGTTTTCAATTCATACACAATGAACTCCCTCTCAGAGGGCTCCTGTAAGCCTGGCTTAAACAAAGAGAAGGCCCTCGAACTTGCAACCAAACTCCATTACCATGCTGTCAAGACCTTAACAAAGATTACCAACACCAAACATGCCATCGGATTTAGCAAGAAAAGAAAAGAAAAGAAAAACTACGCAGGCAGTGAAGACACTCCCCGCATCAATTAAGGAAAAGAGGATACCTAGGGCCAAGGCACCGTGTATCCCCTTCACCAAGAGAAGCAAGAAAGAAGTCAATGGGGATCAGGAGGGTTACTAGCAGTAGCCCGTGCCTGATCTTGGCGATGAGAGTTGAGAGAAGTCTTCTCAAGAGCGCGTCTGGTGCTAACAAGTTTATAAGCATACTGAACAGAGTGAGCATGAAGCTTCAGAGCAAGCCTGGTAGCTGTATGAGTGTCAAGACCAAGCTCTTTAAGAGGCTCCAGAGTGTGGGGGGTGTAAATGACGCCTCCCACACCTAACAGAATGGTATGGAGGGTGACTTGAGCTGAGGCCCTTGAGAGATGGCTACATAGTCGCGGTGCTGCTGCTTGGAAGCCTCAAGCTGGTTCTTGGGCCTGGTGTCTTCACAGTATTTGACCTCCACGAGATGAACGTGCCTCTGTTCTGGAAGGAGCTGACTAGGATGACGGACCTTGGAAGGAGGTGGAGTGGCTGTGGCTGGTGCTGAGTGCTCCCTGTTCCCCCCGCGCCCCCCTCGACTTCTCAATGGATGCCGGGAATTGGTCTTTGGCACTCTTTTCATTGGAACAACTAAAATGGCATCAGGGCGACTAGAAGTGAGCCTTTGTTTGTCAGGGAAACGACGAGGGAAAATGAATTTTGGAAGGGTTCTATTTGTTGAGTGTTCAGGGATCTGCAGGTTCTGTAAAGCAAGACGATCTGCGCTGCCAATGTCCGTGGAGGCAAGGCCTGCCCCAAAAGGGCCTTTGCTGACACCTTTAAGGTGGATTATGCTGGCAATGTTGTGGCGCTCGGTTACCATATTTGATATGGTGGAGTGCTTACATCCTGAAAGAATGTGGAGGGCACTGTCTGGCTCCCCGCAGAGGGGACATTGTAGGATGGTGGACACTTTAAAGCGCACTGCATGCTTTTGGTTGAAGAGGGTACCTGTGCGGTAGTTAAAAATGTTTCGTTTCATTTTAAAAGAAAGTTTTGGCATGGTCCAGAAGGCATTGCTAACCTTTTTATGGACTGTAGGAAGTAGGCTTTGATATTAAGAGTTGAAAGTAAGAGTTGATGATGATTGGATGAAGAGTTGATGATGATTGGAAATTGAAAATGATAATAAGACTTGATACTAAGAGGAAGTAGACTTTGATAATAAGAGCTTTGATAATAAGAGACCAACCCAAGCGATGGGGGAATGGGGTGGGAGGCTGCTGGACGGGCTGCTTACAGGAAAGCGAGACAGAAGCCTTGAAGCATGGCCGACAATCCGCATTAGTTTGCTTGCTCCTTGCTGTGCTCCTAGATGGTGGAACTCACTAGCCTAGTGACTGAATGTCTTTGCTGACTGTTAGGTCTTTCCTTTATGCACGCTGGCTGTTGCCCAGTGGTGACTTTTTACTTATTTTTGAAGAAGAGAAGGGAGAAACAAAGAAAAAAAATAATAGGTGCCCGGGGCAGCAGTGCCGCGATCCAGGCCATGCAAACAGATTGATTTTTTAGATTTTTGGAAAGCTACGTGGGTTTGGTGAGTTTTTGGCAGCATGCAGCTCAGGGCACCCGGGTTGTGATGAGTGTTTCTGTTTTCAATGGCACGTCTGATTGAGCTAAGTTTGTGTACTTATTGCACAGAATGGGCATGGAGAATTTGTGCAAGTGTAGTAGACCTCTGCGGGTCGACCTTCAATCTTCTGAATTGATCAAGCACGTGGCAGTTTATATAGTCTCACCTACGCCCAGGATTATTGCGTGGCCTCTGAGAGTGTCTCAACACCTTAGCGGACATACCGGATATTTAATTTTTTCTAGAAGGATATGGTATTTTTGGATGGTAGTATCCATTTATTATACATATATATGTATTATGTAAATATATCTATAAATATTTACATATGTCATGAAGACCATAGCACCAGACGCACTCTTGAGAAGACTCCTCTCAACTCTCGTCACCAAGATCAGGCACGGGCTACTGCTAGTAACCCTCCTGGTCTCCATTGACTTATTTCTTTTGTTTCTCTTGGTGAAGGGGATACATGGTGCCTCGGCCCTAGGTATCCTCTTTTCCTTAATTGATGTGGGGAGTGTTTTCACTGCCTGCATAGTTTCTCTTTTCTTTTCTTTTCATGAAGACACTGGACTGGTGACTGAATGTAAAAAGAAAAGAAAACCTACTTAGGCAGTGAGAACTCCATCAAAATCGAAGGTTGAAAAAAAAGAAAAAGGAAAGTCTACGCAGGCCACAGGCTGCGTGCATTAAGGAAAGGTCCCTTAACTAGCAAGGGCCTCACCAAAGGTCCCTCAAAATTACACAAGCTACAGCTAACCTAGGAGAGGGAAAAAAACAGAACTAATGGGGGTTAGGTGGGTTGTCGGCCATGCCCCGAAACGCCCGGACTCTCCTTCTCCTAATGTCCACTTCTACAAGCCCAGCACCCCCCCCCCAAGAAGCCCCCTGTAAGCAAAGGGCATGTCTGGAGTTTATGGTATTGTTTAATTATTAAAAGGCATGGCAACTCAAATTGTATGCTAGGGACTTTGCTTTTTGTTTGGTTAGGCCTAAGGTGTGAACCTCAGTCAATTTGTGGTGGACCTAAGAACTAGACACCGTGACATTAGCTACTGGAATCAATTCACAACTCCTGATCCCAGAGTAAGCAACAGTAAGCGGCTGACATATCATCAATGGTGCGCACTTCCTGTCAGAGCTGCTTATGCCATTCACCCTCCTTATATTCTGCCTAAATACATGTATTCGGATTTTCCCCATCATGTCCTTCGCAACATTGCCAGATTCAGGCTGCAAGTTCACACTCTTTGAGTTGAAAGGCTGTTTGGTCCAACGGTACTTCTCCAGTCTGTGACACCTGTGATTTTGATGACATACAAGAATAAAAGCATGTGCTGTTCAGATGTTCCAATCCCCAGGTCTGCTCTCTCCGTCAGAAGCATGCCTCACTTTTTAGCAAAACTTCTCTTTTCTACACCTCCACGTCTCCCACAGGATGCCCTGTGTATTAACCATGTGAATTCCCAGGATATCAATATTTTTCTAAACCAGGATAACAACAAACTTCCTTTTTCCTTCATGATCTCATGTGTTTTTATGAACAGGCTAGTAGTCAAACGTCTTGACTGAGGCCTTTTTCCCCTTGCAATCGTAACCCTTGTAAGTTACAAGTTGTTACCCTTGTAGGGCAAGGAGTGACCAAGATAGCATTAGGGCGGAGTTGTGTCTAGCTTAATCAGGAATCTTGGGTTCAAAAAGATACCAGGAGCCAACTGAACGTTGAGCATCACCCTACTCAATACCATGCATGTCTGGATTAAAAAAAGTTCAAACACCTCCCCTCTGACAAACAACAAGTTGTTAAAAATCTTTGTAATGATTACATTTCATTGTATTCCACGCATAGATGGTCAGGTAGGAGTCTATATTTAACCAATCCAGTCCATTCTCATGCTCTAAGTCTATTTCTGGAGGACTCAACTGTACACTGATGGCAGGCGTCATATCCAGAATGCCAAAAATGAAATTAGGGCAGGCGACTCCTGCCCTCTGACGACAAAAAACTTTGTTGAGCCCAACGGCTGGCGTAGACTTTTCTTTTCTTTTTTTTAACACCATATGCTGAACTGAATTAGCAGCAGTTGCTGCTGCCATCATGCACTCTTGTTCACACATTGCTTCAGACAGTCTCACCTATCTTCATCAAATACGTAAACAACAAATTTACCCTGAGAAGCACAAGCACTGCTGTTGGCAACACATTCAAGGGGATGTCCTAAAAAACTACATTTTCTCTCATTTGCAACTCACAAACCATTTGTTTCTATAAAGTAAAATCCTATGCTAGCATTGCTGGTAATGAATATGCAGATGCTATTGCAAGATATCAGGCAAACCAAGCAAATAATAGTGTGGCAGATACTTGGATCCCAAGTGCATGTCCTGGTGGAAACCCATTTTCACAATCCTTCTGGTTAGCCAAGGTGGAAAAAAGAGCATACTACAGGCATGTCCACAGCTCCTGCATTCATTCCTAAAATCATCTACCTCCCCGATTATCTATATTCAAAATGCTCTCAAGTCTCACATGCGTACAAGTCACAGACTTGGGTATGCCAACCTCAAAGGCTACTACTCATACTTTCAGAGTGTGTTGCCACATGTTGAGAAGGAACTCAGCAATGCCTTTAGAAACATGCCCTGCACATTGTCACGTACGAAGTGCACCATCTTACGATACCGCACAGGCACCCTCTATAACCAAAAAATGCAGTCCGCTTCATAAGGCTCACTAACCCATTATGCCCTCTCACAGGCTGTCATCAATTAGACAGCGCACACCACATGCTATCAGGCTGCCAAAATCATATCATCTCCAGCATGAAAACTGAACGCCATTATGTTGCTGGAAGAATGATCACCAATGCTCTTAGGAACAGCCCTTAGGGAGCAGGCTTGGTTACCACGGACATAGTGAGTGATGATAGGTTGGCACAGCACGACCCCCAAATCCCGGTACATGCATCTAACAGAGTCATACGCCCTTACCTCCTTCCACGTAATTTTCCTAAGAGATCTATACTCACATCTAGCCGTCCTGATTCAAGGCTCTTCTGAGCCAATGTGTCCCCTTCTCCTTAATTGATGTAGGGAGAGTTTGCCTACATGGTTTTTCTTTTCTTCTTCTTTTTCTTCTTCTTCTTGCTCCTCCCCCTCCTCCTCCTCCATCTCCTCACCCCATATGATACGCAGTAGGAACAGCAACCCACACAGGTCCAATACAACTACCCGCGTTAAACAACCCCATCAACTAAGTGTGAACCAGCGGCATGTACACTTGATAAAGGTTAGATATTGTGAAGATACTAGGCTGGGCAACAGTTGAAGACGGCACAGCAGCAGCATGCAGATCTATGCAAGAATACAAGTGGAAAAACTGTCACATTACATACCATCCTTCTGGGTATTGGTGGGACCTGTTACACCGAGCACACCCTCAACCATTTTAAACAACTGGGACTTGACCACCAACGTGCCATTTGACTTGCTCGCAAACTTCATGCCCATTCTATTGCGTATGCCAACAATTTTGTTTCCACAAGGTGTGCTATTCAAGACGCTAATACTTCTCACAGCCATGTTCTGGAGCTGGTTGCTTCCAGTAACCCTCCAGATCCCCATTAGCATTCTCTGTTTTGTAGCTTTATGGTGGAGGGGACTCACGGCTCTTCTGAGCAAATGTGTCTCCTTTTCCTGTGTGTGCTGCATGGTCTCCACGGAAGGGTACTCAAACCCTCTTGACTTTGACCCCTCCTACAAGAAGTACTTCAGCGCCAACCCTCGTGACCAGATCTTTAGAGCTTGCACGAATGCCCTCTCAGTGCGCTATTCTGGCTACTCCTTCTGTCACCCCCCTCACGACGATGAAACCATGACTCAACACCTGCGCCACGCGCTCCACTCCTCCATTTAAACCGATTTGCCGGTTGCCACCTTCATACTCCTACCCCACTGGAGGGGCCCCAGCGGCAATGCCTACATGAATTGGCTAAACAACCACCCAGGATACATCAAAGTGCTTTCCAAATTCCCTGCAAGACACATCCATTTTGAACCCCCCCAGTACTGGTTCAACACCGTACCCAACCCCACCCATCCTACATACCCCACACAGCTCATTGTTGTCTGGAACACACAAGCAAGGGAGACCCTACAAAATGCCAATGAGCGCTGGTTTGAAGAGCTTCAGCACAACGTCCCAGCCCAGTGGTTACCTCTTGCTCGTCCTGCCCCCCCTAGGAACCTGAGCTCCAACCAACGACTAATATCAAACAAATGGAGGAAAAAGTTTCTATCCCTTCCCCTCGAGGTGTCCCTTGAATGCTCACACAAGCACACACAAGCAGTAGTAGATCACCACCACACACAAAAGACCACATTCACACCCAAAATTCAGTGTTGGAAAGACATCACTTACACTGATGGTAGCGTCATGAAAACCAAGAATGATCCCTCCCCTCTGGTTGGCTCAGGCGTCTACAAACCAAACAAAGAGGGCGACCACCCCTCACCACAAATACAACTGTACATCAAACCCAATGGCCGTGGCCCAACTAACACAAGCAACAGAGCAGAACTGGCTGGCATCCTTGTTGCACTCCAACAGGGCCACACAAACATAGCCACTGACAGTGCGTCCTGTCTGTCCCAAATCTACAGGCAGGTTCTCAATCCAATGCGCATGCGGACCCACCTGCATGCAGAGCTCATTCAAGCTCTTTCAACCATCATAGAGCACTCACCACACCAGCTCAACTTCTATAAAGTTAAAGCCCACTCTGGCGTGATTGGCAATGAGGGAGCTGATGCTTGCGCACAAACTGCAGCTCTTATGGATAACACAGATATCTCATTGCCTGAAGCCAAGGACCCTTTCCACAACTCCTTTTGGTTATCCGTCAACCCTCCCCGAGGGCACTCCCATACTGCCACACCCCTTTACCTCACCAACTTGAAAGATAATCTCAAAACACACATGCATAACAAACACAAACTTGGCTCTGCTGATATATCCAGTTGCTATTACACAAGCTGGCAGCAACTCACACAACCCCCATCTCATAATAGCAATACCAGCACAGGCTTACTTAAGCCATCCCCTAAACTTGCTAACCAAAAAATTAGCAATTCCTTTTGGAGCAACCCCAAGATTACCCTTAAACAACAAATAAACCTCAAGTACCGCACTGGCACAATCTACACCCAGAAACACGCTGTCAGATTCAATCACACATCTGGGCCCGCCAACTGCCGACTATGCGGCAAGTTGGACAGCATCAATCACATTGTCCTCGGATGCTCACACCCAACATGCCAAGGGATGTTCATAAACAGACACAACACTGCCCTCAGTCTCTGTTGCGAAGCCCTCAGCAAAGGTGCACATGGCTCATTCCTTGTTGCAATGGATGCTTGCTGTAGGAAAAAGCTCCAAGAACAAGGCATTGAAGTCCCTGAAAACATCTCCAGGGAAATTCCTGACTGGGCTTTTCCCAATGGTGCTGGCCCCTCTGCCCGACACCAAAGCCGTCCTGATGCTGTCTTTGTGCGCTCTATCCCAGGGAGAGCAACCCATCTCGACCCTAAAAGGATACCTGCTCAAGATAGGGATATCCACCTTGTGGAACTTTAATTTTGCCCTGACACTAACCCCTTACCCAGCCTACGAACAGCTGCTGACCAGCATGATGGTACCATTTCCAGACTTCGCACCCGTAGTCTCAGAAACCCAAACAGAAATAATAAGGTGACCTTGCACACCATTTTACTTGGTGTAGCAGGTACTACCTATAATGACTACACCATCACTCCTCCGGTTGAGCTGGGTCTTACCAGACATAACGCAGAAAAACTAGCCTCTCAATTAAGTTGCCATGCACTCCAATCACTAACAAAAATAATAAACACCAGGCACTCATTATACTTGCAGGGTTCTTTGGGCAGGGGCGGCACTGGGGGTGAGGCAGTTCAGAGCAGGAGGAGGAGAGTCCACGCCCGCAGGCGCATGGCTGACAGCAACCCGCCAGACCCGCATTAGTTGCTCTCCATTGGTTCATAGCTTGGTTTAGGCTGGGCCTGTGAACCTCCTCGGTGAGGCCCTAGCTAGCTTGCTAGTTAGGGGACCTTTCCTTAATGCACGCAGCCAGACCTGGCCTGCGTAGTCTTTTCTTTTCTTTTCTCCTTTTCCTTAACTAATGAAGGGAGACTTTCCTCTGCCTACTTAATTTTTTCTTTTTCCTCACCTAGGACACACATGAAAGAAAAGTAAAGAAAAGATAAGAAAAAGAAAAAGAAAAGAAAAACTACGTAGGCAGTGAAACACTCCCTACATCAATTAAGGAAAGGGGACAGGACACACATGACAATACTGGTATAGAAGGTATTGAATTATTGGGTCGTGAGCATACCAGATGGAGTGAAGTCCATATTCATGGAGCTTGCGTGCAACTTTTACAGCCTTACACTGCTCCCACCTCGGCTTCGAGATCAAGAGGCTCAAATTGAATCAGATTACAATATCCATCATGGCTGCCCTTGCAAGGCTGGTTGATTGCGTGAGCACTTGGTGCTGCTTACCACTTCAGGACTTGCCATCAAGATAAAAGGACAGAAAAACTTTGTAGGCAGAAAACCCCCCCTACATCAAGAAAGGGAAAGACAATACCTAAGGCTGAGGCCCTGTGTGTCCCCTTCACAAAGATAAGAAAGACAAGAAAGAGGTCAATGGGAAGGGTGTTACCAGTTACATCCTGTGCCTGACCTAGGTGATGAGGATAGGTAGAAGCCACTGGAAAACTTCCAGAGCCAGGTGCACTTTTGAGGAGACATCTGACAAACCTTACAGGATGTGAAAAGGAAAAAAATGAAAAGGAAAAAAGGTCTACACCAGCCAAAAGGCTGCGTGGATTAAGGAGAGGCCCCCCTAAATAGTAAGCTAGGAAGGGCCTCACCAGAGGGCCCTCAAAACTAGACACAGCTAGCCTAGGAGAAAGCCAGAAACAGAGCTCATGGGGTTCTGGAGGGATGTCAGCCATGCTCCTGCCAGTGGACGCCCGGACTCTCCTTCTCCTGCTCTTTACCGCCACGCACCCAGCAATCGCCCCCCCCAAAAAGCCCCTTGAAACGAAGAGGATGTCTGGTGTTAACAATTGTCGCTAGTCTTTGGATAGCATGGCAGCTCCATGGATGGATGCTAGTGACTTGGCTTTTTGCCTGGTTAGTCCCAAGTTGATATGAGGTTTAATGGTGTAGTCATCATAAATAGTGCCTGCCACACCAGTTTAGATGATGTGCAAAGTCACCTTGTTGTCCCTGTTTAGGTTTTTTGAGCTGTGGGTTTTGAGCCTGGTTATAGTGTTGGCAAAGAAAGAAAGATCTACGCTTGCCGTTCGGCCGCGTGCATTAAGGAAAGAGCCTCCCAATGACTTCCACCTATAGAGGGCATCTTTTCTCCACCCGGCCACAAGGATTTGATCTGGGGACCTCCTTCTTGCTGTCGCCCTCCTTGCGCTTGACCAAAGCCCCGTAACATGACGGTGGCTGAGCTCGATGCTCGTGTTGGCATATTGGGCAGTTGTGGCTTCTGGAGTGGGAAAGGGCTTGGTACCAGGGCAGAATTTAAGGTCGACAAGGTGAATGTCCCTGTCTTGAGGAGGGATCTGAGTAGGATCAAGGTGAGCGCGCTGGCCTGGGAGAGAGCGCACAAAGACAGCGTCAGGGCGTTACAAGATGTAATGGCGAGGCATTTTCAAGATGAGGAATGATGATTGTCTGATCCCTGTTGGCTTCGAAGCCAATATGAACTCATATCTTTTCCCTTGAGGAAAGGGTTGTTGAATTGCGTAAATGGACCAATATTAACCTTGGGTATCCCCCTGTCCTGTATTTATGTACAAAATGATTCTGCTGTCAACACACAACACTATGTGCTTTTACGTATACCTTTTCTGGAGCCAGGTGCTGTTAATCACCCTCAAAAAGCTGTGCAAGGACACAGCAAAGTCCCAGAGGGTCCATGCCAAGAATGCAAATAGGCAATGAGGAAGCAAGTGACAGCAGGTATGCTCGGCTACTTAGCAGGCTCCCCTACACGAAAGGAGAACAGTCGGTTTACAATGAACATATGTACACATGCATATAAACACATGCATGAGAACAAAGGATTGCAGCAATCCAATTGCGCATGCTCACAGTCATAACATCAAAAAGCAAACACAAATGGCTACATCATTACACACTCAAGGCAGGTTTACATAGCACGTCCTGTTTCTATCTGTTTCTCCTCCTTCTGTTGCGCATCGATCCCTGTTTAAGAGCTTTCAAGTCTACTCCAAGTAGGTCGAAGATCGGGATACCGTTCATTCGTTCGAAAGTCTCTACTACCCTGTGTACTGTAGCAGAGGGGGCTCCAACACGCCCGTCTCCGTGTGAGCTGCTGCATGGCGTCCCTCTATAATGATATTGTATAAGAACATGTTACATTGTCTTTGAATTCAAAAGGTCTGCGTAGTGATAGGATAAATTAACACAGTGAAGTAGCAGATCAAATTCATTTTGTAACGCTAAATTAATTGGTATGGGATGCAGGTTACTTGGCGTACACCCTCTCCAGACGCAATCTCTGAGCATCTCCTTCTACGGACTAGTACTTCATGACAATATCATTACTTTGTAAGTTTATTCCTTAGAGACAGGTGAATGGAGGGCTGATCTTGCTTATCCGCCATCAGGATGAGCGATCGTCTGTCTCAATCACTTTATTTTGACCGTGAGAATTGCTATAATCACAAAGGAAGGAAACGCACCGTCATACATATTGCTTGCTACTGAGTTGGAATATCTCCCAGCACACACGTGCCTCCCAAGATGCAGTCGACGCTTTGGCCAAAGCTGTCCCTGTTCACAGGGGTAACGCTTCTGGCGCTGACCCTTCTTGTTTCCTCTGGTAGACATAGGGGTAGCTTAATCCTAAAAGTCAGGCAACTGCTCTTGAGGGGGCGGAAACGCATGCCTGAGGTAAATTCCCTCAGTTAAACCCTCTTCATACATACTCGCACACGCACACACACACACGCACGCACGCACGCACACGCGCGCACACACACACACACACACACACACACACACACACACACACACACATACACACACGCACGCACGCACGCATGCACGCACACACACACACACACACACGCACGCACGCACGCACGCACGCATGCATGCACGCTGCACGGTTCAAGCACACCATGGCACTCTCTTTAATTTCTTTGTGTCGCTGTGTTTGCAGGAGGAGCAGGTGGAGGAGGAGCAGAGCAAGGAGAGACAGCATGAACTTTCTTTAACCGGTAAGTCAAATGCAGGGAGGCCCACAGCCCTCATCAGCTGCAGGTCCTGTCTGCAGGCTGCCCGCTAGAGTGCTCACAATGACACAACAACAGAGGTGCCTTACACACTGCGTGCATGAGCTTCCACACTAAGAGGTTTTAGCTCTGTTCAGCCGTGTCCGGTGCAATCGCTTCTTATATTTGCCTGATTGCACACATACAATTTCTCATCTCAGGAGGTGTGTGCAGTTTGCAACATGTGATGTGAGTCAAGGAGAGTCCTTCTGCGTTCAAACCTGCATGCAGCCCCCCCCCAGATCCTGCCTCTGCGCACGCCAGGGGAGCTCTTAGCATGGCATGAGCCCTGGCAGTGCCCCCCCTCGGCGTCTCCCAGCGCCGCCGTGTTCAGCAGTGTCAGGTCCCAGGAGCATAGCTACCAAAGTCAAGCTCTTGGCACCACACTGGTGGATGATGCAAGAGTCCAAGCAGCAGCACGCGCGCGGCACAATGCATTCTGTGCCGCACCCATTAACAGCAGCTTGCACAACCGGGTTGCCCTCACCAGCAGCTTAGCCTCCAATAGTAGCGATGCCCACCATCAGCGCTCCAGGCAGCAGGGCTGGGCGGCTGATGCAAACTCTGCAAGCTCCCTCCAGGACCCCATCTCCTCCCCCTGCCTGCCCTCTGCTTTGTCTCCCATGTCTGCAACTAGAGGGGAGGCAGGGGCGCAGGTGCCAGGTGGGCAGCATGTGAGCAGCAGGCCACAGCTGCTGGTGTGTCATGATATGCAGGGAGGCTACCTGGACGACAGGTGGGCTGTGCTGTTGCCCTGGTGTATGGTGCCCAGAGGGTTCTAAGGTCCTGAAGCTAAATGTTTTTGACCCAACTTGCATCTATCCTTGATAGACACAGACGTCTGTCACTTCACAGACACTACTATTGGATGGTATTGGAGGATGTGTGGGCATAGGTTGCAGGCTGCAAATGATGATGTAGATAAGCTGAAAGCGCTGCTGTCTGTCCTAGAAATGGTGCAAGCACATGTGCTTTGAGTTTTAGCAGTTTGGACCTTTTATCTTGTATTTAGCGACCCTGGATGGTGCCGCCATCTGTGATGTATGCCGGGCAGAGCACCATTATGACAGCCAGCAAATTATTTACATGTGCACCTCACACACATACACACGCACATACAGGTTTATCCCATGCACATACACAGGTGTACAACGACTACCAGCTGGACAGCATTGGAGATCTGTATAGATGTCTTATGAGACGCAAGCGCGCGCACACACATGCACACATTTACACACACGTAGGTTTGTCCAAGGGACATCAGATCAAGCTTCCTTCCGGCTTTGGCGATGGGACACAATTGATACTTTCGTGTATTTCAGGTTAGTTGTATGGCAGGCATGGGTCTACCTGCCAAAGCCAAACTGGTTAATTTTGTCAACAATCCATCGTTGATTGCAGCAATTGGCTTATTGGCGTGTTTCCCAGTCAAATCTTAAACTATGGCTGCCTCTATTATTTCTGCCTGAAGTGAACTTGGCTTAGTGTGTATTGAGCAGCTAAATGGAGCCATGCTCTTGTATTATGTTCAGCGACCTCCTTGCAGACAAGTGCCCAGCCTGGTTTTAATCCGTTCTCTGACAGTCTTATGATGCTTCATTTTAGAAGCCAGAAGCTGTTTCCTGGATTGTTTGTTAGTATCTCTCTGCTGCACAAGGTGAGGATTTTGGCATCGGGTCTTTGCTTTCCTGCTGCAGCCCCAGCAGCAGGTTCTCTCAGCCCAAGGATAAGATGAGCACGTTTTCATGTTTGCAAGCAGGTGGGCTCTCCCGGCCTTCAGCAGACCCTCTTTGCCAGCTTGATCAAGATTGAAAGTTTCACTTTTGTCCAATTGTCTCACTTGTACGCAATGACCCCTGCAATGTCTAAGTCTTGGTGACGAATCCCCATGTTTGCTTGCAGCCATCACCTCGTGACAATCCCGCCTCCATCATGGATCTGTGCCGCCCATAGGAATAACACCAAGGTACATGACGCTCTGTTCGCTTAGTGAACAAAAGGGATGAGGGTGTGCGACTCCTTTTTGTTTTTGGAAAAGAGAAAACTACTTCTGGGATGTTTTGTGTGATGAGCAGGTTGTCTGTTGCAAATGCATAGAGCAAAAATGTGCGCATAAGTCTGCACCATCCTCCCACCCCCAGCCTTGTATAGCCCCTTGCCCTTACTTGGCAGGGGCCTGCTCAAGAATCCTTAGGCGAGTGGGATTGCCTCACTCAACGTTTTCTTTCTCCTCTGATGTACCCCTGTTTTCCTTTCCTGACTGAAGTTTTTGTGCCTGTCGTAAGAATTACGCACCCCTTTAGCCCAGATATCCTTTGTTTCTTCATCTCTTGTTCACCTTTGGGTAGCGATTTTTGTCGACTTGAGGCACCTCAAGAAAAACTGCCGATTCTCCTCCTTGCCCAGGGATTTGCAAAAATACGTAGAAAGTCCCCACACGTGTTTTGCTCAACCTTTGATATGTATTTTTTCATATCAGATGCAGACATCGTCGTGATGCTTCCTCACTAAAGCTAACTGTACTTTCCCAATCCATCCTTTAATCATACTTCAGACGTTCTTGCTGCTATGATCCTTTTACATATGGCCTGATGCACTCACAAACACATCGCGCTCTTTTTTTCTATGAAGGTCTTGGGGACATTCATAACTGAGTGGGCAGAAGGAAGCAAAGTTTGTAAGCAACTCTTTTCATCACGCAGCATGGCGCAGCAGGTAAGGTGAACCTTTGCAATACTTGTAAAAATCTTTTCACTGTACAGCATTAATAGTAGAATTAGCCTGATCAAATTTAGCGTTAGAATTAGTTTCTTTCACCATAATTAGCACTGCAATATTAGAGTATTGCTGATGCAGCGGAGATGTATGGTAAAAACAAAATGCAAGAGCACTATTGCATGCGTTCGCACGCTTGCATATGTGCGCACGTCCACGGGCACACACACACACACACACACACGAATACACACACGCATACAAGGTTTACAAGGTTTACAAGGATAAGGCCTTCAGTCAAGAAGTGCGACTGCTAGCCTGCTCATAAAAGGCAATCAATTCATGAAGGAAATAAGGAAGTTGTTGTTGTTGTTCTGGTTCAATAAAAGCAGACACATCATGAGATTCTGCCTGTGAGAACAGGGGAGCATATTTCCTGCGGAGAGAGACCACCTGGGGATGTGTGCAATGGAAGAGGACATGTTGTTCATCCTGGACATCATCATCAGCCTCACAAAGGTCACACACGCATACACGCATGCACACCACATGACACACACACACACACACACACACACCACGGCAAACATACACACACATGCGCGCGCGTGTTCACTCACATGAGCTCATGATCACTTGACATGCAATTGGATCCATGCTCCTTAATAATGCATAAGCAATGTGCACACAATGTCAAGCAAATAATCTGTTTTCCTCTCTGCAGACAGCAGACCAGCTGGTGCGCGTGGCACGCTACCATGGTTTTGATGGATGGCTGATCAACATTGAGTGCGAGCTACATCCAGCGAAGGCCTACATACCCCACCTTTTACACTTCCTGGCTCACTTACGGGCTCGAATGCGTGAAGTGTGTGGCAGCCATGCCGCAGTGATTTGGTGAGGTAGACTTTGCTTAATACTGTTGCCCCCTTTCTTCGAGATGCGTGAAGTGTGTGGCAGCCGCGCCGCAGTGGTTTGGTGAAGCAGATCTTCTTGGCACTTGTCGTATTGCCTCTTTTTCTGGATGCATGGATGTGAAAGATTGGAGCACAGGATGATGCGGATTATGGTGTTGTTCACAAGGCAAGTGAAGCAAGAAGACATGATGGAGCTGGCATGTGACAGCGCCACACCCTTCCCTGCGCGTGCATAGTCCTACATTAATTGCGTTGCAGTTTGCATACAGGTACTGTAGCTGGATGGGGTTTTTTTAGAGCGATCAGTTTAATTGGGGTCTCCCTGACCTGGGAGACTTTCTGTTGCAGTGCTGTAAAAGATTCTAATTTTGCAATGGCGTGCAATTCTTTGACAACGGATCAACCATTGCCCCATCCAGGAACAGGGCAGATGTTGCTCGCAAGGCTTTAGCATCTCACCAGCTTGTGATCGTATAATCCCACAAACAATCCAGGATTGCAATGATTGATATATGCTTCTAAATTTTGCTCAACTTTGCTCCAGGTACGATGCTGTGACGACTGAGGGGCATCTCCGCTGGCAGAACTCTCTGACCTCACTGAACTACCCTTTCTTGGATGTCTCCGATGGGCTCTTTTTAAATTATCAGTAAGGCCACGCTGATCAAACTCGGACAAGCTTGCTGCTGAGCTTTAGCGCAATGTGCAACAATGCCTCAGATGGGCTTCTTTTAGTGATTAGCTAGGAACTCTGCTGGTCACCATCTGACAAGCTTTATTGCACTTTGCAAAGACGCCTGCACAACATTGTGCTCTATCTGTGCATCTTTGTACGGTGCACTATATTGCACTTGTGCACTCGTATCTGTATGCGTGTGTGTACGCATCCGTGTATGCATCTCCGTACGGTGCTCCAGGTGCACTCGCACTCATCCTTTTCCCGCTTCTTGGACTGAGCAACATCTCTTATGAAACACCATCATGCTAGCAATGCACCACGTAAGTACATCCAGCATAGCAAACACAAATTGCAGGCCTCAGCAAGACTTGTGAATGCAGGCGGTTTTTGATTGATGTTTATTGCATTTGGTCTTTGGCATATGTGTGTGATACATGGAATGCTGGACAAGACAATGCACCTCTGTGGACTTGCATCCAGAAACCTTTTGGAATTTGCATTGTGTGAACCTGTGTGTGTGTGTCTGTGTGTGCTTTGCAGCTGGAAGTCTGAAACACCTGCAGAAGTGGCCGCCGTTGCTGGTTCAAGAGCATGCGATGTTTACATGGGAGTGGATGTACATGGCAGGGGAACGTTTGGTGGAGGCAAGGTACGTGTTTGCAAGCTTGCATGAGTAAAATTTATGGTGACTTATGATGATTTAAGACCCATTGTACCTACAGTCAGCGACGCAAAACCGTCTGAAATGGCAGGCATTGCTATCTTTAATTGAAACTGGCTTTTTTGGGACTAACCTCCACAGCTTATTGCCTTTGCACCCTAGGGCTGTTTTAGCCCTGTTGGTTTGACTCCTCATTGCACGCTTCAAAATATGGGCACAGTTTGTTCAGGAGTCAATGATGCAGTCATGTTATTCTCTCTGCCTTGCCAGTACACAGCATACGCTCCGCTTGCACCTGCTCACATCCTCCTTGCAGAGGCTTAGTCCCTCCAAGTGAGCAACTAACGCCTCTTGTGCTTCTGTACTCCGCAGACAGCCTGCGATGTTGCCCTCCTTGCTGCACGCATGTCAGGTGAGCAGAGTATGGTTCATGCTGTACCAAAGTTCCTTTTGATTGGGCAGCATGTGGCTGTGCATTTGGATTTGATTGGGCATATCCTGGATGCACCATTACACATGTTGCTCTCCCACTTCACTGCAGGCGTGTCAGCTGCAATTTTTGCGCCAGGCTGGGTGCATGAAAATTTCCCAGGTATGCTGATGACAAGCTCAGGAATGCAGCAAATCAGACCTCCTGCTAGAAACACGTTTTAGGCGATGAGGGGCACAGGGCTATGCTCTAGCTCATGACAATGTCGTGCATTTCTACAGCCTCAATGTGCTTGTCCAGGTACTCAGGTTTAAAGGAAAAAGCCATCAGTCTTGACTGCCAAGCTACAGCGACAATTTGCCTTTTCCATACGGCTTGCAAGGCGTCCATCTCATCTGTGCAATGCATGCTTGCTTCCTCAGACACAAGCGAGGAGGTGCGGGAGGACATCTCAGAGACATTTTGGAGACGTGTGGTTGAGGTGAGTGGCAATCATAGTCAAGCCAGGGCAGAACCAGGAGTTGGAGTCTCCTTGTTGGAGTCTCTGAGTTGTCACTCCACATATCAGGTTTGCTTGCAGCTGTCACATATCCTGCCCCTGTTGCGAAATGTAGCTCTATTTTCTTAGAGCTGGACAACTCCCTAGATAGCTGGATTTCCTCTTTTCCGTTTTCCTTTCACAAATCTAACCCCATGCCATCCGCATTTTTCATAAATGTCATGTTCACCAACAAATGATAAAAGACGGAGGACCTCAGATCACCCAAAAATGGCCCACAGCTGAGCGTGACGGCTACATCCTGGGACCCTTTTCAGTCCCAAAACTAGGTATATTTTACTTACGCGTACCATGCTGACGTACTGTATATTTAAAGTAAGGAAAAAGGGACAGGAGGGCATTATTTGTCAAGCTGGAAGGCACATGTAATCTTTGTGCTGGACCCCTCTGACCCCCCCCCCCCCCAACCCTTTCCAATGCTCCTGCCCGGACAATAAGGGTAATCAGCTTATCTTTTAATTTTCCTTCTATCTGCCTACACAGCGCAATGAAAAAATGAGTTGCAGCAGAGATATTTAGAAGTGTATGAAGTGCTTTAGAAAAATTCTGGAAGGGGGGGCTTAGAGAGTTAACTCCCCCCCACTTGCGACCTCCTCCAATTGGACCTATAATGTGTACAGATCAATACTCTTGATCTCAGGATCCTAAATAGGTTTTATAAAGATTTACACGTGCCGTCCAAAAATTACAGGGACGATACCCTCCTGAAAAGGAGGTCAAGGAATGACCTTGGCACCCTTTGTGCTGGATTTTGTCCAAGGTAAATGGATGGATTTTTATGCCTGACCATCCACTGGATTTTTGCTCCGATTTTTTAATGATGATTTTTTTGGTGTAATGACCCCAAATCACTCAAAAGCACACAACTTGGTGCAGTGGGTGATCTGGAATGGAGATTTGGTGTTCAAAAATTTCACATGGTGGCAAATCAGGCATGTGCGCCTCACTCTTGGTTGATCAAGGCCTAGACATGCAGAAAGCCCGTGAAACTGCCAGAGGAGATTTAAGCTGGACCGGCCAAGGTTGGGGCGCACCTATGCTGGGAGCATCAGAGAATCATGCTCATTTTGGGGTGGAAGTTGTCCACTTCTGAGAATGACCACATGTTTTTGCAAAGGTCCATTCAATGGACAGTTGAAGAGCAGCAAAGATGGTAGATTGTGAAAGTGGCAATTCAGCAGCTGCACAAGCTTGACATATGGTAAGTTGTAGCTAAGGTCTGTTCAAGGTACCTGCTAGATTTTTCTCTTGGAGCTTGAAGTAGAATAGTAAGTGTGTGTATTGATGTGCCTCTTTTTCCAAAAGATCTATGCTGAATTTGCACAACACTCTCACTGCATAGGCTTGGGGCCCCCGTCCCATTCCACAGTCTGCGGCTCCGACGTCTTTGCCGTTTATCACATCCTTCTGCGAAGCCAAAGGAAGGTCAGTGTTTAGTGGCAGGTCACCCCTGTAGACAAGAAAAGACTGCGCTAGCCAGATGGCTGCGTGCATTACATAAAGGTTCCTTGAATAGCAAGCTAGCAGAGGGTCCCACCAAAATCACTCTTGCTTCTGGCAGATGCACTGCCATGCGCAACTGACTCACGAGGCTCAAAGTGCAGGGTGAGGCCTGCTTTGTGGCCAAAGGCATGTTCTTCCTCCTTGTGTCCGCCCTTTGATGTAAGGTAGATGTTTGAGCCCTTAATTGAGGCCATGTTCAGGAATGTCAACCTCCTTGTGTTAGGTAAGGAGAAGCGTGGCACTCAAAGGAAAAGGTCTTCCAGGTAACTTCTCTTTTCTTGGTTGGACTGGCCAGCCTTGAAAGATGCCATAGACAGCACTGCTGCGAGTGCTTGAAAATTGGCAAATGAGTGCGGAGTACAAGCCTTGCTCTCAATCGGCAACTTCCCCATACCAAGGATCTACAGATTCATGCTGTGTGCAGTGCCGTGCCCTGATCTAGCCACTTGTCTAATCAGGGTCCTCAAACCACGGATGAACCTCTGCTACCTCTGAGTGTTAGCTTGTTGATCTAAAACCAAGAAGGCCGTCCTCTGTGTTGCGACGTGCTTGCAGCCCTTTATGTCATTCTGTTTTGGCTTGCAGGAAAGACAAGTGGCTGGACGTGTATCTCCAGGTTACAAATCTCAGTGCATCTTTCTTCTTGATGTTCATCTTGGGCGTCACCCGTGAGCAAATTACCCCTTTTGTGCATACCTCAGCTGCTCGTAAGTGTGCCTTGAAAAGGCAAGACAATATTGAGATGGAGAATGCAGGCTTCTTTGAAATGACCATTTGCATGGAAGCTGGGTCCTGTTGTCCAAAACAAGGATTCTTGAGCAGCTAAAGCCTGCATTCTCCCATTGCCCTCTCTCACACAGCATTTCCCAATGAGTGTGCATTCTCTCATGGTTTTTCCCTTACCCCACCAAAGCTATGATTACATACGCTTTGTGAGCGGATACACAGCCTGCCTCTCTGCATCGGCGTGAAAATAACATTCTTTTACTTGGCATTTTCTTATTGCCATTGCATGTACATGTCATTGTATTCAAGCCCCCTGGCGCAGCTTAACCGCCCTGGTATTGCAGCCTGCATCACTCCTATGGCATTCTCTGCCATGATGTTCTCCTTCTGCATGCAGGTGTCATTGGACCCAAGGCTGCTGTGTCTCTGCCACCCCCTGGCACAATTTGGCCACCCTGGATTTGCCGCCAGCGTTACTCCTTCCACCCAGCCAAAAGTTGACAGGTAGCTGTTGCCCTCATTGTTGCTTTGGCAAGTGCACCATGAGTACAGGGTGCTTCCTTCATTTATGCACCTTTGACACTCAGCAGCCCCAAACAGGACTTGTTGATGCCTGCTAGCTCTCTGGGCTTGCTGTCCTTGTGTGTGTGTGTGTGTGTGTGTGTGTGTGTGTGTGTTTGGTTGTGATCAGCATTGTCAGGAATTGACAACAGACTTTTTCCATATCATAATTTGCAACTACCACGCAGACCAAAATCAAGACTCCGGGCAAGACCCGGTTAAGATCACGGGCCCCACTTGCCCTTGCGCAATTGTGCAGCCTTTTGCCCTTGCCTGCCGTGTAAGAGATAAAACAATGAAGCTGGCCAGGCCATGAGCCTAGCAGCAATGTGCCCGGGAACCTAGCCACCCACAAGCCTTTCCTGTTGCTGCCAGGACCCCATCTTTGAAGTGTTTCAGGCCATCCTGGCTCTTAAATTCAGACTACTGATCCTTTGTGCATACCTTCTTACCTTACCTTGACCCATGTCCACCCCCACCGCCCCCTTTTGCATTTCCCTTTGCAGAGGGGTCTGCTGCTGCTTCACCCACCTTGTCTCCACCAGACTTGGTGCTCAGAAAAGCGTGGCTGGCACTGGGCGCTTTGAGAGAGGGTAACACAGCCCTGCAGCACAGCACCAGCCACTCTTTCCATGTCTCCCCCCACACGTTCAGCCAAAGCAGTGGGAGTGGTCCCTGCGACAGCAACAGTGCGTACAAGGAGGGGAGCGTGTCTTTGTTGCGCGATCTCGCCTTTCATGGCGCAACCTGCCTGTTAGTGCAACCACCTTCCTCCCCTTGTCCATCTGCACCTCCACTGGTCCACCCTCTGTATCACACACACATCTTAGTGCCACTGACCGGTCTGGCTCTGACTTATGCTCTGACCCATCCGCCCTCAGCCCCTCCTGCAGCACAGCCGACAAGCTCCTGCCCCCCACTGCCTGCACCATCCAATCTCTTGCATGGATCAACAAAAGCAGCCGCAGGAGCATCGTCACCAGCAGCACCTACATCAGCACCAGCACCAGCGCCAGTGCCAGCAGCATTGCCTGCCCCACACGGAGGGGCCCCAGCAGGCTCGACCCATCCCAATCTTGCCATCGCACTTTGGCTGAGACCCACTGCTGCCAGCCCTGCCAACGCTGTCCCCTGCATTGCTGCCGTCCTCCCCCCTAGCTTTGCCAGCAGCTCCATAGATGCCTTCCAAGCAGCGGGCCTGCTGTGCATGCAAGCCCACCATGATGGGCTCATCCCCAGCAGCAGCAGCAACAATGCCGTGGGCCTCAGTCGGAGCAGCGGTGGCATCCACCAAGCCCCGGCCAGCGCAAATATGAAGCCTTGGCAGCTCTGGCAGCTGCGAGTGGACGCTGATGCCTTGCCATTTGGGGGTGCTGCCATCGTAGGGGTGGGCATCGTGTGTGCGTCTTTTGTGGGTGGTGCTGCACACACAGTAGCCGTGCCAGACAAAGCATCACCAGCAGGACTAGGGTCAACTGCAGCACCTTTGACGGATGCAACGGGGGGAGAAGCGGGTGGAAGTGCAGCTGTGTGCCTAGGTGAGAGCCTGGTGTGGTGCATTCATAGCAGGAGAGGAGCTGGAGGCCATGGGTCCAGGTCGTTGTGAGTGCTGTGTGGTCATAGGGACAGGAAGCCGTTGTCCCTTTCTACAGATATTATGGACGTACAAAGCAGGCTTGCAACAACGCTTTTATCACAGGTTGGAAGTTATCATCAGTTATCGCCCATATCATTGCGCTTCTCCTGATGGTCCCTTAGCTGCCCACTGTCGTCACCTCATGCATGTCACTGGCTCTAGCTGCAGCACCTTCCATATGTTGGCAACTTGGCGTTCGGCACTTTTCATGCAGGTCACCTGGCATTGGCTGCGGCCTGCATCCCCTGTTGTCCTGCACCTTCTCCGTGCCTCCGCTCGGGACTCCACGCGTCAAACATCACCACCCTGGGGCTGTCAGCAGGTGAAAAGCTGCTCTCCTGTGATGTCTCATGGGAGTGCGAAGTTGGCTTGGCAGGCACAGCTACCTCTGTCCTGCAGCCCCTGTTTAGCTGTTACCATGTGTGGGTCCGAGGGAGCAACGCGCATGGGACAAGCACTTGGCTGTGGCTCGGCATTGCACACGCCAAAGTCTTCCACTGTGCTGTGGTCGTTAGCAGCAGTAGCAACAGTGGCAGTGAGCAGCAGCGTCATGGGCAGCAACGCGCTTTCATGAGGGTGTGCAGGCCGCACGGCCATGCTTTGCATGTGCTGGAAGGGAAGGCGCCGGCAGCAGGATTGGGGGCATGTGCTCAGGAAGAATCACTACCACAGAGCGTGGAAATTGCCGTGCAGCCAATCAGGGCTGTTGATGGCCTTACGGCTGGACCAGTTGAATGCTGCAGCCAGCTGCGTATTTTGCTTGCGCAGGGCAGCCTTTAGTAAGAGGGACAGGGAGGGAAAGGACATTGATGTAGTACATTGCCTGATGTGAGATGTTGTGGACAGCCTGCATGCCTGCAACAAGCTTGTGTGTCCTGTTGCAGTGATTAATGTACTGCCCGACGCAAGCCTGTCTGTAAGCAGTTTGCATGTTATGGGTTCCATGGTGTCGGGAAGAAAGTTAGAGGGAGGAAGTGTGCTGCAGCTGATGCTGTGTTGATTCATTCATCCCTGATGATGCGGGCCCTGTGGTCGCTAGGCGATCTACAGCAGTGTTGTTACCGTTCATATGGCATGAAGCAAGAGGAGATATCTGGGATTGGATGGTGGAAAATGTAGCCCTGCGCGGGGTAATTCATGATTTGTCGACGTGTATCAATGGTGATAAATTATCTTTAGCTCATGCTTGTTGAGGCAAAAGAAGCAAAGTGAAATAGAGGAGTACACCTGTCCTTGGGTGCTTTCAAGAGATTTCAGCACCTTTCAAGGAATGTCATGATGGATGGTTACTCTGCTGAAGCACGGGATGGAATCTAAAAGAAGTCAGCACTGGATAACTGCAAATAATTTTTTCTTGTATTTGAACGTTGTATTTGAAAATACAGCTAGGTGTTCAGCATAATGTCAACAAGGGTAGGGTTTGTGTGCTTGTGTTTGTAAGTTCTCTTCATATGCATCTACACTGCACAACTCAATTAGGTTGGCCATTTTGCGGGCCTTGTGATTGTGATGAGCCCTCCTATTTTTTGTATTACAATTGAAAGTATGTTCTGCAGAAGGTTTCCTGCATTTTACGTAACGTATTCTTGCTCTGTACTGCATCTCCCATGGAACCAAGGTGCCATGGGTAGGCCCTGTCTAGCACTCTATGGTTTGTTTTTTGTGGTGTTTTGAGACCATATCAGCTGTCTCAGCAGCAAGGAGGCAAAGCGGTATGTAAAGTCAGCACTGCCATCTAGCATGGCTCCATTGAACATTTGGAGAGCACTCTCATTTATATGAAGTTGGCAACGTATTTTTTTTCCGAAAATTGCTTTTTCTAAAAAAGCTTTGGATCATCATCGCTTTGCCTCATTATGCGGATGGCATGTCAGAGGTCCACAGATCATAAGGAAGATGTGCTATATAATTTGTACGCTTTTGTAGCATGGGTACAGGTCCGACCATGAGTCAGGACACACGGCTATGTGCTCTGTCTGTGTCATGCAACTTTGAGCCGTGGCAACAGCTCCAGCAAGTAAGTATACGGCTTTAAAAAAGGTCTGACTCTGTGTGTGCAGCAAATCCCCATCAAAAGTGAAAGCAGTTGCCTGGGGCCTCAGAAACCTCCAAATGCAAGTCAGGGAACACCTCCAAAATATCACATTTATTCCTCGTGACAGTTTGATGGTTGATGTAAATTGCTCCCGGAATCACATTCCCTTCCACCCCCATAACAGTGCAGGCTTACATTTAATCCATCAAGCGGATAGAATGAGATCTGCCAGATACAAGCTTGGAATGGAAAGGGTACACAGCCATACCTGCTTACGTGGGCAGCTTTAAGCTAAGTTAGCTGAAGCAAGTACGGTGGAGTCAGCTTGGATAGATTCAGAGGTCTACAAGATCCGGACAAGGCCATTAGACTTGTCATGCTGACTCGCCATTGTGCACATTTACTGTCCTAGAAGCATGTAAAATATTCCCCCCACCATTAAGCAATGTTGATGGCAATGTGGCAGGATTGCGGCTTAATGGTTCTCCTGCATCATGGAAAATCCCTGGTCGTGCGAAAGTCGTCTTTAATATAACACAGGCATGGCAATCATTGGTATGGCAAACACAATGTTTTTGCCAGGAGCGTGGCATGTTCATTTTAAGCTAGCAGGAAAGGGACAGGAAAGCAAGAAGCGCCAATGAGGCGAGAGGAGGAAGAACTCACCTGAGTGATCGAAATAAGTGGCAGCTGGGCTAAGCTCCCAGGGCGCAAGTGAACAAATTCGAATTATTCTATAATACTTTTAACTGAGGGAGCTACAGGAATCGAACCTGCCCATAGACTCCAGTCACCCAATCTACCACAACTGAAGCGCCATATCACCAATGATGTCGTTAGCTCAGATCATGCAAGCATGCAGGCTTGCATGTCAAACACTCTCTGTAACGTTCCTCCCCACCTGGAGAAAGTCTATAAGGGAGCATTTTCAAAGTGGGAAGAACAGTCAAGCAAAACTTAAGAGGTGACTCGCCCCGCCTGTACACGTCTTCCAGTGTACGGACTCGCGCTTGGAAGCGCTCAGAGCCCATGGGCTAACTGCAACAAAGCTCAGGCATCTTCTGCCTGATCTTCAGGCAAAATTGGAAGTCCTGCAGAGGACTTGTACTGCCTAATCAAACTGTTGTATGCCAACAAGCCCTCTCTGGGTTCCCAAGTGTCATGCTCACTGGAATAGCCCTTCCAGCGCACCAAAATTTCAAGGATTTGGCGTGGGCCACGCTTCATGACTCTATGATCCAGCAATGCTTCAACCTCATAGAGAGGCTCACCCTCATGCCAAGCAACAGGCGGAGGTGTGATGCCAAGGCCATTTGGCCGCTGCTCTCGAGACAAACATTGACCATTTGGACATGGAAGACATTGTGAATGCGTGACCATTGAGGTGGCAGCTGCAGACGAACCAGGGTTGACGAGTTCGCCAACTTAGAATTGTTCTAGAACTCGAACGTTTTCGAACTGTTGGCGAACTTTAAATTGCCAGTTCATAGAACTTTATGCCCTGTGCCAAAAATGGGGCAGAAGGCCCCCCCAAACACCCCCCAGTCACCCCCCAAACATCCCCCATTCCTTTCTCCATTTTCCAGGTTCCACTCAAGACTTCTATTCTTACCCATTACAATGATTATATAGCCTGGGGGAAAGGGGAGAATGGGGGGGAAAGGAAGAGAAGGGTGGTTGGGGGGTAGTTGATGCTATGTGCCAAGCACTAGCTTAGAGAATTACAAGGAAGTGTAGTGAAGCATTTACCCATAAGGCCCTCACGCTTAAGTCCGCTGCGGGACGTAACAGTTGATACCCCCTTCCCAGCCCCTCGCCTACAGGCAAACATGCGTTCAAACTGTTCGTCGAACCTCGAACTTTTTCGAACTGTTGGCGAACTTATTTTGTCAAACCGGCCAACTTCAACCCTGAGACGAACAGCAACAGGTTCAACCATATCTTCAACTCTGAAAGGACCCATCCACTTAGGAAGCAATTTCTTAGACCCAGAGGAACGAATGTTGCGAGTGCTCAGCAAAACCAAATCTCCAACATTGAAAGGAAAAACGCGCCTGTGCTGATCACGCGCATACGCTACCTAGCAGCATTCAGACAGCGCTTAGCACCTTGCTCGGCCTTCTTCTGTCCTCAACAAAGAGCCTCAGGAACCTTTTGAGGCTTGTTCAGAGAGGCTGGAAGCAGAGGGTGCTGACCAGAATTGACATAAAAAGGTGTGTTCTGAGTGGCTTCATGCCAAGAATTGTTGTATGCAAACTCCACCCATGGCAGCCAGCGATCCCAATCAAAATGGTCTGGCTTGACATAGGACCTGAGCATCTCTACAATGGTCCTGATGGTTCTCTCTGTCTGCCCGTCTGATTTGGGGTGGTAAGCACTGGAAAGGCAGTGCTTCGTGCCAGTCAAATTACACACTTCCTTCCAGAAGTTGTTATTATATTGAGGGCCTCTGTCTGAGACCAGTTCAATCTGGCCGCCCATGGAGACGGACCACATTCTGGAAGAACAGGTCAGCAAAGGCCTTAGCCCCCAGTTTCTCAGATGTGGCCACCAGGTGTGCCATCTTGGACAACCTGTCCACAAAGACCAGAATTTATGTGTTGTGGCGTGCGGTCTTGGGTAGACCAGAAATCAGATCCATTGACACACTCTCCATCGCCTCCCAGGCACAGGAAGAGGCTGGAGCTTGCCAGCGCTCTTCAGAATGCTCACCTTATTGCGTTGGCACTCATCACAAAGCCGCACATGATGCTCAACATCAGACCTCAGACCATGCCACCAGAAATCTCGAGACACCAACTCAAGGGTCTTGGTGACACCGACATGCCCACACATGGGTGAGTCATGGCATGCTTCAATCACACGCTTCCGAGTCTGAGGATCCCCTGGGAGGACAACCCTGCCTTATATTCTCCCAAGACCACGCTCATCACACTCAAAGGCCTTGGTAAACTTTGGGTTTTCAAAGCGAGAATCAAGGAGGTAGCCCACCTTGATTTCAATAAGCAGGGAATCAGCGAGATGGGAGCCAGAAAATATGCGCACGGGGTGGCGCACTGAGCTGTGACCTCTCTCCTCCCCGCCTTGCTGTGGGGCAGGTGAAGCTTGTTGCTGAGCAGCTTGGCTGCGTGTGGTCACAGCAAGGACCGCTGGTAAAATCAGACACACAGCACTGGCCTTATATTCAGCAAGGATTGGATTTCGGCTCAGTGTGTCAGCCACATTGTTTTTGCCAGGAATGTAGTTGATGATAAATGGAAATCTGGAGAAAATTCCATTTAACTAGCCTGGCGGCGAGACAGAAGTGGCTGTGTCTGCTAGAAAGTGAGTGGGTGATGATCTGTCAAAAGCTTAGTCTCTGTAGACCCTTTTAAATAACAACGCCATGCTTTGAGTGCACGATAAAGTGCCAACAGCTCTTGTTCACCAGTGATGCAGTTAAATTCAGCAGAGCTGTACTTGGCGTTAATATAGGCCACAACACGATCATTCTGCATGAGCACACTACCCATTCCCAGAATAGAAGCGTCAGTGTACACCTGAAAGGGCGCATTTAAATCTGGGATGGCCAGCACTGGGGCATGAGTCAGAGCATGCTTGACATTATCAAATGCATACTTTTCAGCTGGACCCCAATGCAGCCAGTTGAAGGTGACTGCCTTACGGCCAATGATGGAAGTCAATGGGGCAACAATTGAATTGTAATGAGGCACAAAACGCCAAAAGGAATTGGCAAGGCCGAAAAAGGCCTGCAATGATTTCAAAGTGGTTGGCTGTGGCCAAGTACTAATGGCAGCAATGTTTTTCAGGATCAACCGAGATGCCATTTCGCCCCACAATGTGCCCCAAAAACTTCAGGGATGGCCTATTAAACTCACACTTGCTCAAAATGCATGTGAGGTGATGCTCACGCAGAACTTGGAGGGCTAGGCGCAAATGGTGGGCATGCTTTTCAGGAGTCCTGGAAAAGACAAGAATATCATCAATGTAAAGCAGGACAAACTTTCCAATGTATTTGTGAAATACGCGGTTCATGACACGCTGGAAAGTGGCAGGAGCATTGGTGAGCCCAAAGCAAAGCACCTTGAACTAAAATTGCCCCAAATGAGTGACCATTGCAGTTTTCTCCTTGTCTTCATCACGAATATTCAATTGATGACAGCCACTCTGCAAATCCAAAGGTAAGAAGACAGTACAGCCATGCAGGCTGTCCAATAGCTCATCTATGCGTGGCAATGGGAAGTGATCCCTGTAATCGATGCACATACGCAATGAGCCATCTTTTTTCTGGACAAACAGGACTGGAGCTCCATAAGTAGAAGCACTAGGCTCAATCAATCCCTTTTGGAGTAATTCAGAGATCTGCTTCTCAACTCCACGCTGCTCAACTTGGGAAAGACAGTATGGGCGGCGATAGGTGGGGGTAGCGCCTTCTTGAAGTCTTATAGCGTGGCTCAGATCAAACTGATAAGGAGGACAACCAGATTAAGGAGTGAAAACATCATGAAACTCCTGCTGAATCTTCTGCACCTCCTCATCTGGCAAAAGACATGAGGAATCAAAGGGCCGAAAGGCACCAGCTGCAGTAACCCCACTGGGACTAATGGAAGCATTTGGATCATCCGATTGCACCACCATCAATTAGGTTGCAGCAACCTTCTTGATGGCCTGAGCTGCCTGCCCAGTATACAGCAAGGGTGCACCTTTTGTTGAAATAAAGGCTTCAGAAATTGAGGAAATCTGTGGCATTTGGGGATCGCTCCTTGATGGCCGTAAAGCTTTCCTTGGCCTTTCACAGAAAAGGAGCATTCATTGTGCTCACAGTCAAGATTCAAGCCATGATGCCTCAACCAATCCATGCCTAGTATAAGATCAACACCATAAGCATGGAGGGCAGGATATGAGCCACCACAGGAAATTGGAAGCCTTGAAGGCTAAGGATGGAAGTACAAATTTCATGAAGTTGGACAAGTTTGTCATCTGCAGTGGCAATGCTGATTGGCAGCTGAAATTTCTCAACTCTGCCAACAAAACCAGAAGGAAGTTTATGACCTTAAAGGGTTGATCTGTACATGTTGCAACCCTGTTTTTCATTTTGAGCTGAATCAGCTAGCCATTTGGCATTCACAGAACTGATTGAGGCACCAGTGTCAAACAGAACTGAGCATTTGTTCTTTCCTTAAGTGCCTCTGAACAGGAACTTGAGTTCAGGGCGGTGCTCTGCAGCACCCAAATTGTGATACCAAAAATCAGAGATCATAGGTGTATGTTGCCGGTCAGCATCATTACAAGCATCAGATGATTGTTCAAAACGGAAATTTGAAGTTGTTGGTTCAACGGCAGAAACATCTATGTCCATGGTCTGATGGCCACTGCCGGCATCTATCCCATGAAGGCCCACACACCAGGGAAGTTCACGCCGTCCGGGGACCGTAAAGTTAATTAAAGATTTGGCCTGCGCTGGTGGTGCAGGACAAAGCTGGTCCGGTGAAACCGGTAATTTTAATGGACCCGGTCCGGCAGGACCGGAAAAAATAATTAAGTGTCTCCGGTGCATTTTGAAAACGTGAGCATACAGAGCCAGGGTCGACAGCAGCCATGACTGGAAGGAGAGGGAGGCCTCCAGAAAGAGCCATGACTGGAGGGAGAGGGAGGCAGAGGACCTGCCCAGTCTGCCTGCTTCCCACCCCTCACCCCCACCACAGACCCTGCTCACCCTATGCACCAATCGGCATGCAATGGGATGGTCAGTGTTCCCTGAAGGCCTCAAATTTCATCTCTGCAGGGGCTTTCAATCCCACACCAGGTCCCCCCCCTCACACACACACACACACACACACACATACACACACACTCACACACACTCATCCATATCCACACAACCACATCCACGCATCCACATCCACACAGCACATGCAACCATGCAAGCTTTCAAACACCCAAACAAGTGCACATTGCATGCGCACATGCAGGACACATGCGCGCACACACACGCGCACACACACGCACGCACGCACGCACACACACGCGCACACACACGCACGCACGCATGCATGCACACACGCACACATCCATCCATATCCACGCATCCACATTCACACAGCATTTGCATGTATGCAAGCTTTAATGCACCCAAACAAGCGCTTATTGCATGCGCACATGCAGGACACACAAACACATACACACACGCGCGCACACACACATGCACGAACACACACATACACACACACACACGCACGCACGCAGGCACGCATGCATGCACGCACACACACGCACATGCATGCACACACGCACACATACACACACACGCACACACACACACAATATACACACACATCCATATCCACGCATCCACATCCACACAGCATTTGCATGTATGCAAGCTTTAATGCACCCAAACAAGCGCATATTGCATGATTACATGCAGGACACACACACATACACACACGCGCGCACACACACATGCACGCACACACACACACACATACACACACACACACATACACACACACACACACACACACACACACACACACACACACACACACACACACACACACACACACACACACACACACACACACGAACGAACCCGGCCGGGCTTTTTTTTTTAAAAGACTGAAACTGGAAAAAACTTCAGGGTTGTTCCGGCGGGACTGGAAACTTTTGAAAAGCTTTTCCGGTAGGACTGGAAATGTCACAGACCCCCCTGAACTTCCCTGCCACACACCCCAAAACCCCATGGGCAAGTCCCTAGACCTTTTGTGACTTTGAAGCTCCTCCTGCTCCAGACTCAGGTCCACGCTTGAAGGCCTTGCCCTTGGTGGCCTCCTTTGCCTTCCGCTTCTCGCAGTCGGCAATGATGTGCCCGGGCTGCTTGCAACAGTTGCAACGGTTAGCAGTTGAAGGGCAAGGACTGGACCGGAAGGCTGAGAATCACCAGCGCGGCGCTGCTGCGAACCAGAAGCAGCCAAGCCTCTTGCTTAGGGCCAGGCTGATCAGGAGCAGCAAGCGTACAGGAGGACTTAGTTAGAATTAAGGTCTGCCCACGAGCAATGCAATCATCCAAATTCTGCCAAAAACCACCTTGGACAGGGTAAGCACAAAGACCCCTCAGCTCTGGACGCAAGCCATAGGCAAAGCGATCACAGACAGTGGCGACAGGGAAATCAGAGGCACGGACAAAGCACTTGAGAGTCTTCAAAGCGTACTACAGACTCTGAACCTTGTTTGATCTCTCCTCTGATGAAAGTCATATTTGCCACATGGCTGGGGTTTGTCAGATCACGACCAATCAGGTGCAGAAAGATTGAACAAGCTGACGCCCAATCAAGAGGCAAGCTTATATGCATCCGCTCTGCTTGAACAGCCTTTATAGCTTGGCGGAGCTTATCACCGCAGAACTGGCACAAGGCCACTCAAGCATCCTGGTTGGCGTGTAAAGATCAGAGTCAAACATCCTTTAGGAAGATGAAGGGATTTCGCGTCAAACGATGCTCAACCTTGAACTTCTCAAGGGAATAAAGATGAACTTTCACATTCTGATTGCTAGAAGCGCGTGGAACAAGCTGGGGAATGCGAGCGGCTTGCTGAACCAAAGGATTTACCATGCAAATTGGCCTGATCAGTTGTACTCTGGATTTGGCCATTCGGCAAAGTTTGCGCGTGTCTGACGTTATGAAGGGAAGCGCGCAGTCGGGAATGGTCCTGGGCCTGCCGCACAGCGGGGTCTTGCACCAATGCAGCATTCAGCGCTCCATCTCTCTGCTTGGAAGTCCCGTAGGCAGGTTAACCAGTTCTGAACCTCAAGGCCTGTGTCAGGGCCAGATTGCAAGCCATTGGTAACATCCCCAACATTGTTCTCAGGACGATCAAGACGAGCCAGCCCCCAGATATGAAGGTTGTTGCAGGTGCTCACCAGTCAAAGGAAGAGAGTTTGGGAGGCCATCCAGGAGGGTTGGCCTGATTAGTGCCCCCAGACCAAACAGGGGGGTCAGTGAGCATTTCCTCAGCATCTGTATCATCGATAAAGGACCAGCCTCTGAAGTAATTGCGCAACGCAGAGGAAGCGTTGGCTGCAACGGTGCGCAAACCGGCAAACAGGAGGCTAGGCATTGCCATCCTTATTCATTAAGGGATATTGGCAATTCGTACCCGCAAGGTCCACGAAGCGGGAATTGTCTAGAAGTGAAGGAGGAAGGCCCTTCAGAATATAGTGGATTTTGCCCTGCAACCTGCTTCTCTACCAGCTGTTAAGCTAGCAGGAAAGGGACAGGAAAGCAAGAAGCGCCAATGAGGCGAGAGGAAGAAGAACTCACCTGAGTGGTCGAAATAAGTGGCAGCTGGGCTAAGCTCCCAGGGCGCAAGTGAACAAACTCGAATTATTCTATAATATTTTCAACTAAGGGAGCTACAGGAATCGAACCTGCCCATAGACTCCAGTCACTCAATCTACCACAATTGAAGCGCCATATCATCAATGATGCCATGATCATCATGCTCAGATCATCATGCAAGCATGCAGGCTTGCATGTCAAATATTTTCTGTTACAGTTCACAACATATACACTTCCTGAGTCCAAACCCATAAACAATGGTTCAATACACAGCCTTCAAAATGGCAACTCGAGGTTGCAACGGCAGTCTTGAAGCCTCTTTCGGACATCTGTAATCACGGCCTCTCTTTGGAACATGCTCTTCCCAAAAGCAGCATGACTAAGTTTGCACTCCTTGTGCTCCTTCAACTGTAATTTGTTTTCTTCTTTCTCAATGCAGAGGCTTTGCTCATGCATGAAATTAGCTTCTCCCCTGCTATCTAATGCTGCTGCCACCAATTCAACATGCAGGGCAATGTAAGCGGATCCCCTCAGCCTTCTGACCTTCGAGGGTTACAAAAGTTACAAGGTATAAAGTCCTCAGTCAAGACGTTTGACTGTTCATAAATGCACAAGAGACCATGAAGGAAAAAAGGAAGTTTTTGTTATCTTGGATTATAAAAACTATATCCTACTATATACGGTGGTTATATCCTGGGAATTCATATGGTGAATGGTACCTAAGCAGGGCATCTGTAGAAGATATTAAAATATAAAAAAGAGAAGTTGTGCTCAAAAAGGTAGGCATACTTTTGACGGAGAGAGCAGACCTAGGGATGGTAATATGTTTCTGGACAGGACATCTTTTTCATCTTGTATGTCATCGTCTCCTAAAGTTCATGTTGAGTCCATGTCCGTGCTCAGAAACATCCAGGCCAATAGAGTCCGATGGCCTTAAATACGTGCGAGATTGCACCGACATTTGCGCCCATCCGCATATGTAACCCCATACGCTGGTAGATTACTTCTTTGCAGTCGCAGAGAAACAAAAACCACGTAGGCAATGAGAGCACTCTACAAAATTTAAGGAAAAGTAGATGTTGGCTCAAAAAGCCGTGAACACAACCAAAGGGTAAGAGAGAAGCTAGTGTAGTGTAAGTCTGGTGGGTTTCTGGAAGCATGCGGCCTCAGGGCACCAGAGTTATATTGAATATTTTTGATTTCAATGGCATGTCTAGACTAGCTAAGTTTGCCACATGTTGCCAGAGGGGGCTATCAGAGCATGTGCCCAAACATGCTCCTTTTTTGAATTTCAAGTGCACCCACCCAAGCCACTTAATCTGATTGGGACATTTCTTGCTTTAAAGCATGGGGCGCGTAAACCCTGATTATAGAAAAAAGCAGAAGAGTAGAAAAAAAGTAGTGGACACCATGTCAAAATAATGGGCGGGAGGCCCAAAAAGAACACCCAAACCCCTTGCCCCCAAAATATTGCCCCCCTCCGCAAGGAAAGGCTATCAATCTGCTCCTTTTTCAAATTCCCATACATCTGCATACTCAGCGCAATGAAAAATTGAGTTGCAGCAGAGTTATAAACCAAAAACCGAGCAGCGGACGCCCATGCATATCTGTTCTTCCAGGCAACCACAACAGGGTTGCAAGTCCACAAACTGCCCTCTTGGCTCCACCAAGCAATGATACATTAAATATTTCCACTACCTTGGAAGTTTGGAATGATTTGCTGCATGTTTGTCTCCACACCCCCTGCTTCCCACACCCTTGCGCGCGTGGCACTGACTCCCAAGCGTGCACCCATAACTGAATCCCCCTTTCACCTTTGTACTCAAAAAGGGTGCCAATCGACAGTTCTCAAGCTCAGGAATTGATATATTTAAAACTTCGAGAAAGTGGCACAGAAAAATTCTGGAAGGTCCCAAAAAGTTCGAATCCCCTCTAAGAACTCCCCACCCACCCACCCCTTCTGATTGGACCCATACATATACCAATAAACGCCACTCAGTCTCAAGATTTTGAATATGTAGTTTTTATAGGTAAATCAAATGAGTTACAAAAGTTGTACTCGTTGGGGCCTCCTGGGAAATGGCTAAAATCACCACATAACACCAGCCACTCAGTCTTTTCATTCCATGTTTTTTTTTGTAATTATGCGTTTTTGTTTCAAGGGCCCCAAATCACCAAAACGCATCTAGCAGCTTTAGATATTTAAGATGCGCAGGGTTTGGGGGGGGAAACAAGCAAAGTTGCTTAACACCAGGATCCGCAGACAGAAAAAGTCATTTACGATTTGTTTGCCCTCCTTTTCCTTTGTGATTTTCTAATTGGCAGCTTTATTGGGCTTCATGCTATTACCTTGGACTTTATCAGAGCTAGAGGCTTTTCATGCGCTGGTTTGGAGCTATGTTTGGTTCAGGATTGATTTTCTAGATCACCTTGTTTGCGATAGCACCCAAGGACAAGCAATCAGGAGACCCACATATTTGAGCTTGTCCTAATTCTTTATGAATTCACCCCTTAAGCCGCGCAGCCGCCCATAAAGCTGCAAGTGCTCCTCAGCCGAAAACGCTGGCAACAGAGCATCGTGCTGCATCCAATGAGGCGGTTAGTGAAAGGAAAGATGCAGGTGATTGGCAGCGTGGGGAAAGCTACTGTGTAACTAGAATGAATGTTTTTGGGGGATGTTTTTGTGTGCATCGAGTTTGTAGAAAGTGGAATCTGTTGGAAATCAAAGAAAATGGAAAATGAAAGAAAAAAGGAAGGGAGGGGAAGGAAAGTAAAGAAAAGTAAAGGAAGAAAACTACATAGGCAACAGAACCGTAGTTGAGCGCTCCATACTTGCATGCACGGGCCTCTTTTTCTTGAGGTGTAGGGAGAGTTTCTCTGCTTATCTCGTTTTTCTTTTATTTCTGGGGCCAAGGCACCATAGGTTGAGTTTGTGGACTATCAAACAAGGACAGTTCATCCAAAATAGCATTTAATGCAGGCATTGAATTTTCAGACCGACAAGGAAAGCAGGGCAAGACCTGAACTCCTTCAGTTCCTGCCTCTTAACCCTATTCACAGGTGATGCCCCCCAGCCCTCACCCTTGATTCTATCCCTCATGCATGTAATGCATGTTGCGAGGATTTCAATTGCAGTTTTCTTCTTTACCTGCGGGCAGATGCCTGTGAGCCTTGAAGCCGCCTGTGGCTCTGTCTCCAGGTCCTTACCGCAAACTGCAACACGTCCGGCGCTGGGCTCCAGTAGGCCTGAGACAGTGTAAAAGTTGGAACTGTTGGTTACAATTTTGGATCATTGACGATCGACATGGTCCGTGCTGGGCTCCTTGACACTTAAGGAAGAAGACCTGAGGCATCAATGGGACTGTTGGCTTACATTTTGGGAATGTGTCAACCAAAGCTGCACGGTCTCTGCTGGGACCCAGAAGACCCAAGGAAGCATAACTTCAGGAAAATGGTGTCTAAAGTGTTGATAATATTCCTTTGCTCAAGCTATGAGTTGTTAAGGCTGGGCGCAGAAAGATGTATGCTATGCAGAGTGCATAAAAAGGTGTGTACGACGCGGCCAAAAAGCATCATGATGCCGATCAAGCTTGTGCATGAATGTTACCTTGCATGAGCCGGAGGGCGGTGGTCTTTCCTGCCCCATTGGGCCCCTGAGGTTAGATCCAAGGACAGGTCAACCATCAAAATTGAAGGTGGATCTGCCATGAAGAGGTGCATGTGCAAGCCATGCTCTGACCTGATTAGCATCGGTGCAGCACATCTAGGTGCCAGGAATTTAAGCATCCTGAGGCACAGAAGCAACTTGCACCAGTAGATGGTGCCCTTGTGTGTGTGAATGTGCCTCACTAAATGTTTGTGCAAGTGTGTATGTGTGTAAAACGCGCGTGCGTACTTTTTGCAGCTGCAACTCCAGGTTTATCCTACACCATCTCTTTTGGTCTACCACTTACCAGTAATCCAAAGCACTCTGCCTTCCTTACAGATAGCCAAAGAACAGCCACCGCAATCTTAACATTAGATTTGCTGGCTGGCGGTGCTGCGGCAACCTTGCCGATGGCCCCAAGACCCTGTTTGCGGCTGCCAACAACCTGTCGAGCTACACTGCCTTCCTCGCCTGCACCCTCAACACATCTTGGAACCCCGCTATTCTGTGATGCAGGGCTGTCATGCTGTGCAGCGTGTTCATTGGCAGGTGCAGCAAGTCTGCTAGCACCATTGTGTTGCAGCTGTTTCTGCTCCCATTCCTGCTGTCGATCGTCCTTGTTGCCCTCTTTACCACATAGACCCAGGGTGTTGTGAAGGTCAGGTGCCTTGGGAAGCTTGAAGGGCTGCATGCATGGCCAAGCAAAGAAGGAAGAATCATGCATGCCATTATGCCGCGTGCAATGAGGAAAGCCCGCATCAAGACCCCACTACACCATGGCCAAGCACATTTCTGTATGCTTTCAAGCCTGGATAGCTCTACCATTTTTTGTAACCTCCTACAGGTTGAAGGGCTGCACACTTAACCTAGCACATATCAACAATAAGGTGTAGCAGTGATTTGCAGGATACGCAAAACTTGACATAGATCTCAAAGTTTACACCCTCGGTAGCACCAGCTTCTTGGCGTGGGCAAATTGGGAATGGAACACCAGTTCAGAACATGCGTTTGGAATTGCATCTGGGAGTAAGTGAACAAATGCACCTTTCCAATGCTGACATCTTTTGATATGTCTACCCCCAACCAATAAACCCACAAGCAGCAATTCTACCAAGCAAATTTGACATTGAGTCATTTTTGCTCATGGATAACAGGAACTGCTAGGTTCAATAACCGCAAGCACAACACACAACTGCTGCTATGTGCTGAAGCCGTGTGCTCATCTGTGGCAGCTGGAACTCTTTGCGCACTCCCCGCAGGAGAAGCACATGCATGACAGTGCTCTCCGTCAGCACAGATCTCCCCCCTCCCCTTTGGTTTGGGGAGGTTGTTGTCAGGCTGTTGCTGCCATACTGCTGCTGTTGCTCCATTTCAGCAAGGCTGTGTGTCTGCTGGCTTGGCTGAGGGGGCACAACCAAGTCCCACAGCTCCTCCACCATCTCCACCTCTTTGCAAACAAGATACAACGTGATGGAAGCTACCAGATCATTTCAGATGTGTGCAGACCCACTGGTGGCTGCTGCTCATTTTAAAGTGGAAGAGCAAACAAATGATTGTGAACAAAATATGCCGTGCAATCGATCCTACCTACGCCATAGTTGGTCATTTTAGCAGCAATGTATTGTACCAGTGCACGTTTAAGACAATTTAAACAATGCATCTACCCCTGTTTGCCTCTGTCCAGCTACCAATAATCTTAAGGATGCGCATGTTTTTCTTACCTGCTCGCACGTCATCAGACACCATGTCCTTGTGCACAGCTGCCGCTGCTGCTTTTGAAGCTGCGCTCACATGCGCATCTTTCCCCATCTTCCTGTTGGTAGCCTTTGCTGGCACTGCACCGCCGTCCATGTCGGCATCAGCAGCTACTGCTCTCGGGGACGCACTCTCATTTTCTTGGGTGCGGTCCTTGCTGCTCATGCACCAGCGTACAGCTCGAGGGATGCATGTGAAGAGGAAGTTTAGGGCATTGCGGGTGCAAGTAGGGATAAGAGTGACCTGAAGTGGACAGACAGTTGATGGCAATGGAAACAATGGCGTCGTCAAAGAATGTGCCTTTGAAGTTGCAATTAAGTTAAAAAACTCTGGCCAGAAGTGCATGGAAAAGGTACAGTTTGATGAAAGGTACAAAGCAAGGAAGTGTCAGCCTCTCAATGATTACAGTAATTCCTGTTCTTTTTACAACAAAAGAAGCAAGGGTATCCGTGATCATCTGGTCCACTACTCTTGACAGCTTGCAGGCCTATCTAAATTGTTGGTGTGAATTCTTGCTGAATCCCAGCCAAAGTGTTCACTGTGGCACTAAGCACTAACAAAGGATGACAGCCAATACAGAGCAACCTGGGTCCTCAAAACACCTGGTAGGTGAACCAAGCACCACCGCGAGGATCATCTGGGCCCAACATGCACCCAGCATGAAGAACGGGTGCTTCCGGGGCCCATTCAAGCCCTCCCCTCCAGCATCTGCACCCATCACCTGCAGAATCATGGAAGGCAGTAGGCAGCGTAAACTGTTGCAGAGCTATGTAATTGTACCGTACAAGTGACTGCAAGACATAGCTGCAACATGTTTGCCAGAAAATACAACACGCATGCCCTCTCTGTGATCTTCACAGGAGTGGATCCAATTTGATCTCTGCTCTTTCCACAAACCTGTTCAAAAAAATGTTTGCTTCAAACTTGACAATAACATGACCCTCGAGTCTCTGCAACCATTTTCTATGTTGAGGCAAACCCCAACACCTCTGAGTACCAGGTAGCAAAAGACGTAGCGACCCAGCAAGATCACCACAAGGCCAAATGACATGGACATGCCATTCTTCAGTTAGTTCCCCACGCCTGTGAGTACCAGGCAGCAAAGGATGTTGCTGCATTTTTCATTCCATGCTGTTCAATGGTTTGTGAGCCAGAACACTGATCAGTGGTTGAAGCAAATCAGAAGAAGCCGTTGGAGCTTTACTGCAGAGCTAGAATGCCAGACTCAGAGCAGTGATTAAAGCAGCTCTGATAACCCGAGCTCTGCTCATTTGCCTAAACGGAAGCAAATGAGGTTTGGTTAAAATCATGCACGTTGCTTGTGCAAATGTATTTGAAACTCAGTGGATATTGGTTTAAAATAAAAAGAACTCAGATCTTTGGCCTGTGTCCTCCAGACAATTACACGAAGTACATGAGGCTGCCACTACCCCTGCCCAATGTGCTTCCTGGCAAGAGCGGCTTGAATATTTGAGCATCCTTCTCTTCTGTAAGACATTTTACTTCCACTTCTCTTTTAAAAAATTTCTAGTCAATAATGGTACAAAAAAACTCACTTTTTTCTTTGATTGTTACAAGTGCAGGCAATCCATGCGTGCAATGGTACACCAAGAAAAGCCGAAGCAAGGACTCACAAGGCTCTAAACAGGGCAAAAGGCGGGATGATAGCCTCCAAGACAATGGCAAGCCATTCTGGCCCAGATTGGACAAACTGCAAGTACAAGAAGAGTGGTTGGATGCTTCAATCTAACTGAAGGTCTAGAAAATTTTCTTTACATTCCATGTGGTTTATCTTGAGATCCTGTCACACTACACTTTGCCACAAAAAGCCTTTAATAAACTGGCCGAAGGTTGCAAAATAAAGCCATGAACAGCAGCTGCGAGCAAAAGTGGTCTGCAATTGCTTAACTCAAGGATTTGGATAAGTGTCTAGAAGAGGAGTGGGCAGAAGCAGCACCCAAGCATATGGTGGAAGAGCCCTATATGAAGCTGCGAAGGAGGCAGTGACAGCTAGGGAAGCGTAGGTTGCCCTCGAGATGCAGGAAAAGAAAGAAAAGGCTATGCCAGCCACGAGGCCGCACAAACCACAACAGGTACATATCAGTCTGCACGATCATGTTTGCAATGAACAAGTTTTCTCTGCATTTATTTTTTTTTATTGCATTCAGAAATGGCCATTGAATTCGCTGATTTTGGTAAACCCCAAAAATTGGCATCGCTTTAACATTTCATTTTTTGTTCAATTCATAAAACAAAGTCCAATGCTGGCAAAGGTGGACGCAAAGGTACTGGCATCCACAAAGCCTGAGTGCTTGGGTTGCCCAAAGTAGCGGGCGGCCAATCCCAGCGCAGCAGGGCAGCAGTTGCGCATGGCAGCAGCAGCAGCAGCCGATGCATCTCAGGAGGCACCACCACGCAAGCGGTTTTGACCTCGCGACAGGTTACAGTCAACCCCGCTCGAGCCCCCCGACACCCAGTGCACCTTCCATATTAGGCTCCGAGAAAGAGGTGGGTGAAGAGGGTACAGGAGGACTTGGGCGATGGTCAGGTGGCGATTGCTTTCCGGGCAAAGCTGTGTTGATCATGGTGAACTGGCCCTCTCATGCCATCCACACGAGCAGGAAGTTTAGGGTAGGAAGTTAAACTGAAAGCCATTGTGTCTTTGTGATGCAGGTTGATGTGCAATGTGCGTGCGTGTGTGTTGCCATTGTGCTGTCAGTGCCTTTTTTTCGCGTAATGGCATTGCGATCGTTATAAAATTCGCGGTTTTGAAAGCTGAAAATCGTAATAAAATGGGTGATGCGCTCCGAAGGGGCGCATCGACCATTTTGACCCCCATCTAGACCGCTGAAGGGACCTGGACTTGGGCAGAAATAATGTTATTAAATGCGATTGGAAGAACAAAGGCAACGGCGCTGGATATACAAGTCGTGCTTGAGGTGTGAGCAACAAGCTTGCTGGCTGAAGAAGTATCATGGCGTGGTGTTGATGGTGTGTACAAGGCAGGCTGCAACTAGTGTGGGAACGCCTTTCAACTGCCACATGGCACCATTCGTTCATGCATAAGATACTGGACGCCATAGCAAAGTTCTTCTTTGCTCCTGCTCCCAAAGCAAATAGCATGACTATCAGCAGCAGGGACAGCAGCATGAGCGACAGTGGGTGCAGCATGAGCAAAAGTGAGTGCAGCAGCGCAGATGAGCATGAGTCAGCGCGGACCGCTTGGGCACAGCTACAGTTGACCTAAGTTAGACCTTCAAAACTTGAACATTTGGAGGTGCATGCATGCTGGAACTTTCTTGCTTGGAGGACTGGCCTGCATGCATGTGAGATATTGACAAGCACTGAATTGTTCTTGCAATGAACTTCTTGAAGCACAAAGGCACATATCATGCAGCAATATACTTATACTTACAAGTGTACATTATCCTGCAGGCTTGGTTGGGGGGAGCGCTCAACTTACCAGCTGGGTCATAAGTCCTCCCTTATATGGTCAACAAGTTCAACTTCAAATTGCATATATAAAGGAAATGTTTCTGCAAAGAAAGCCATTTGGCCAGTGACATTCCTTGAGTGCTTATCATGCACATTTGTTTAATCTTTTCTGCCGTTGGGACAATCATGGCAAGCACACTTCTAATTTTGGTTTAAGACCTTCTGCAAAGCCAAATATTCCCTTCCCATTTTTTATTCTCTACATGCCAATCCACGAGCTGAATAGTATCTTGCCATCCAGTAGAAAGAAAAGCTACGCAGGCAGTGAAAACAATCCCTACATCAAATAAGGAAAAGAGGATTCCTAGGGACGAGGCACCTTCCAGTAAAAGCACCTTATTTCCCCCCTGCCCTGATTGCATGGCTTCGTGCACACTTGACCAGATCTCTGCAGAGAAGTGCTCATTATTAAGTCATTGCAGTGCAAGTTGCAACAATTCCAGAGATTGTCCATGTTCATGTTCAGACCATGCGCACCGCACCCTCCTCTCATCCAGACAGCCGAGGGGAGCCAGGTTAACATGTCACATACGCCTCCATCTCGTACCACGCTTTGCTTAAGCAACCTCACCATGCAAATTGCCATACTCACTAAGGGGCGTGGCACCTTAATCCAATACTTGATCACACGACAGCTGGTGCAGGAGAGCGCCTTCCAGCTCACCAGCTTGAGCATACCTTTCTGGTTGCTGAGTAGCACTCACTAAGGGACGCAGGTAAAATCACTAGATCACTACACAGCTGATGCCGTAGAGGGTAAACACCTCCCTACCATTCAGGTTGCAGAGTGGCGCACACTAAGGGCACGCCACCAAGAGCCAGCCTCAGACCACATGACAACTGGCGCAGAAGTGTGGCACACCATCCAGCTCCTTAGACGTCAAGGTCGTGCAGTTGGGGGATATGAGGTACGGAGGCATTGCCAGGCATGTGTGCGTGTGCGTGCGTATATGTGTGTGTACTTATCTATTTGTGTGTGTAGTGTGTATGTCCATTTGCATATGTGTGCAAGCGTGTATATGCTGCTGCACCAGGTAAGCAGCATTTAAACCACATATCAAGTGCGCAAAGCTATCAATCCTCGTTTTGCCTATGCCTTTGAAGTTACTCCATGCACTAGGGTCCCTAGCAGACCTTATCATCTAGGACAAAATGGTTGACATAACCATTAAACATAAATACAACCTCTCTATCAGAACAGCAGCAGCAAGGAAACGAAAGTCAGTGAGCAACCTTAGGTTAGGGGCACCCATCTGTCACTGCGCACAAAGATCACATTTCCCTGAAAAATCATGGTCATCACAGTGGCTCAATTGCAAAATACCCTGGGGTAATATAATAATTACAGTGTACATGAGCATATGAGCATATGAGCAGCTGCCAGTCAAGCACTGGACTCCCAGCTCAGGCTGGGATATTGCTGGGTTCCTTGCAGCTGAGGTATGTTTGGTTTCTTATCAAGTCATATTTAGCGCCACTTTAGACCTTCAGGCAGATGCTGCTTTCAAATTTTTGGGAAAGCACAGCTTGCAGGCAGGTAGACAGCCGGATTTTGGGCCTGCTTGGCATGCAACATGGATTTGGGGGAGCAGCTGAGTGCATTGCTGGCCCTGGCCCGTATTGCCAGTGCGCAAGTGCCAGGTTCAGCGAAGGTAGAGCGGCTCTTTAGCAAGCTGGCTTTCACCAAGGCCGAGCAGCGCAATCGCGTAGAAGCAGAAAATTTAAATCTGTATTTCAACGCATCTTTGCCTTCACTTAGTTCCCCTTCATCTCATCCATGCGGAAGAGGTGAACCGCCTGAACAGAAGACTCATGGAGCGTGTCAGGGCTATGCTCAAAGACGCCAAGCTACCAGCCAACATGTGGGCCGAAGCAATAGCCACTGCAAGCTACATTTTGAACCGATCGCCAGTATCTGGGGAGACTAAGACCCCTGTGGAGCTGTTCTATGATACCAAGCCTCACATCACATTGATGAGGACTTTAGGAGCCGCAGCATATGTGCACATCCCAAAGACTCTGCGCCGCAAGCTGGACCCAGGCAGCAAGAGGGGCTTTCTGGTAGGCTACAAATCAGGCAGCAAGGCTTACCTTATCTTAATGGAGGACATCAAGAAGATCGTGATCAGCAGAGACTTGACATTTGATGAAGACATCCGAGGAAAGCGATGTACCACAGGCAGCCCTCAAACCAGTAGCATCAAACAGCTGGAGGAAGCTGAAGATGCAAAGGAGGATATCAACCCAGAGCACGATCAGAAGCAAACACAGCAAGGGAATGCTCAAGCCGAAGGAGCAGCAGCATAGTTAGCAGCACAGCCAGCAGCAGAAACACCAAGGAGGTACCCACTGCGAGAGATTCGACTGCCAACAGAGTGATACAAGGCTGCATTGACACAGAGGCGTTCAAGTAGCCAACAACGTACGAATAAGCAGATAGTGAAGAAAAAGCAGATTGTGGAGGAAAGTCATAGGCGAAGGAATGACATCGCTGCATGCCAACGGTACTTAGATACTTGATGAAGTCCCAGACAGCTTAAGCCTTTGGCGACATCAAGAAGTACAAGGCACGACATGTCACCAAAGGCTTCAAGCAACGTGAAAGCATCGACTACCATTAAGTCTATTCCAGTGAGCAAGCAAACCACCCTGAGGACATTGCTATCCATTGTCTCGGCGGAAGACCTGAAACTAAACCAACTGGAATTGAAGACCGCATTACTCAACAGAGAGCTGGAGGAGGACACCTACATGGCACAACCACCAGGCTACAAAGAAGGTGGGCCGCACATCGTCAGCCACCTGAAAAAGGCACTCTATGGCCTTAAGCAAGCACCAAGAGCCTGGCACACCAAACCGAAAAATAAACTGGAACCGCTCGGGTCTCTCAACCTCAGAGACTGACCCAGGTCTGATCATCAAGCACCTGGATGAAGACAACATCTACATGGTCGTCTATGTGGATGACATTCTTATTGCTGCCAAGAGCATGAACAGCGTGAAGACTGTGAAGGACATCCTCAAGACAACGTTTGATGCAAAAGATCTTGGAGACGCCAACTACTTCCTGGGATGGAATATCAAGCGAGATCGAATGAAATAGACACTGAAGATCAGCCAGACCAAGAAGACTGCAATCCTCATCAGCAAATTCGGCATGGAGGACGTGGAGATCAAGACAAAAACACTCAGCCCCGCCAACGAGATGACCAAGCAAGAAGAGCCACTGGACACCAGCACTTACGGCTTCAGCGAGTTGGTCAACTTCAACTGTTTGCACTTTGTTTCCCCTAATGATGCAGAGAAAGGAAAGAACAATTACATAGGCAGTGAAAGCACTCCCACATCAATCAAGGAGTTGACACTTAAGTGGACACATAAGTTGACACATAAGGGCAAAAACACCGTGTATCCTCTCCACCAAGAGAAGAAAAATATCATTGCAGATCAGGATGATTACTAGCAGTACCCCGTGCCTGATTTTGTTGACAAGAGTTGTAGAAGTCTTCTCAAGAGCGCGTCTGGCGCTAGCAAGTTTAAAGGCGTACTGGATAGACTGAGTATGAAGCTTCAAAGCAAGCTTGGTGACTATAAGCGTGTCAAGGCCAAGCTCTTAAGTAAGAAGCTCCAAAGTTTGAGGTTTGTAGATGACCTCGCCCACACCTAACAGAATGGTATGGAGGGTAACTTGAGCTGAGGTCTCAAAAAGATAGTAACAGAGGTTGCGGTGCTGCTGCTTGGGCCCTCGAGCTGATTCTTGGATTGGGTGTCTTCAAAGTATTTGACTTCCACAAGATGCTCATGCCTCTGTTCCAGAGGGAGCTGACTAGGGTGACGAGCCTTGAAGGTAGGTGGAGTGGCTGTGGCTAGTGCTGAGTGCTCCCTGTTCTCCCCCTGCCCCCCTCTCCCTCTCAACAGATACCAGGAATTTGTCCTTGGCATGTTTTGATTTGAACGACTTATGTTGCTTCAGGGCAACTATAAATGAGTCTTTGTTTGCCAAGGAGACGACAAGGGAAATTATACACTCTATAAATTGATGTAGGGAGTGTTATCACTGCCTATGTAGTTTTTTCTTTTCTCTTTATCTTTTACCACTATTTCGATTGAGTTAGTTTTACTACTGCTTCGTTGCTTCTTAAGAGAAAATGGCTGATATCGCCAAAGAACACCAACCACTGGGTCTTTTCACAATATTGTTATTCTTGCAATGATGTTCATTTGTTACAAAGACCCAAAGTATTTTAATGTGGTGCAGAGGGTAATCATATCTAAAGTTTTTTTGTGTGCTGAAATTTAGGGCTCATGCCATGGCTAATTAAACATCCGACAGGATTGGTAACTAAGAGATTCTAGAGGGCTAAAAAAGTACAGGGGGGGGGGGGGTAATCTGAGCATGTGCCTTAAAATACTCCTCTTTTAAGAGATCTAAAAAGCACCCATCCACAGCCACTTCATCTGAATGGGACATTTCTATCCTTCAAGTGTTGCTGGCATCCCAAACTATCGGAGCATATGCTCGGATCTGTGGAAGTCGCCTTGGGTGCTTAGATAGAATGGGCTAAAGCTCACATGGGGCACGTAAACCCTAATTATGGAAAAATGGCCGAAATCGCCACGTTACATCAATCACTGAGTCTTTTCACTCCATTGTTTTTTGCAATGAAAAACTTTATTGTAATGCAAGGACTTCAAACCACTAAATTTGACCCAAATTGGTGCAGTGGATGGCTTAATATGGAGTATTGGTGGTAGAAATTAGGGTTTACGCTGCTGCTGATTAGGCACGTGTCCTGTGACTAAATCCTGTGACTGGCTTTTAAAATATACTCCAGTGCTAGAGAAAGCCTGCAAAATAGGCTACCAGAGGAAGCTAAGAGTAAAAATAACCGGTTTCGGGACACACAAGCAAATGATCATGCAAACAACAGTCAATTTTAGCCCTCAAATAGCTCTCTCTGGTGTGATCTCACACAGGACTAGCTTTATCTTCTGGCTTTCTCTTGGACTTACTTTACCAAGTTCAATATGGTAGCTTTCTGGTGAGGCCCACTTGCTTTTTAAGGAACCTTTAGGTTCTTAATTGTACACGCCTTCAGAATGCTCTGATGGATCTGGCCATCCAGTATAGGAACACAGCTTAGTGCAGTGTGGGTATTGGAGGGAGCTGGTGGTGCAAGCCAAGGGAACATGAGTCCCGGTCAATTTGGAGACGGGGAGTTGACTTATTCTTTCCACCAGGACTTTCCTGCAGGCTGCCTCTTTAACCCTGGCGAGCTCTTCCTGTGCCTCAATGCAGTCTTCTTAGGGCAGCAGCTCAAGCAGCTACCCTGCAAGCCTCCTCCGCCAGCAGCAGCAACAGCAGGGCCAGTCACATCATCCCGCCGTCAGCAGTAACAGTACTCCCAGCCCCTCCACCAACACAAACAGCATCAACATTACCATCAAGCTCAGTAGTGGTTTCAGCCACCCCAACCAAGCTGAAAGCAACAGGGAGGGAGAAGCAGCTACAGTCAGAGCACCTCCCTCCCCAAAACTCAGAACCAGCACCACCCTCCCCCAGCAGCAGGAGCAGCAGCTTAAGCAGTAGCACCACGGCAGAACACAGGAGGAGCTGTGAAGGAAGGAGCAAGCACAGACAATAGGTGTATACCTATATAGGGCTTTGGGGGGATATATCGAGCCTCCAAGAATTGGGAATAGGCCTCCAGTTCTCTGATTTCAACTTGGAGTTATCCAGAATGATTCTTCTGTAGTTATTTTTATCCAGGCTATCTAGTCTGCCTATAAAAGAGGATACGTGTTTTTTCTTCATGCACATGCCAAGCACGGCTTACTATCCCAGTGGACATGGAGCATTGCATGGGCATTTTTGAAATGAATGCTTACGGACCAGATGCTGCAGCACATTGTTCATCAAATGTTTTGAGAATTTCAGAGGGGGGTATCTGAGGCCCCAAATCAGGTGTTTTTTGCATGCTCCCTGCATATGCTTCCCCCAACTGGCAGCTTTGAACCCTGAGTTCCGTTGGTGCCCTTGGCTTTTTTTAGCACTAAAGTCTCAAATCTACCTGTTAGGTAACACATGCCAAGACAGCCGCGCCAAGAACACTAGGTTTCACGACCAAATCTCCAGCTAAGCACATGCCCAAATATGCTTTTTTGCCTTTAAAGTGCGCCTACCCGCAGACAGTTCATCTGATTGGAACGTTATTTGCTCTGAAATGTAGCTGGCGCTACATGCTACCAGAGGGTAAGCTCAGATTTGTCTAAGTTGCCCTGTGTGCTGAGATAGACTGGATCAATTGGGTGTGTAACCCAAACTATGGGAAAATGGCTGAAATCGCCACAAAATACCAGCCACTGGGGCTTTTAACTCCATTTCTCTGCAATGAAATATTTTTGTTAGCACCTAAATTTAAAGTCACTAAAACTCACCCAACTTACTGCAGTGGAGGGTCAGATATGGAGTTTTGGAGGTGAAAACTAGGGTTCAGGCCGCAGCTAATTTGGCAGGTGTGCCCCAACTGCCCCAACTGCCCTCTTAAAATCAAGTGCCATAGAAAATCCTTCCAATAAGATCTAGGCTTGTAAGGTGCCAGTTGCGGCACATTTGCGGGGGAGCATGCAAAAAGCAGGCAACATTGGGCCTCAGATAGGCCCCTCTGGTGATTTCTAGTGATATGGAGTCCTTGTAGCAATAGAACCAGATATCATACTGAATATGATATCATTGCAAAACAATGAGTGAAAAGACACATTGGTTGGTTTTATGTGAACAATAATACATATCTAGGTCAACAGCCATGCCTCGAAGAAGGAAGGGAGGGGAGAGGAGGGAGGGGGAGAGGGAGGAAAGGAGGTGGAGAGAGTTAAGGAGAGAGGGCAGAAGCCCCCCGCCATCACAGACTCGGCTCACCTTATGTAAGTCATGAGCTGCTGGCAGCCCTAACCACTGAGCATGCAATGGGGGTAGACTGCTTCCCTAAAGGCATTAAAGTTCATCTGATGTAGGGACATCCCAGGCCCCATGCGGGCCAGGTCCCAAACCCCTCTCCAGACGCTCAGCCCCCCTCTTAGCCAGCAGCATTCACTCCCCCAGAGGCCTGGTCCACTGAGTGGATGGAGCAGGCCTCTGACCCTGAGTTGAGGGGCTTGCTACAAACTGCTGGATGCAGGCTACTGCTGGCCTGTAGAAGCAAGGGATGCGCTTGAATTTAAATCAAATTTTTGTCAGACAAAATCTTGCCTCATGAAGTTGATGTAGTTGTCAAATCCAGAATGGCATACAAGAAATTGGAGCAGGCGTTTACTGCCCCCTCACTTAGGCAGAAGTTTTGTCGAGCCCAACGGTGCTGGAAATACCAATACCATACGTCGAACTGAATTAGCAGCAATTGCTGCTGCTATCACGCACTCTTATTCACACATTGCTTCAGACAGTCTTACCTCTCTTCATCAAATACGTAAACAGCTAAATTACCCAGAGAAGCACAAACAACATATTCAAGAGGACGTCCTAAAAATCATATCTACCCTCATTAGCAACTCACAAACCAATATTTGTTTCTACAAATTAAAATCTCATGCTGGCATTGCTGGTAACGAATGTGCAGATGCTATTGCAAAATATCAAGCAAGCCAAGCCAATAATAATGTGGCTGATACCGGGATCCCTAGCGCAGGCCCCGGCGAAAATCCTTTTTCTCATTCATTTTGGGTAGCCAAGGAAGAAAAAAGAGAACAAAATGCTGGCACATCCACAGCTCCTACACTCAATCCTAAAATCACCTAACTCCCCAATCTTCAAAACGCTCTCAAATCTCATATGGATACAAAACACAGACTTGGATATGCCAACTCCAAAACAGGCTACTACTCATATTATCAGAATTTGTTACCACATGTAGATAATATGATATACAGTATATTCTCACCCATTAAGCGCACCATCTTACAATATTGCACTGGCACCCTCTATAACCAAAAACATGCGGTTCGCTTCAAAAGGTCCACTAACCCACTCTGCCCTCTCCCAGGCTGTCATCAATTAAACAGCGCACTCCACATGCTTTCAGGCTGCCAAAATCATATCATATCCAGCATGAAAACTGAACGCCACAATATTGCTGGAAGAATGATCATCAAAGCTCTTAGCAAAAGCCCTTGGGGAGCAGGTTTGGTTAACATGGACATTGGGAGTGGTGATAGGTTGGCCCAGCATAACCTTTAAATCCCTGCACATGCATCAAACAGATTTATACCCCCTTACCTCTTTCCAAGAAAAGTTTCTAAGAGATCTAGACTCACCTCCAACCGTCCTGATGCTATACTGATTACCCCCTGTAAAGTCAAACCCACTTCTTCTTCTCCTTCTACCTCCTGCTTACATCATCATGCGTTACGCAGCAGACACAACCCCACACTGAGGACCACAACAGCCAACCGCATGAAGCAACCCCACAAACTGAATGTGAACCAGCGGCATGGTCACTTGATTGAAATCAAGTACTGTGAAGACACGAGGCCTGGACAGCAGTTGGAGGCGGCACAGCGGCAGCATGCAGATTTCTGCAAACTCATTAATGCAAAAGTTGTGACTCTTCACACAGTCCTTATGGGTGTTGGTGAGACTCGCTACACTGAGCACACCCTTTACCACTTTAAACAATTGGGATTTGATCACCAACGCGCCAATAAACTTGCTCGCTAACTTCATGCCCATTCTGTCATGTATGCCAACAAGCTTGTTACCACTAGGAGTGCTATTGAAAACAAGAATACTTCTCGCAGCCAGGTTCTGGAGCCGGGTGCTTCCAATAACCCTCCAGATCTTCATTAGGGTTTTCTTTTTGTAGCTTCATGGTGGAGGGGACTCACGGCTCTTCTGAGCCAATGTGTCTCCTTTTCCTTTATTAATGTAGGGAGAGTTTCCTGTGCCTACGTAGTTGATCTTTTTCTTTGATGTCCATGTCAGGAGAACGGTGCAGCAACTTGAGCAGTGTTTGTTACCTCAGAGTACCGTACGTCCACGACCAGTTCGAATGGTCCCCTTCAGAAAATTAACAAAATTTCCAATCCATGCTGCTGCTGCTGCTGCTGCTGCTGCTGTTGCTGCTGCCTCTGCTGCTGATGGTGATGCTGATGGAAGCTTTGCTGCCGGACTGTTGCTGCTGCTGGAGGGGACTGGAGGAGCTCTGTTGGAGGGGGCAGGAGAGGCTTGGGCGCATTTTTGCTCCCTGAGAAGAACACACCTCACCATCAGCATCCAACCCTAAACAATCCACAAGTTGTCATTGCCGTACATTGAGCCCATGCACTAATATTGGAGCCCATGCATGCAACATCAACCGAGCTGTCACCTGGAGGACGCCCCACAGGGTTCTGCTGTACTGGCTGCCCCTTCTTGGATGCCTGGGCCATGGCAAGCTTGTTTTGGGTCGCTAAGAGCTGCTGGGTAGGAGATTCAGGCTTAAGCCACCTAGTTAGGGGGTTGGAGCTTGAGCTGGGGGCCTGGGAGGCCATTATCCGCACAATCCCTTTTGAGCCCCCAAAATTAATCAATTTCCAATTCGAATGTGGTTCGTACGCCCTGGCAATAATTAATAAAAATTTTCGAATTTTGGCTCCAGAATTTATTAATTTTTGAACTGGTCGTGGACGTACGGTGTTTTAAAAGTGTGCTTTAAAAATGTACGGTATTTTAAAAGTGTGCTTTTGGTTCGCTCTTAAGCGCTGTGCTAGAGTGAGAAAAGGTGGATGGTGGGTGCCAAGTTCTTAAATTGATATTTAAAATGAGGTAGTGCAGTTTGCTTGTTTTGCAAAAAGAAGTTGGCTTAGTAGTCCAAGGCGCGGCTGTGATAAAGCTGTGCTTTCTCTGCTACGCGTATGTAAGTTAGCAGCAAGGATGTCAGCGTGTCCCTGTTACAAATTAATTACCACTGATTGATAATTATATTTCGCGAGAACAGTTTAAAGCGTTGCAAGGAACGTGTAATGAACTTCCTCGTACATACACCTTGCTGCTATATTATAGCTCTCGATAGAATGCAATGTCAATTTAGCAGAGCTTATAAATTTATTGCGATAAGCTAAGGGCTCAGTAGACGGCTCTGTGGTGTAGTCGCTTTACTTTTTAAGAAATTTCTGGATTTTCCTGTGCTCGCGAGTTCTTCTATGCCTTTTCAATAATGCTTTTGAATGAATTATCACTGATTGAAAAGCATATTTTGCGAGAACAGTTTAAAGCATTGCAAGGAACGTATAATTAACTTCCTTCGTACATACACCTTGCTGCTATATTATAACTCTCGATAGAATGCAATGTCAATCTAGAAGCACTTAAAATTTTACGATAACTTTAGGGCTCAGTAGACGGCTCTGTAATGTAGTCGCTTTACTTTCTGGGTGTTCCTGTGCTTGCGGATCCTTGCAGGCATTTTCGATAATGCTATTTAATTTATGCTCAGTTTTCTGGAGAATTTTGCGAAGGATAAAAAAGTATCACACTTTCAGAGTGAACAGGCGTCTTAAGCTAGCTGCGGCGCTTACTAGGGTTTCACAGAGCTCGCTGCGCTCGCTAGCCTTGTAAACAGAGCTCGCTGCGCTCGCTAGCCTTGTAAAAAGCTTTAAAGTTGCGCGCCTTGGAATGAATGAGAAAGCTAGCCAATATTATTGTACAGAAGTTTCAGTGGCGTTTTGAGAGCAACAGCAGTGGAGGCACTTTCATCTTTCTCCCAGTTTCTACATAAACGTGCCAGAGGAAAGTTCTGCGGCAAGGAACAAGTTTTGCAGAAGTTGTGTGTGTTTGATGGGACCAGCATCAGACTTGAGTTCATGATGAAGCTTTCTTTCATGCATACATTGGTCAATTCTTATACAATTGTTGATCCGGTGTCAATGTGGGGCATGCTACGGGTTAGCCCTGATGCTGCTGTGTTTCCTAACATGATTCCCTTAGTTAGCTTAATGTTTTTGATTTTTCTTTTCAAATTGCAATTGTGGAGCGCGGCTTCAGCTTGCATTGCATTCTGAAAATTGACTTGCTATTCGTCTAATATCATGTCACTGGATTCTTTGTTGCGCATTAAATTGCTTACATCAAGATCTGCAGATATGCAGTCTTTGCTGCTGCTGCTAGGAAACATTACGATGCCCCCGTTGGCTCAAGGGAGGATATGAAGGTGCATGCTCTGTGCACAAAAGTCAGTAACACTAAATTGGGTTTATTGTGCGATGGTATTGATGAAGGTGAGGAGCCTAATCTTCATTTGTCAAGGGAAGATGGAATTGAGGGAAAAAGGATTATGCGGGAGCATTGGATGAATGGTGACGAGGAGGAAGTTGAAGTAGATGATGGGATGGATTGGTTTGGAGTTAGCAAGCAGAATGAGAAGGATGGCATGATGAATGCAGGTGTGGACAAAGAGGATGCAGCAGCAGCTGAGTTGGAGAATCTGTAAAGGTAAAACACATTTTTTTCTTTGTATTGACTCGAACTTTGCCATGGCTTCCACTTTAATTTCCAAAAAATTGCTTTCACTTTAATTTCCAAAATGGCATCCACTTTAATCCCCAAAAAAATGAAAATTATGTTAGTCTTGAACTTGAACAATAACCAGGTTTAAATTTTCTTTGAAGGTGGGTGGGCAATTAACAAAAGCTTACATTCATGCTAACGTTTCACACACACAAACACCAGGCCGGGGGTGTCAGCCCCTGGCCTGGCTTTTTTTCAATACCACAAACCCGAGGTTTTTGAAAGGCAGGTCGGGTAGACCCGAGAGATTAGAGAGTTTCTTTCGGGCAGACCCGAAAAAAACTTGACTAACCCTCTGAACTTCCCAGTTATGTAAGGTTGTATCCACCTTCAAAGAACAGGGCCACCATTTCTTCCCCTTCAAAGAATTGTTCATGTGTACATTCCATGTTGCTAGGGGATCAACTGGCCTACACTGCCATACCTGCTCTTCCTCGTGTTTCTCATACCTGACCATACCAACCATTATATTTCTGAAAAGAAAAGGAAAAAAAAGCTATATAGGCAGTGAACACCCTCACATCAATCATGGCAGCGTTCACACTAGCTCGGCTCGGACGGATTTATTAGTTTTTCAGTTGAGCCAAGGGCGTTCACACTGGCTCGGCTCGTGAAAACTAGTAAATCAGCCGTCCCCCCCCCCCCCTGGCTCACTTCTGACAAAACTAGTGATGGTTGCTGAACTTCTATAGTACCCTTCTGCATCAACCATTTGTTGGAATTCGTTGTCCTGAGTATTTTCTGGCCTGAAGAATCAAAAGAGTCCTGATGCTTTCAAGCTTTGTGCACCAGTGCTGCCAAGCCCTTAACCTTGCCACTACTTAGAACATGCGGTCAGTGCTCCAGCACGGTGCTAACAGTATTACGTATGCGCTAGTTAATCTGTGCATGCATCCTCCGCAGGTGGAGACCTAGCATGCTGTTTCTCCATGCAGCAGGAATGTACTCATCCTATTCCAGCTTTGGACTTGGAAAGCACAGATGAGGGAGCTTTTACAGGTTCCTGAATGGGTGGCCATCCCCTGGAGATGCCTGGACAAGCATGCACACCCACAGCAGCTGCTCCCAGCGTGCATCAAGGGTTTGCATTTGGCACGCCTGATGGTATAGGACTTGGGGCATACAAAGTGTGTAGAGAACATGGAAATTCAGATGGAAAATGAGCCGAGCCAAGCCAATGTGAACGGAGCTCGGCTTAAAAACTCTAAAAAACACTATAATCCATGAAAACCTCGCAAATCTTGGAACCAAAAACTATGGCAATGCTTCTCACAAAAGAAGCAAACACGACATCATAAAGGAAGGTGATGTTTTGAAATCTTCGAAAACTGAGTTCCTGAACCGAGTCAAGCCGAGTGTAAACGCTGCCCAAGGGAGAGTGGTGATTAGTCCAAAAAACGTGGTCCAACAACAAGAAGATAGCAAGATGATTGCTGAAAGACTGGATTTTGATGCATTTAACAGCAAGCAGGGTCAACACTGTCAGCCATCCAACCAAGGAAAGCCATGCCCAGCAGCTAACTGTCGAGCACAACTGCAGTCTGCACAACCAATCAGCTGCTGACCACGAGCAGAAGCCCGTGCATGATCTTAGTGATGAAGGTTTAGAAAAGCCTTCTCGAGAGTGAGTCTGGTGCTAACAAGATTATAAGCATAATCATGTAGGAAATTATATGACGCTTTTTTTTCTAATCACGCATTGAATGGCTTGATGATCGATGCCTTATCATCTTAATCAATCTATGGTGCAGTAACTATAACAAGTCCCACTAAAAACCAAAAGAATGTGTAATGTCAGGCTTTTTTCACTAATATTGTTGCATAGATCTGCATGCTGCCGCTGTGCTGCCTCCGTCTGTTGCCTAGGCCTTGTGTCTTCACAATATTTGTGGGTAGCTCTGCTGGTCCTTTGTGAGGTGCCGTGCCTACTGCATAACACATGGTGCAAGCAGGAAGAAGAAAGAGAAGAAGAGGAAGAAGAAGAAGTGGGTTTCGCATAGTAGGGGGTAATCGGTTTTATTCTGCTGTTTTTCTCGTTTACATGTGGCCTGAGAGTAGTAGCCTGTTGGCGCATCCAAGTCTGTAAAATACATTTTGTCAGAGGGGGTCAACTGAGGCCCAAAATCAGGTGCTTTTTGCATGCTCTTTGCGCATGTGTCCCCCAACTGGTTAAATTGAACCTTGGTGCCCTCCTCTAGTCTTAACCAGTTGGGGGACGCATGTACAATTTGCCGTGGCGTGAACCCTAGTTTTTATCTCCAAAACTCCAAATCTGACCACCCACTGCACCAAATTTGGTTGATATTTGATGATTTGGGGTCCTTGGAACAAAAACACATCATTGCAAAAAACTTGGAGTGAAAAGACCAAGTGACTGGTGTATTGGGGCGATTTCAGCTACTTTCCCATTACAGGGCTTTACGTGCCCCGTGTGAGCTTTTAGCCAAGTCTATCTCAGCACACAGGGCGTTTTTCACAAACTTTAGCATATGCTCTGGTAGGTTGTAACGCTGCACTTAAGAGCAAAAACTGTCCAAATCAGACGAAGTGGCTGTGAGTGGGCACACTTTAGATGCAAAAAAGGAACATATTCGGGCGCATGCTTAGCTGACCCCTTCTGGTGTTTTGTATGCATGTGGGATTTAAGGGCATTTTGAAGGGGGACTTTGGTGAGGCACCGCGTGCACACAGTGTCCCTGGAAACGCCCTTGCTCTAGCATACGCCCAAACATACTTGGGTTAAGACCTTACCAATGGCAGAAGAACAATAGCAGCCAATGCCAGTGCCTTCTGGAGCTGGCTTGCGGTGCAGGCGGGGCTCGCGCGTGGGTTCCAGAAAAACAATCTGGCGCAGAAATGTCCAAACAGTGCTTGCCTCCCAACCTCGGTTGGTTCTCGTAGGGAAAAAGGGGGCCCTTGCTAAAATTTGGAAAGCTTATTAGGGCTTGGGGCTGGGACTTGAGCTTGCTAACAGAGGATGAGAACTTTCTGGCAAGTAGGCCGTATGTGTCTTTGTGGCTTGGAAAGGCGTATATGGTTCCAGTTGGAATGTATGCAGGCCAAGTGTGGGGCACTGAGTCCATTAAAGCAGGCAAGGAGTTTGTGAGTGATATGCTAGTACGGCACACGAGTTATCTTAAGTGCACACTGGGCGTTAAGCGTACCACTGCAAACTGGGCTATTTTGAGGGAGTGTGGTCATGAGCCGCCAGTAGGATACTGGCTTAGGTCTATTGTCAAAAAACAATAGCATGCTCAGGTCTAACAGCGAGACGTTAAGAAGAGTGTTAAAAGCGGATCTGAACATCCGTTCATGTGAGCCTGCTAACAAGACTGCTCAAGTTCTAGACACCTTTCAAGGCCTACGGCGCTGTAATTCCTTTGTGCAAGCTCTGCGGCAGGGCACTCCTATCCCTATTCAAGAGTTTACTGATGACCTCAGACACAGGCTGCGGGCAGTGTGGAGAGATGTTGAGGGAGTGAACCCGCGGGACCCATATAGTAAGCTGACAACTTACCAGTCTCTTTTTGCAGTGCCTTTTGACCACAATGTGCGTGCCCCTGCCCGTTTACCAAGGCACATGCATTTGGATTTGTCTCCACATGTCATGAGGAATGTTAGCCGTTTCAGACTTAGGGCACACACACTGCAAGTGGAGACAGCAGCTTGGGATACTCGGAACACTCTTTTGTGTGATCGCTGTTCTTGTGATGAGATTTGAGATGAGGCTCATGCCCTCCTGGTGTGCAGAGACGCAGATGTTTGTGCTTTGAGGAGAAAGTACGCTTACCTGTTCAATTGTTTCTCTGGTGATTTTTCAATGGAGCAACCAATTTTACAACAAGCCAGTGTCCAGGATGCTTCTGATTTCCTCTTGCAACATAACAAAAAGCTTTTTTAATTTGTTTCTGAGCTTATGGACATTATGTTGACTGGCGAGGACCGGTCACAGGCCGATCAGCCGAACAATATGGCTGAAGGTCCCCCCATGTAAATCTAAATCTATAAATCTAAGCACATAAGGCGAATTACACAAATCTTGGCATATGCTCTTGTAGCTTGTAAAGTCAGCTACAGTTTAGAGCAAGAGTTGTCCCAATCAGATGAAGTGGCTGTGAGTGGGCACAATTGAATTGCAAAAAATGAGTATGTTTGGGGATTTGCTCCCTCTGGCAAAAAACCATCAAAAATTACAGCAATTGTGGAAAATGTCCACTGAAATGCCAAATTTGGCATTTTAAGGGGGGGCAAGCAGCTGCTGTGGGTGGGGCAGACTGCTCCCACCCAGACTCAATCTGGCCCTCTTCTTCATGTTCCTCCACGGCTGTGAATTATGACGTACTAAATCTGATTGCGGCTTTTGAGTTCACTCACTCGGCAATGAGTTTGCATTTTAAGTCACTCTGAGTTCCCGGCGGTGAGTATTTCACACCGTTACTGACGATTTCATACCGTCAGGAAGAACCACACCGTAAATAACGGGTGATGTGACGTCAACGTCAAAAAGTCACCGTCATTTACGGTGGCAAAACCAATTTAGGGCACAGCACTGATCAGAACAGGTGAACGACAAAATTCCGATGTAGACGATGTAGCTCAATTTGTCACAAATGTCTTACAGCCTGAGGACATTTTTTTCAGGTACTCTACATGCGCTCTTCCTCATTTAGTGAAATAAACAATCCTTGGAATAGTTTGAAAATAAACTGGGAGCGTCACCATTTTGGTCCGTGTGGCGAGTTTTGGAGAGCACCAGTTGAGCACCAAAAGTGCATCACATTTGCATAGTGACACTTGGGACCTTACACTTGAACAATTTTTACCTGCTGTGGCTCACAAAAGCGCCCTAATCTTTTGTTTCCAGTCAATAAGTCCATGAAAAAACGTAGTTTATTCATCACAAAAAAAGTATCATGGGAAAAGAAGTGACATACAGTTCAAGATGAAGATGCACCCAAGCCATGACATCTTTGTCCAGGTGTCAAAGCAAAGGTTAGATGACTTGCTCTTGAGTATCATGGCCACCACCCACAGATTCTTCACAAGGCTAATGACTTCTGGAAAATGAACATCTGCTGATTGCTGACAAAATCGCTAATGAACCATCCAGCCTGCAAGGAGAAGCACATGTGACTCTTCATGGTAAGAGGCTAGTGGTGAGAGGATCAATGTGTAATGAAGTGTTCAATATTTCTACATGAAATGATATTCATACGACATAAATGACAATAATATCAAATGGCTCTCCTCAGGATCCAGCATACTAATGGAGCATTTACTCAAAGATGTGTGAAGGTCAGAGATAACCATCTGTGAGTGTGACATGATTTTTGCATACCTGAGAAATGCACGGATACCTCGGCGAAAAAAGAGTCTGTAAGAGCCCTTACATCATGAAATTCTGTAGCCTAAAACACCCATTATTTCTTCAGATATGGCCGTGGTTTATCTAATCAAGATTGAGTGGGCTTCAAAGACATCTATTTCCTTCAAGGAGGAAGTCTTCACCTAAGGACGAGGACTACTACTAGGAATATTTAGGCAGCTTCCAGGGATGAGCTGCCTCCCCGATCAGCACTTCGTCTTCTCCTTGCAATCTTTTCCTCATACACATTTTTTTCCCATCCCAGGAGGGAGGAAAATATTTTTGTGGGAGGCACATGCAATCTTGGCCTGGATCCCCAGACCAACCACCCACCCCCCAAAAACCCTTCCAGTGCCCCTGCCTGGACAATAAGCGTACGGATCTGCTCCTCTTTCAAATCTCCATTTATCTGCAAACTCAATATATTGAAAGATTGAGTTGCAGCAGAGTTACGGGGCAAAAACTGAGCAGCAAACGTCAGGCACTCACAACTGGCTTGCTAGTCCAAAAATTGCCCTCCTAACTTGACCAAGCAATAACACATCATACATTGCAGGGAAATTCAGGAGGTAGTCTGTTACCTCCAGTCCTGCCGGAGAGACGTCAATAACAGTTCCAGTACTACTGGAACAGCTTTTGAATAATTTTCAGAAAAAAGCCTGGTCGGATATGCGCGCATGTTGTGTGTTTGATAAGCAGCTGTCAAACAGCTTAAACAAATCAAGATTTTTTTTCAATCATGCTCAGATGTTTAAATCTTCTTGGCAAATTGGTTTTGTATGTGGGCTTGTATCTAATTGTTGGCATTAAATAGGACACCCTCCTCCTGGGAGGAGGACTGTACAATTCATTATACTGCAAATCTTTTACATTGCAAACTAATTGCAAGCAATTTGCAGCAAAGAATGCATGTGGTAGATGTGTTTGTATGCACATGTGTGCATGCATGTGTGTGTAAGCGCGCGCGTGTGTGTATATGTGTGTGTATGTGTGTGTAAGCGCGCGCGTGTGTGTGTATGTGTGTGTATGTGTGTGTGCGCGCGTGTGTGCGCGCGCGCATGTATGCGTGTGTGTGAAAATGCATGCGTGTGCATGTGTGAGGCGGGGAAAGTAAGTCTGAGTGGCCATCTACTCTGGCTGGCAGGTGCAAGCCTTGATTGTGGGCTCAGGTGCAATTTATGACTAACGACAGATTGTGGTTGGGCAAGGGGCCTCTTACCCTCGTCGAGTTCCACGCCCTTCACGCAAACATGTGGCTGGTGCCGAAGACCCGGCTGTGTGTGCATGCTGTTCTCAGGTTACTTTGGAGACACTTCAAAAACAATTTCGGTCCTATCGGTCCAGGTCCATGAAAAATTTGGGTTTGACTGGACCAGGGTTCTTTATAAAATGTTTGGTTGCCGGACGATTTGAACTTCCCTGATACATTATCACTTTCCCAGAGGGGCTATCTGAGGCCTAAAATTAGGTGTTTTTTGCATGCTCCTTTGCATATGGCCTCCGTAACTGGGAACTTTGAAACTTGGATCCTTTCTAAAGCACTAGGTTTTTGAAGTTCCCAGTTACGGAGACCGTGCCTAATCAGCCGCGGCGTGAACCCCAGTTTTCACCACCAAAACTTCATATCTGACCATCCACTGCACCAAATTGGGTGAGTTTTAGTGATTTAAGGTGCTCGTAACAAAAGAATATCATTGCAAAAAAATGGAGTTAAAAGCCCCAGTGGCTGCCCCAGTGTTTTGTGGCGATTCCAGCCATTTTCCCATAATTAAGTGCCCTATGTGAGCTCTGGCCCAGTCTACCTCAGCACACAGGGCGACTTACACAAATCTGAGCAGATGCTCTGGTTGCTTGTAACGCCAGCTACGCTTTAAAGCAAAATTTGTCCCAATCAGATCAAATGGCTGCGGGTGGGCGCAATTTAAATGCAAAAAAGGAGCATATTTGGGCATATCCTCAGATAGCCCCCTCTGCTATTATTCCCTTGGATGCGTCTCCATACAAGCAATATCTGGAGGAGTTAGCTCCATGGGTTTTGTTAAGCCTTGCAGCTCCTCCCTGGGCGCCAGCATGGCAATCCGCATCGTCAGAGTTGATGCTGACAACACCTGGCGCCGCCCAGAATAAGTAGCAGGCACAGAGGTGGCCTGTCGGGGCCATGCTTAAGCCCCCTGCCTTCGTGTGCCTCTCCGTAGAGCCAGAATCCGACAAGCATTAAGATGCACACACACACACGCACACACATGCGCACACACACACACACACACACACACACACACACACACACACACACACACACACACACACACACACACACTCGCGCGCTTACACACACATGCATGCACACATGTCCACGCGCAAGCTGCAGGACGAAGAAAAGCATGTATATCGTTGCTCATTACACACTGAACAGGATTCCTGATATGTAAATGCTAGGCGCTACCTTTGCAATGGATTGGATTTGTGCACCCATGGATGTGTGCGGGTCAAACAACATTCATCACTTAATTCGAGATTGATGGGGTAGTGGGCTGCAGGTCCACTGGCAGCTCTCAGAAAGGTATCATCACTCTAGGGGGAGTTGCTATAACGTAGATTCAAGTTATTATGGCTGCCCTCTGTGGCAAGGACACCAAAACGATTGTCCTGTCTGACCTAGCTCCTCAGTTCGAAGATTTGAAGCCACCTAGACAGTGGTTGCTAAGCCATGCCACAAAAAGTGGCAACCAGATTGTGGCAAGGGAACCTAGAGGAATCTGTTGCAGCGCCACAACTTCGCAAAACAGAAAAGAATAGACATGGCCAATCAGCAGGCAAAAGTAGTAACGCAAGGGCATGAGAGTCCATACACACCCGTGTTCCGATGCCTGGCTTGGCCAAGGATGCCAATGATGCCACAAGCGAGGTGGTGCCAAGCACAAAAAGGCAGCGCCCCATGTGGAAACCAGTGCCTGCCAAAATTGACAGCACTTTCTCCTGCCTGCAAGCAGGAGGTGCCAGAAAGCATAACTTGGAACGTTATGAACAAATCTTAATAAAATCTATAAACTTGTAACCCTCACATCGACAGTTATCAACTGGTATATACTGTACCTCCACTACCAGTTCAAATATTCATTAATTCTGGAGCCAAAATTTGAAAATTTTTATCAATTATTGCCAGGGCGTACGAACCCCATTCGAATTGGAAATTGATTAATTTTGGGGGCTCAAAAGGGATTGTGCGGAAAATGGCCTCCCAGGCGCCCAGCTCAAGCTCCAACCCACTAGCTAGGTGGCTTAAGCCTGTATCCCCCACCCAGCAGCTCTTAGCGGACCAAGCCAGCCTTGCCAGGGCCAGGCATCCAAGAAGGGGCAGCCAGCAAAGCAGAAGAACCCAGTGGGGCGCCCTCCAGGTGACAGCTCGGTTGATGTTGCAAGCATGAGCTCCAGTGTGTGTATAGCACTGCTTGACAGCGACAGCTTGTGGATTGGCTGGGATTGCTTGCTGATGGTGAGGTGTGTGAAGTGGTACTCTGATGACACCCTGATGATACAGACGAGCTGTTGTGGCATGCGTGTGTGTGGGTTTGTGTGCGTGCGCGCGCACCTGATGACACTCTGATGATACAAACAAGCTGTTGTGCAGTGGGTGTGCGTTCTTGCGTGCACGTGCGCCCTGTTTTATGTTTTGAGAGCACATTCCCTTCCTGTAAGGTTCCCTCTCTTGTGTAACTCCACTTCTGAACAGAGCTCCTCCAGTCCCCTCCAAAAGCAGCAA
>OU611757.1:3970000-4190000 GCA_914767535.2 Dunaliella primolecta
TTGTACGCGCGCATGCACATGCTTGGGTGCACGTCAGAGCATTAAGGAATGCAAGCATGCACTGGCATATGTGTGTATGTGTGTGTTGTACGCAGCTCTTACATGTTTCACATTTATTTTGTGTGCGTGTGTGTGTGTGTGTGTGTGTGTGTGTGTGTGTGTGTGTGTGTGTGTGTGTGTGTGTGTGTGTGTGTGTGTGTGTGTGTGTGTGCGCGCGTGTACGTGTATGTTTGCACACAGTTAGAACATGTTTGATGTTTATTGTGTGTGTATGTGTGTGTGACTCAGCCTAAGAAAAACGATGAGCAAGCTCCACTAGAGAAGAGCAGCATTCCATGCCCACCTTCTGGCCGTGATGCCCAGCAAGTTCCAGGGATGGAAGACCGAAATAATGCTTTTTAACTCACTGGGCTCCTGCAGCAAAAAGGGTATGGGCAAAGCTCTGAGGTGAGACAGCCCAGGTGCTGTTTCCCTCCCATAGCAAATTGCATGTGTCGTTACTTGATTGGAGGGCTCCTCGCTCTTTAAGGATGCGGACATCTCCCGGGCCCCACCGAAGCTCTTGGATGGTGATGCAGTGTCATCAGCCTGTGCTCTCTTGCCAGTTAGAGCTGCACCAGCGCCAAGTACGCAAGCTAGAGAAGTGGGGCTTGTCAGCAGTGATGTGGCCACTGATGCTGCTGCAGAGGATGCACTCAAGCTTCCCCCTTGCTGGCCGAAGAGCTGATGCAGCCCAGCTGAAACCATGAGTCTCAGCTTCTCAACGAACCCCTGTTTGTGATCCGCTTCAAAAGCGGGGTAGCTGCATGCTCTTAAAGCTAAACCTCGCAATTCTCAAGTCTGTTTTACAGGCATCAATTTCACAATCAATGTATTTTGGAAATAAAGTAAATTTTGAACGCCGATTGCTCGAACGATGAAGAAGCGACAGCTGACAGCTGAGCAGGGGGCCCGCGCTGCTGCAACTCAATAGCAGCAAGCCAGCAGGGGCACCCCAATGGCTTGTTTGCTGCTTCTAATTATAAGTTTACTGACTTGCAATGGGCAAGACACACCCACGGTCGCTTTCAACCAGCGCCCTTGTGCAGAAGAGGAGTTCTTTGACACTTCCCTTCTGGCGTGCTCTTCCTGCCCTGAGGTAAGAAATGGAGCTGTTGAGGAGCCTGTGTGGGCATTGAATGCCTTTTTGGTGGCATGTCGCTCTGATGGAGCTGGTCAAACTGAGCATTGAAGGGATTGGGTGATATCCTCAATCCTTCCATGTGTGTTTCTCAAACATTACAGCACCACTGCACTAGAGGGAGAGACGCCTGACCAAATTATGCTCTTGAATACACGTAGGGGGCAGTGCCTTCTGCTGACCAACGCTCCTGTGTTCGCTGTGACTCCTCGTCCGGTTCCTTGTTCCTTTTTCGGAACGGTTTTGCCCTCACCCAGGAATGGACTCCTGCCTCTGGCACTGGTGGCTCCTGCTCTTGTGACTCTGGTGCCGCGGATTCTATAGTCACAATTGTGGAACGTGAAGGCAATGTACTGCAGGTAGGTGGATCAGACACACACGCGCGTGTGTGTGTGTGTGTGTGTGTGTGTGTGTGTGTGTGTGTGTGTGTGTGTGTGTGTGTGTGTGTGTGTGTCATGGTAAGAAGATGAACATGCATTTGACTACAAATGTACACTCCAAACATACGAATGGTTATCAATGTGAAGAAATGCATTGCTCAATCTGCTTTTCATAAATTTGAATTTTACATGGACCGATGTGCATGCTCATTGTTTTCCACAAACGAAAGTGCTGCACCTCACAGCTTTAACCTGTACCTTAGGAGGACACCATGAAGAAGTTGCAATGTTGAGACTGGGGAATCCCCAGTGGGGATACACCTGTCTTTCTGTTCCTCTGTGCCATGCAGCGCTGCATCACCTGCCCTTCTGGCACATCCCCCAACAGTGGTGGGGATGCATGCGTGCCCGACAGCAACACACTGGACAACACCACACCCTTGGAAGACTTGCAATTTGTGATTGAAGAGCTAGGGCTGGGAATTAACGTAGGAGCTGCTACAGAGGTGGGTAACGAATGCAAGATGCGCAGCTGTGCATGTTCTAGCGCTCAGGAGTCCACAAATGGCCCCCTAGATCTCTCTCTTGGCTGTACCTGTTGAATGGGTTGATGCTGCAAATGAAGTCAGCATGTCCTTGAATGAGGGCTGTTTGCTACGAGGAGAATGCTCATCTCAGGTGATGGAGCGTCCTCCCTTGTGCATAGCCTCAGTTCACAAGTACAGCTGGCGCCTTCCTTGATCTGCATCTATGCATGCCTTGTGCGCACACAGGCTTCCTTTCCCTCCACCACCGTCTCGGGCTCCGTGCCGCTTGCGGTGCTGTTGGGTCCCTCTGCCAAGGCCTGCATGGAGGGACAGAGCCGCAGTGCCTGCAATGCGGTGGCCAACCTGTGTGTGCTACAGCTGTACGATGGGTACGTGGTGTTTGGCCGTGCATGGATGCCACAAGGCACCCATTGGGGGATGCCACGCCTTGTGAGCCTTGTGAGCCTTGTGAGCCTTGAGCTCCAAAAATGCACCAATGACTTCTTCTGTTGCACTTGGCCTGACTTGCAGGACTACAGGAGCATGCAGGATATACAGCAGCTTGGTTACAAGGCTTGCGACAGACATCTCCAGTACGGAGGAGCCTAGGCCTGCCACAGGGCCCCTGCCCTGGCTTTTCTATGCTGGAAACCAATACTCGAAGGCTGATGTGGGGCTCAAGTAAGCTGGTGGCCAGTTGTCTCTTGGACAGCATATTTCCATAAATTTGATCGCAATCTTTCTGACGCTCCTCTCCCTCTGTGTTCTTTGCACGGCTGCCTCCAAGTAGTATCGCATCCTTTGTGATCCCTGCAGGGTCCACTTTGGGGATGGTGATGTAGACACCATTGAGTCTTCTGAGCCTGTATCTCAGTTCACATTTATACTGTCAGCCTACGCTGTAAATGGCACGTGGCTGGGCTTCCATGAATGGCAGAAGCACTTCCAGCTCTGTGGCATCCATGCAGATGAGGGAAAGCTCTGGCGCAAGTGAGTACTTGCTGCAGCTTCTGCTTGACTTGAAAGGCTCGGGTTGAAAGAACTTTCTCTAGGCTCAAACTTGGTTTGATGCTGATACAGACCTCAGCAAAACTTTTGTCAAATTTGGCGGCGTGGGAGGACACCCAAATATTTAAAATTGCAGGAACTGGTGAAACCTGTTAGGCGTTTGGTCTCCTTACTGCCTGCCACAAGTCATGACTTGTATTTGTATCTTGAACAAGATTGGGTTGGAAACTTGCTAAGCCTGGCTTGTGCCCAGGCTGGGCGGGTCTAGGCACAGCTTTCGCGCAGAGTGGGCTCACTTTCAATGGCAGAGAATATTTGTTAGGAATGACAAAGAGCAAAGGCAGGCAGGTTACACGAACAGACCAACCCTTCCTGACCTGTTTAACAACCCTCCCACTGTGATCTGTTCGGTATTTTGAATTAGCAGCCTGGAATATGGGATCGTTCTTCTGTGACAAGTTTTTGAATGCGGCACAAGGACCTTTAATACAGCCCTTAAGTCCATGCAAGCTGCCCTTGTCATTCATTTATACATGGCATTCCCATGGTGAATCTAGCAGACCACGCTCCAGAGACAGGGGAACCCTCTTGCAAAGGAAGATGTGCAAGTCCTGCACCTCATCGCATCATCAAGATAAAGGAAAATTTAAACAAATTGAGACTGGTCGCGTGCACAAAGGAATTTTCCCTGATTCACGAGCTTGCTAGGATCTCTCAAGCATAGGAGGATTCGTATCTCATTTTCCAATGCGTAGCTCAGCTGGTTAGATTAGGATTATGGAAGCCATTGCAATCAAAATGTGATAATATGTTGACTCGGAGGTGAACTGGCCTTCCGTAACTGGAAAGTGAGGTTTTTTCTTGCAAGTACTCACTGGCACTGGGTGTAGCAAGTAGCTGCATGGGGGTATGGTGGTGATGATTGTGTTGACTGGATCTGGACTGGGAACTTGGCTGGGAACGGCGGGCTCACTCTTTCTAAGTTGTTTAGCTTTATCCAGCTGCACTGCGCCTTCATGTTCATTTATAGATCAGTGATCCTTGAGCCCAGGAACATTTCTGGCTTAGCCTGCATTTCCAGGGCATGAGGTGTCCTCGCAGTCCGTGGACTGCCTGCCTTTCTGTCTAGGACCTGTCAAAAAGTTTGCCCCACAGCATCCACTGTCTCCCCACCCTTCTGGCACTACAGAAGTGCCTAACAAAATTTGAGGCAGTCTGCCAATGTATGAGGACTGCCGCCAGTGTTTCAGGGTTGGCTACCCAGGCCCACCCTCTTGTGAAGTTCACAAACGGCCAGCAGATCCCAGGGCTTCGCCCCTGGACCAAGGGTTTGCCAAATTTGAGCATGCCTTGAAAGATGTTTCTAAAGGAAGATGGACTTGTTGCGCATGCCAATAATAAGAAACATGATATACAACGTCACATAAGCCATGCAACCCAGAAATATGTATTTGCACCCGGTTCACATCAAGCACATCTGAGAGTGCCCTACAGAATTCCAGGAGGGCGCTGCAAAGGGGCCTGCCCCAGGGAGTGACGGGAAGGGGGCACTACAGAAAACTCAACACCCCTTGTTGGGACATACAAAAGCATGGATTTCCACACCCACACACTCCAAAAAAATTATCTTTTCATAAGTGCAATCAACGTGCAGGATCGAAAACAGCATTATTGTGTGAAATACAGTTTCTGTACGGTTATTTGCCAAGATGGATGTGTCTAGGGATTGCTGTTTGCGATTAGATTTGTCAAGAACTGCGTGAAGGCACCCTGACTTACAGAATGACATTGTTGAAATAAATGTAATAGGTTTTGCGAGGTGCAAGAGAGTTTGGGGCCTAGTGAGAGAGAGAGAGAGAGAGAGAGAGAGAGAGAGAGAGAGAGAGAGAGAGAGAGAGAGGGGGGGGGGAGGGGGGAGAAAAAAAGCTGTGTTCCTAGGCTGTCAATTCCGTGTACATATCCATGCCATGCAGATCTCCGGGAAGAAGTGAAGTGAATTTGCCCCCAAACAAGGTAGTGCCAATCTTACTCGCAACCCACCACCATGCTCCTTTTATCAAATACCAGTATGCTCAGCACTGGAAGTAATTGGACTGTGTCTGCTGCTATGTTCTGCCCATAGCTTTGGCTGGGAGTACCGGAATGACTGTGATGTGGACCTGCTGGACATCCTAGACGAGATGCCTAAGACTCGGGAGCCTGTGTTCTACGATGCCTTCCTGCGCACGGGCCCTGACACCTTGTACCCTGTACCAGTGAAAGTCACCAATTATGATGATTCTACCAGCAACAATGAGGACACAGGTGCTTTGACCAGAAGCTGGGAGGGTATACTCAGACATCGCCTTGCTCTTGTGTGTCTAGACAGCAAGATTTTTGAATGGCTGTTTTCTGTTTGAATGCGCACGCGCATACATACACACACAGAGTGCACCTCTTGTGACTTCCCAATTTACTATTGAACTGTGCTGTATTTGGTCGGAAGGGTTACATGTACCAGCCAACATGTGCTTTAAAGAACTCGGTTTTGTTGGACCTTCTGCCTCCAGATTGGGCCAATACTGCAACGCTATTGTTGGATGAGGTATTAGATGTCTAGACTGTTCCCTTCTTGCTTATTTTCTAAGAGGTTGCTTTCACATTGGTTCCTCTGGCTTTCCTCATGCCCAGGTGCTGTCCGCCGTTTCTTCTATGTGGACGGGTCTCTGGGTACCAGCCAAGGCAGCTCCCCCACTTCAGCAGACTTTCAAGTTGTCCAGTACCCTTCTACCTTTCGGCTGGTGGTCACGCAAAGGCCAGATCCGACTGATGAGATTTTTCCACCTCAAATCTTTATCACGTAAGGGGGGGCGGTGTAGATTGATGCTCATGGGCTATTGAAAACCCCGAGGCTTTGGACCTCTTGGCTGCGAAAAAAGTGGTGTCTCATGCTGCACAGGGTCAGCACAGAGCTTCTCTCTCTTGTAATTACCGCTACCAGGAAGCATAGCAACTTGTGTAACTTGATTGTGAGCTCAGTAAAAGGTTCAATGTTGCATTTTGCTTTCTGTCAGGTACACCTCACAGCAGGTGGGTTCAGGGCAAGAGTCAAGCGCTCTGTTGCGCATCGAGTTCTCTGTGGAATACCTAAATGGTGGCAACCTTGAGGAATCATTTGACAACGCTTTCAACATCATGCTCATTGTGTTCCTGGTGAGCAGTTGCTTAGCCGTTGTTAAGGAGCTATTGGATTCCTTCCGCTCATCAAGACAGGATAGGCATCAAGGCTAGCTAGTGCTTAGAAGCAGAAACCTCTGATTGGGTCAAGCCAGCTGTCGTTAAAGAAGGTTTCTTCAAGCAAGGCCCATGGTCCTGCCCTTTTCTCCATGCACTGCTACTTTCCCTACCCTACATTGCAGCTTGCTTGATTCCTAAAACTTGCAGGTGGCCATCGCATTCCCAGTCTTTTGCTGGAAGATGCTCCGTGCATACAGGCGAAGAAAGGATGCACAGAGTGACCAAGTAAGCTTTACCCACCTCCATTTTACTTTTTCTCATGTTTTGGAGCAATGCTGCATCGAACATGCTTTTCTAACCATTCCTTCTTGCAAGCAGGATATGTTCATTTACATTGGCGTCGCCCTGATTGATGTTGCCACCTTTGCACTATTCCTGGTTGTTGGCCTTGTTGGCCTCTACCAGCTGATCCTGTACAAGATGCAAGCTGCCGTCTTCTTCATGATCCCTAGAGATGAGGACCTTGTAAACTTCAGGTGCGAGGCTGTGAGGGATAGAAAAGGGCCCTCCTGGCTCAGCGTATTTGCTTTGCTTGGCTGTGTGCCATGACTCCCTTGGACTGCTTAGAGCAGCCTAATTTGGATGTTTGCTTGCAATAGCGGTCTGCGTTCCAGCTCCCGATGGCTTTGTTCCAACAAACAAACAAAAACAAGCAACACACTTGCAGGGCCACCGTGATTGTGGCCATTGTGGGCCAGGCAGTGGGCCTGCTCTACATGCTGTGGAAGCAGGTCACTGTGGATGTGTTTTTTCTGGATTGGGAGCGACCACGGAAGGTCCTGTCTCGAGATGGTGGGTCCCTTCTATGTTCTGTACCCCCGTCACTGCTGCTGAGGCCAACAGAGCGCTGATTGTCCTATATGATTAAAGAAGCCATTTTGACAGTGATTTCTGGACCCCAGCATGATGAGCACGCAGCCTTTTCCCAGCTTAAAACATTTGTAAATACTCACAAGCCTGGAAACGTGGTCTTCTCACTGCCTCTTTGTCCTTGCAGGGTTCCGAGAGGAGGATGCAGAGGTCAGCGCCTGGCGGCTGCTCTTCATCGCAAATAAATTTGCAGACCTGCAGACCGTACGGGTCACATGCCCTGCTTTCACACTCCTCATGATGGTAGGGGCCCGTGCATGCACCCTCTGTTTGTGACCTCAAGGCTGTGCTTCCGTTGTGCATGGCTTATTCAGAGCTTGTGAAGCATATAGATATTAAGCATACAATGCAATGATCCTGACAACGTTGTTAATGCGGAAAGTGATACTGGAATGGATCCTTACTTCCGACAGATGGTTGGCTCTAATTCACTTACTCAGTTGTCTTGGATTGGTGGTTTTCTAATAAATCAGGAGTGTTTAGAAGTGGTATCCTTGCCTCAGAAATTTACCTACTCAGTTGTCTTGAATTGGTGGTTTTCTAATAAATCGAGAGTGTTTAGAAGTGGTATCCTTGCCTCAGAACTAATAAATCGGGAGTGTTTAGGAGTGGTATCCATGCCTCAGAACCTTGCCTCAGAACAGAAGAGCCTCAGAAACAGCCGCATTCCAGCCTGCCTCTAAGCGTCACCTTCGCTCCACACTTTCCGTGATAACACAAAAAATTCCTTTTTGTCCTCAATGGTTGGCCTCTGCTGTTTCTTGCATACAAGGGAAGAATCGGCATTCATATGGCAAAGTCTGTTCGGAGCACAGCATTTTCACAATTTGCTGTAGAGAAGAAAGGCGTGCATAAAGCTAAGCCGCCCCTCTCCACTGTGCAGGTGTTAATCCTGGTGGGTGCGAATGTCCAGAATGCTGGCGAAATTACACCCAAGCAGGGTGATTTCGACGACACATACCGCACCACCCAACCAAGCATCGTCCTGCGCTGGGGCATACAGGTGTGCACTTCATGCACAGACCTAGGCTGTGGAGACACTCAGGCTGACATGGGGGAGATAACCCTGATTGGGTTGTTTGTGCTTTGCTTGGAAAGCCTTGTGTAAGAAAACGCTTTATGTATCCTCTTTTCACAAGCAGCAGTTATATTCTCGTTGCCTTTCTCTGTACTTGCTTGTTTCTTTGGGCCCCACTCAAGCCTGTGGTATCGTTTCCTTGTCTTTCTGCAGACAGCCTTCTTTTTAGTTCTATTTCTGGGCCAGTACCTGTTCCGAAGACTCCTCTATTTTCCTTACGTATCCAACCCCATCACCAACTTTGTGGACCTGATGTACCTGGCCAACATCAGTGCCATTATCCTCGATGAGCGGCACGTGGGCAGCTACATCCACGGCCGGAACAATGCACAGCATGCTGACACTACCTTGAGGTGAGTAGAATGGCCTGCCTCAAATCGCTGTGTGTCAAACAGCATATATCTCTGCATGAGACAATTTCTTTTGAATGTGTAATTACACCAACCATTATGCTGCTTGTGCCTGCATGCTGTGCAGCTGGAATTGTTGTTTGAAAGAACCTTGCACCTTCACAGCGGCTTGAATTTGTTTGCCCCTATTGTGTTGTCTGTGCTGGTATGAGAATATCTGAAGCATGCATATAAGTTGGCTGGAGGCTGGCTGCTGTGACTTAACCTCACCGATGAAATGTGCAGGGGGTTGAACAACGAGCTAGAGAAGGAGGGGGAGGGGCTCGTTGCCCACCGTGGATTTGTCCCCACTTACCAGGGGAGCAGGGAGAAGTGTGAGAACCAGGTTTTCCAAATCTATATCACAGAGGCAGTGCGGAGGCAGTACGAAGCCACCATGACCCAGAGGCTTGCTCAGGTCAGGGTTGGGTGCTGGTTACTTCATTGAGCAATCTCAGCAAAACCCTTATTCTCTGCATTAACTCATGTCGTGAAGAGAATGCTGTGGGAGGATTTGCGTACCTACTTTTTAGTTCAGCGCTACATGATACGTCAATGCACGCACACCTCAAGCATGCAGTGATGAACTGCAAGTGATGATAACCACCAATTTCCCAAAGCGTTTGACTTGACCCTGACAGCACAAGTGGCCAAGCAGGGACATAACTCTCTTTTGGAACGAATTGTCCTTGATTCGGAAGCTTGACTTTTCAGGCGTGTATTGACCATTTGTTCCTTGACAAGCATTCCTTGCACTGTGCTGGCTAGCAGGTCCAAAATGAGGCCCGGATCAGGCAGGGGCAGATGCTTACTTTCTTAAAAGGCACAGGCAAGCCAGAGGAAGCAATGTTGGCTGCCAATGATGATGTGTCTGCCCTGTTCCGGGAAATGATCAACGACGTGGAGCGCAACTACGCAACGCAGGCGGGTTCTGAGACATAGACTGCAGCATGAATAGCACCTGCTTGTCCACAGCAGCCACATGAGCTCCATTGCTCCTTCCAGCTCAACATGCAAACAAATTACATTTTCTCTAATTTCTGATCCATGGTGCTTGCATTGCAGGTTGTGGATCCCTCTTACCCTCAACTCCTGCTCCAGCTTCCACCGGAAGCATCAGCTTACAACACAGTATTTGTACACGACTATTTTAGAAGTTTCTCAGAGACCATGTTCATTGGTAATGAGGTGAGCTTACTCAATCTTGACCTGTTTGATTGCTGTGCCGAGATCACCATATCCCTGAACACACGCTTTTCACTGCTGTATTACACTCTGCATGGCTGCTTCCACACAGGTGCGCCTATTCATCTTTGAAGCACTGTTCTTCATGGCAGTGGACCTAGCGTTGAATAATGCGGCAGTGACTGCCCTCATCACCTATGCCATGGTCCGTGCTGTGGCTCTGGTCCGCAAAGCCTTTGGCACTCTAAACATTTCGCAGAAGACCACAATAGATTTGCATTTCCTGGTTTGAGATGGAGCCTGGTCTTCAAAAAGAACTTAACTGAATCCACATTTCTGCTGTTTTCTTGTCGAGGCCTCCGGAAGTTCTGGGATTGAAGACCAAGTAGGGTGAAACGTGCCCCAGATAGCGCATGAGGCCCCGGGTTTGACTATTTAGGGTCAGACTTTGGGATACCAGTGGGGATTTTGATCCTTTTCTTAAGAAACGCTTCTGGACATTGGCTTGTCGTGTAGCTTGTCTCTTTTTCTTTTTTTCCCGTGAATAGGCGCTTCTTTGTTGCTTTAGGCAAGCACTGTTAACATGAGGCTCAAGTCAAGTACCATAGAGAACACAAGGGTTGTGAGTGTGCAGAAGTTTTCAATTTTTATGTTCTGTGTCCCTTTTTCCTTTTTTGATAGAAATTGCATCCGTTATTATTTCCTTCTATGACCTTGGCAGAGCAGGATGGTTGCCTTTGACTTTCTATTTAAATTTCATTGATTCCATGCTGGACTGTGACATACAAACAGAAAAATCCTTGGCTCTACATGACTATAGCGTTGAACAAAAAGCATCATTAGATTTGTTTTTGCAATAAGTGAATGACATCCTCAGAACTAGCTTCAAAATAGTGAGAAAAAGAAAGGGTTACAAGATTGTACCTGCCTAAGGCACAAGCTGGGCCCTGCTGATACCTCTGGCTACTATTACAATAGCTGGCAGAGGCTAAACTACCTATGTTATAAATCCCACTCCTCCAAACAACACCGTCACTTCAAAAGGTTACAAGAAAAGAAGGTCTCCAGTCAAAGCGTCCCAAAGGTAGTGAGTAGTGCAGGTAGAATGATTACAATGAGTTGCAATGGGGTTTGACCTTCAGCCAGGTAGTTTGGCTGCTCGGTCTGCTCAACTGTTCCAACTGCACAAAAAATATCCATGAGATCGGAAATAAAACGATTAGTCTCATTAGTTTGCTTCTGCAAGAAATGAATAGCATCCTCAGAGCTAGCTTGAGAATAGTAGAAAGTGCCTGAATCGTCCAGAAAAATTATGTAAGACGAGGGGAAGTCAGAAAATAACTGTGCATAAGCCCTTCGAAGAGAACACACAGAAGCGCAAGAACAAAGGAACACCGCATGCTTTTCATCTTGGAGTCCTTGTTCACATCTATCACAAGTTGATGTGTGCTCCTGCCAAAGTGACGTCTCAACTCTTAAAGTATGAGTATGTAAGCGAAAACGTGCTATGTTTCTTAGCGCGCGGTTGCCCAAATCAAGATGCAAATACCTGGGGACAGAAAAGGGCGCACCATGAACAGACAAGGGTCTCAAAGGAAGTGCCATCCAGTGATGAAACTTGGCTAATTTGTTCGTGTGGTCACCATGTTCTGCCAAGGCATCAGCATTCCACACACCTCGCAGCCTTTTTCTCAGATCAACAACAAACTCCCTCATGACTATAGGCTGCCCTGACCGAACACAATGAGTAAACACGTTGCACCTGTCCAAGCCTGTGCAGGCAGCCAAAAATTCTGAGGTCCAGCATTTATGGGAAAGACTGCTCATTTCAACATCTGCTTGCAGTACCTTACTGAGTGTAGTGCTGTTGCTGCGCAGTAAAGCATTGTAAAACCTAACTGCTGCACGAAACCAATAGAACTGTAAAGGTTCATGCCCACACTCGCGCAGTACAGACCAATTAGGAGTGGTGCGCTTTACCCCAAGGATACGCTTCAATAAGCACAGATGTACAGTTTGCAAAGGACAGTCCATTTCAGCTCCTTCTTTCATAAATCTAGTGCCCCAAATCTGGCATGCATACATGCTAGCAGGGAGAGCATATGCTTTAGTCAGCCAGAGCATGGTATGCGGCCTATCTGTCAGGCGGTGCTCAGATGCGAATTGCCTATCTGTCAGGCGGTGCTCAGATGCAAATGATTGCCTATCTGTCGGGCAGATGCGACTTGCCTATCTGTCAGGCGGTGCTCAGATGCGAATGATTACAAAAGCACTTAGCAAAAGCCCTTTGGGAGCAGGCCTAATCTACACAGACATAGGAAGCGGCTTTAAGCTTGCGCAGTATAACCTTAGACCCCTGCACATGCCTCAAACAGAACTACACCTTCTTACCTCTTCCCTCGCAGCCTTTCTATGAGAGCAAGATCAGCCTCCAGCCGGCCAGATGCTATATTGATTACACAATGTTTCTCTTTCTTGCTCACACCATGCTCTACGCAACAGGCACAGCACCACACAGAGGACAAGCACAACTAGCCGCGTGAGACAAGCTCATCAATTAAATGCTTGCCAACGCCATGTGCACTCGATTGAAATCAAATATTGTGAGGACACAAGGCCTCAGCGTCAGTTAAACGCGGCACTACAGCAGCATGCAGACCTCTGCAAATATATTAGTGCTAAAGCTGTTACTATCCATCCTATCCTCCTAGGCGTCGGGGAAACGTGTTATACTGAACATACCCTGAACCAATATAAAAAACTAGGACTGGACCATCAACATGCCATCAAGCTGGCTAAAACACTTCATGCCCATTCTGTTCAATATGCCCACAAACTTGTTGCCACTAGATGCGCTATCCAAAACAAGAGTACTTCTCATAGCCAGGTTCTAGAGCCAAGTGCTTCTAGAAACCCTCCAGATCCCCATTAGCTATTTCTGTTTCACTTCTTGCGGTGGAGGGGACTCGCGGCTCTTTTGAGCCAATTGATCTCCTTTTCCTTAATTGATGTAGGGAGGCTTTCTCTTCCTACGTATTTTTTTCTTTTCTTTTTTTTTCTGCCCAACATGCTTAAAAACTTGCTAGCACCAAACACGCTCTTGAGAAGGCGTCTTCCAACTCTCATCACCAAGGTCAGGCAAGGGGTATTGCTCGTAACGCTGCTGATCCCCATTGACCTTTTAATTATCCCTCTTGGTGAAGGGGATACATGGTGTCTCAGCCCCAGGTATCCTCTTCCTTAATTGATGTGGGGAGTGTTTTCACTGCCTGCGTAGTCTTTCTATTCTTTTCTTTTCTGTGGGCGGGTCATCTATGCCCTACACACTTTCAAGCCCCTTAAAGAGCTTGACCTTGACACGCATTAAGCAACCAGGCTTGCTCTGGCGCTTCATGCTCGTTCTGTCCAGTAAGCCTACAAGTTTGCTGACATTTTTCTTTTTACTCGCTAGCACCAGACCCTCTTGAGGAAATGTCTTTCAACTCTCACCAGGTCAGGCACAGTGTACTGCAAGCCCATTGATTTTTTCCTTCTTCTTTAGGTGGAAAGAATACATGGTGCCTTAGAACTAACTCTCCGTGCATCAGCTTAGGAAGAGGAGACACTAGGCTACCAAGTTTGTCATCGACTTTCTTTTCCTTTTCTTAAAAAAAAGCTACGTGTCTCAGCGTCTGCTTGCCAGGGTTGAGATGTGAATGTGTAGGAACAATAAATGCCCAGGGCGTGCCATGTACAAACAGTTTTTTTTCTATTTCTTTTGCTTGCTACTATGCTCAGCCAAAGGCTGCCCCACAGGCTGCCCAAAAGAAGCGCATCAAGTCTACAAATTGCACCTATCCAAGCCTGTACATGAAGCTGATAATCCTGTGATCCAGGGAAATAGAAAACAACTCTCTGTTCCTTTCACAACCAGCAATAAAAGAGCAGGCATATGCACAGCAGCAGCCTATGAGTCGCAGTGATTGGTAAAAATCATCTACCAGGTACACAAATACATGAACATTGCGTGCATCCCACAGTACGAGCAAGTCTAGTGCCAAAAGCACAGTTGCTCAATCCCTCAGCTGATTGATGCAGGTCCACTTGATTACTGTCTGATCGATGCAAAACAAAACCAGATGGATCCAGAGCGGCCATTGAGCCACCCGTACCGGACTGAATCAACAGCTCTCACGTCTTCATGATTGAAAACCTTCAGCTCCCCAAGCATCAGCAGCATGCCATCTACTGAGGTGCCAGACAGTGCGATGCTTGCCAGCTGGCACCTCCAGGGGATAACTCCCCTTTTTTCCCTCTCCTCTTTCCTCAAATCACAGAGGAACATTTCAGGGCGAATCATTGCATGAGTAAGTTTGAAACCGTGTCAACCTGACTCGAAAGCGTTCTGGACATCAACCAAATTGAGATCTGTGCTGTGCTTGCCTACTCAATTCCATTTGGCAGTTCTGAGTATATCTTAAATATTTAAACGCAAAGAAACCCCTCGAGAGACAAAGAATCCTCAGAAAACTGTCTCAAGAGCTTTTGGTCAAAATGCGTGACGGGCATATGCCCCACTATAAATAATAAAACTTCCTTTGTGACTTGGCCTCCGTAATCCCCAAAAACGGACCATTATACTGAGTATCCTCTCCATTTCATGCATTTACGTACACAAGTAAGCTCTCACACTGCACTGTTTGAGGACATCCGCTACAACATCTTTCTGCCAGGGGTGCTGCACGTTTCAGGCTAGCCCGAGGTGTTTTCATTCCTGGACCAGGCAGCAAGTGTGCAGAATCCAGCAGATGCCTGCAATGGTCCAGCACGTCATGCCGTACTCCCAATATGCCCCGCTGCCATCACAAGCAAAGGCCATCACAAGCAAGGGCCAGAAGAGGGCAGCCCAGAGGCAGCAGCAGAGGGCAGCCCAGCAGCAGCACTCTATTGAGGAGCCTGACAGCAGCCAAGCGACTCAAGAGACGCAGGCGGCCACCCGCAGCCCCACGGAGCAGCACCAGGAGCACTTCGAGGATGAGTTTGAGGACAGCTTTGAGGACTGCATCGAGACGGTCGACCACCCCGCCTCCAACCAGTTGTTTGCCTCGGTTAGTTCAAACCGCTTCTTCCTCGCATGACACCTGCGCTTCATGGTTATTCTGTGTTTTCAGAGAAAGCGTGGTGTTGTGGTTCTGCGATTCTGTGTTCACTGAGGAGAAGTGAGAAGTGAGCAAGCTGTCATGCTGAGCTGTTCCAGTTTGCGGTGTGAACACAACCTCATCCCCAATGGGCTTGACTTGCGCACTGGTCATGCATGCAGCTTCATTGCTGCCAGCTTGTGTGTATATGTGCATGTGTGTGTGTGTGTGTGTGCGCGTGTGCGTGTGCGCGCACACCCTTGAGTGAACTTGGTCTGCACAAGCATATTTTAAATTTGTCATAGTGCTTGTCATCTGGCTGGCTGCCGCGCCTTTTTCTTTGTTTGCCATGAGAACAGAATCACTTACTGGCTTCAAAGCGTGTGAGCACGTGCACTAATGCTTCATGTTCTGCCCTCACAGGTGCAAATTAATGTCCATGTTCATTGTTCTTTTGCCAAACAGGAGTCCTCTGCTGCCAGAGTGGATACAGCAAGCAGTGAGGATCTTGTGGATGCAGAGGGAGATGATGGGCTGCAGCAGGTATGGAGGGCTAGGCATACCATATTCATGGCTAGAATCAAACAGGAGGATTTCTGGAGAGTGGGATCTATAACACTGTGCTGGCTTTTAGAATGCCTACCATGATTGGTGCTCTCTTCTAAAAAGGCCCATTCTGTATATGGTGTATTCCTGCATATTCGTATTTACCATCAACACGACGTAGGCCATTACAGGCTGAGGGCCTTTCAGGACACGCCATGCTTTCTACCAAGAACTGCACTGACGTGTTGGATTGAACTCATGTGCACATGCAGGCAGTCCAGCAAGGGCTCGAAGCAGGCCGTTGCTCCATCAAAGAGCTCGTTCAAAAGGAAAAAAGGCTGAATGAGGAGGTTGCAGTGCAGGTGAGCAATTTAGACAAAAGAGTTCTTTTCTTCTGGCCTGTATTTGGCACGGGCAGGCATTGTAGCCTAAGCCTTTATTCTACGTGCACATGCGCATTTCCAGGTTCCACACCTAGGTGTACATCTTAACACTTGCAATCATCCCCAGCTGAGGACATGTACACTTTTGCTCGCATGGCCACTTGGGCCACCTGCTTCAATGGCCTCGAGCATGCGGTGGCTTACAGACAAGCTGCCCTCTTCTTTCTGCCCTGCAGCGTGCGCAAGCCGAGCTTGATTCTGATGGACCTGTCCTACAGTCCAGCAACACCAAGCAGAATCCACTCCAGGCCAAGGTCACGCCCCAGGACTTTGAAATGCTGCGTGTTGTGGGACAGGGCGCATTTGGCAAGGTGAGGCCGGCGAGCAGGCAACCTGGTTCACTTAAGGAGCTTGAGTGCCTACATACAAGCGACTGAGTGCATAAGCAAGTACATTCATAATGCATGGATGGATAGATTACTTTATTGATTGACTAATGCACGCTGCATCAATGCAGTTTGCATGTTTGGTACCTCGTGCCTCTTCATATGTGGAGTCATGCACGCCGTAAGCCCCCTCAGAACGTCTTGATTGCCCATACATCCGACTCTGGAACCTGTGTATTCCCTCGCCTATGCACACACACACACACACACACACACACACAGGTCCTCCAAGTGCAGCACAAGGCCACGGGCGCGGTGCATGCCATGAAGATCATGAAAAAGGAACGCATCCTTCAAAAGGACCACAGCGAGTATGTGCGCTCAGAGCGTGATGTGCTGACTTCTGTGGTGCACCCCTACATCGTCAACCTGCGCTGCTCCTTCCAGGTGGGTAGACAAGCAGGCGTGAAAGCAGGGCAGGCAGGCGTGGCAGCAGGGGGCGCTCGCCTCTGTGCTTCTACTCGTGTCGTCAATACTGCAGCTTGCAAGATGCAGCATGCTCGGGATTCAGCTGAAAAGTAGGTTCACCACTCCCCCATGCTTGGCTGGATAAATCAGAATCTACTAGGACAGCGGTGAATGAGGCAACTCAAAACAGCACAACTGAACTGCATCAAACCTCTTGGGGATGTGGGAAGCCTGAGAGACATAGAAAGCTCTCAACACAGCATCAAATTTGCTCGATGATCCCCTCTGAACCAACCTCTCCTTCCTTTTGCGCTTGCAAATGCAGACCCAGACAAAACTGTACCTGGTGCTGGAGTTCATCAACGGTGGCCACCTTTTCTTCAACCTGTACCGGCAGGGCGTGTTTGATGAGGCTGTGGCCCGCCTGTACACAGCAGAAATTGTGTCAGCAATCGGCTACCTGCACAGTATCGGCATCATGCACCGAGGTGGGCCTGCACGTGCTCCTGATCTCGTCTGTTTGGATGGCCTTCTCACTAGTAGGCCATACCACAGGCTTGGGTCAATTGATTGCCAGCTTCCTTCCATTATCTCTCGCGCGCCCGCGCAGTTTCAGATCCTTGTGTGAATACGCTCGCTTGCTGTGGTGGCTGCAGACCTGAAGCCTGAAAATGTGCTGCTGGACAGTGAAGGCCATGTCAAGCTCACAGATTTCGGATTGGCTAAGGTGAGGAGGGGAGGGTCAGGTGGAGGTGTCATCTGTGTGCTTGATGTCTCCAACCCATTCCTGCGCGGTGCCTGATCGTGGCTGTGGGTGAGTATGGGCGTGCGTTTGACCTTTCTTAGTGAGAGATGGATGTTTCTTGTTGGCTTTTCGTGGATAGGTGAATATGATGAGCGTTCTCATTGCGCCTTGTTACATCACGCGAGGTGAACTAGTTGAAGGGGGAACAGAGCCAGCTGTCTGCTTGAGAGCCATGTCGCCAGTCAGCCTCCATCTTCCCTGCCTTTCTTGCATTGCCTCCTTTCGTTCATACTACGCATGTAGGGCTGCTGCATGCAGCTCAACGGCATAGAGTTGCATTTTGCCACTGTGCACCATTAAGGAGTTGCCAGCCTCTTGCAAGGGTGCACTTGTATGCCTGTGGATCAACATGGCATCTGGGTCATGAAAGCACGGCTGAGCCAACCCAGAGTTGCTCACTGCCTGGGTTCCTGAGCACCTCTTTCAAGGCCCGCTCAAGCAGTAAAATGTGGAGTGGCCTCCCATGCCGTACAGCTATGTGACCATTACGCATTGCATATCTCTTTCAAGGGCGCGTAATGTGTCAAGCGTAATGGGGCTTTTCAGGGGGGTGCGTAAAGGTGTGTAAAGGTGCCTACAGGTGCGTGAAAAAATCTTTGAGCAGGGTGCGTACTGACGCGTAATGGAGAAATTCAATTGCTGAAAAAAGGGAGTGGGAACTGGTCACGGAGCTTTATGGTAGTGTATCTGTGCCGCATACGCCTGTTGTCCCCTTTTGTAAATCAAGCCCATCCTGACTCTGTCATTGGCTGCTGCTGTGCGTGCTGCAGAGCAACATGGGTGATGAGAGTGCGCGCAGCAACAGCTTTATTGGGACCATGGAGTACATGGTAGGTGGTGTGCACCAAAAGCCATTGGAGTTCAAAGATCCCTGTAGCTGCAGACTTCCAGTAACGACACCTGCAAGCTTTGTTTTTGTGTGCACGACAACTGCTTCGTATGGTTGAATGCATGCAATCACATCTGAAACAGTCTATGGACTTAAGATGACATGCAAAACCTTCCCCCTCGCAGGCCCCTGAGATCATTGCTGGGAAAGGCCACACAAAGGATGTAGACTGGTGGAGCACCGGGTCAGTGTTTCAAGGTTATTTGGCAGTCACGATAGATTGATATGTTGGCATTTGTTGGAGTTAATACAGAAATTTGAAGGTCGGTGAGAAGTGCAACTTGATGGTGGATACCCATGTGTGGACAAACTGAAGGGCCAATGGAATCAGGAGAAAGGGTGGTCGGGCAAAAGAGTAGGACTTGGCGCAAGATTGCACTTCTCATTTCCAAGGATATGATGCCTGAGGTACTGGTGCACAGGCACAGGTGCAAATCCTCGAGAAGCGAGGTTACTCTGAAGCTCCAGGCTATAGACTCATTCCACCCCACAATTAGTCAATCTGCATAACCACATGTGTCTCAGTCCCCATGTGTCCTGAGCTTGGTACCCTATGCTGTTCCATGCATGCTTGACACCCGCTGCAACTTGCTCTCTTCAGGATCTTGCTGTATGAGATGCTTTGTGGCGTACCTCCCTTTCGGGCCAAGAGCCGCAATGCCCTGCAAACACAGATTTTGAGGTGAGCAGCAGAAGGAAACACCAGCTTCACCTTTGGCGTGTGGCGTTGTCGCCAAGGCCCTGTTTACATCTCGCATGCGCGCGCGCGCGCGCACACACACACACACACACACACACACACACACACACACACACACACACGCGCGGCCTCTGCACATACAAACGCTGACCTGCAGCTCCAAGGTCAAATACCCCAAGTTCCTATCTTCAGACGCCCTGAACCTCCTGAAGGCACTGCTCACACGCGAGCCTGGAAAGCGGCTTGGAACAGGGCCACAGGGTGCGGAGGCAGTGCGCCGCCACCCTTTCTTCAAGTGAGTGTTTGCCCTTGCAAATGTGGCAACCAAGCTATGTGCCAATTCTCTTCAGCCTATATCTCTTCTATTCTCTTCATATTGGCTTCTCAACCCCGCACAGAGTTGTGCCACTACGGTAAACGGTTCGCTGTACGATTTAGACGGTGCAGACCATTTAGACGGCTAGGACCATGTTTTCCTGGTTTGGGGACCGTTTGAATGGTGAAACTCGGCTCGGTGGTCGGTTCGGTCGGTCGGTCTCTCTCTCTCTCTCTCTCTCTCTCTCTCTCTCTCTTTCTTTCTATATATATAGGGAATAGTGAGCAGGCCTGACAGCTACGGCTGCAGCCTCGTTTCCACCTAATTGCTGGTTGGGATTCAAGCAAGTGCAGGGTATGCGTAAGCTGACCATTGCCCTGAATGAATTTTTTCAAAGCAGCCCTCAAGAAATATTTTCTGTGTCATGGGACTTCCAATGGGAGCATGGGCATTCATTTGAGGGCCAAGAGTGTGGCAGATCTGAAACCTGGACACTAAGCAATGCCCCGAAGGAGCGTTTGAAGATACTCAAACTGTGTGAGCAACAAATACTTGTTTGTTCATCATGGTTGAAAATCTTTGAAGGACTATTCCTAGAATAGTCATAGTTGTAAAAATATACTACCGTGCAGAAATGGACTCATCACGCACCCCAAAAAAATAACTAGTTTTGCAATAACGCATCAACAGCGCAGCACAAAATCAATTATTTTACACAATCGCGCAAGGATATTCTTGACCACTCATGACCCTCTCTCTGTCGAAATGTCAATTTTGCAACCGCGCACCTTTAAAATATAATTTATTTTTCGATCACGCAGTTACCCCGCAGGCAAAAAACGATATTCATGCACGGTAATTTAGTTTCTGCACGGTATAAAAAAAGTCTCACAAGATTTTCAAGGTAGCTTTCTGTGTCATAAATTAGTCTCCTTTTTAGCGGGATAAAAACATGCAGCCCTAAAGGAAATGGTCTCTTATGCTGCAAGTTTGTGCAGTTTGTGTGATGTAAGGTTTGTTGAGGGGTGAGTATTCACTGCAAATTCACGACTGTGGAGCAAATTGGTTTGTACGCTGCGTGGGTAGCAAGGAACCTATAGATAGGATAGGATCGCAGGTTGTGTCGATGGGGAGCTGTTTATTGAATACATACTAGGTATGTAAGCCCTCAGTAAGCTCGTAAGCAACTCTGTTAACCTTGTAAGCATGTAAGGACTCCCCCCCTCATTCCCCAGTCGCACCTCGCGCGCTTGTCATCTTCTAAGGTTTTGTCTCTGCAGAGCAGGAAGAGCTTGGTAAGGGGCATTGCTTCCAGCAACGAAGCACCTTGTGTGCTTCACCATACGCAAGCATACCTGGTTAAGCATGTTTTATTGGTATCGAAGGGCTGCAATATGTATTTTGTCATGTTTGTACATCAGTGCCAACTAAAATGTGCTCGCTGATTATGGAGTGCGTGTTGAATCCTGGCTGCACATATAGGAGCATTAATTGGGGCAAACTGGAGAGGCGAGAGCTAGAGTCCAAGTTCAAGCCTGCTGTCTCCTCCCGCACCTGCACTGCCAACTTTGACAAGCTGTGGACCGACCAGCCACCTGAAGACTCACCCTGCAACTCGCCTCATCAGGGTGGCGGCGACCCTTGTGGCGACTTTTTTAAGGCAAGCCGGCTTCATGACCTGCCTGTGCCATTTTAATGCCCCAAAGCCTCCAGAGGGTGGAGCCTGGCTTGCCGTCTCCCCTGTCTGTGCAGCTTGCTTCATGCCCTTCATTGCTTTTTTTGCTGGAAAGTGACAAATTTGGTCCTAAGGGATTGCAAGGCATCAAGGATTTTCCCCTGTCCTTATCAGCGCCTGTAAGCCGTTGCTTCGGCCCAGTTGTATGGGCAGGATGCTGCCTGTGTGTAAATCTTTTGGTCCTTGTTTCTATTCTGACTGCATATGACACAGGATACCGTGTACAAGACTGCATTGCATCCAGCGCTGCTGGCAGTGTTGTGCCAATGGTTTGTGTGTCACTCTATGAACAGGGGTTCACGTACATTGCCCCTGGCCTGCTGGACTCTGCTGTGAGTGAGGCGGTGCTGCTGGAGCAGTCTGCTGCTGCCCGGGCTGGTGGAAAAAGGGCCCACGGGGCTTGCAGCGAGCATGGGGATGACACCCCGGCAGCAGCAACAACAACAGGTGGGCAGCAGTGTATTTAAGGAGACAGGAGGCGTTTGTTGGGGTCATGCAGTGTGTGTTTCAGGTGGAGCAAGCCAGAGACGGAATGCTGGAAGATAGTATGCATGTACGGACTGCAACATGTGCCCAGAAGGTGTGCTTGGGAATGGTGGGATTGGCAGGTGCGGCAGCCAGTTTACATTGTTTGACCTGTGAAGGAAGCTGTCAGGGTAACTGCTTGGCTTTGCCTGATGCTGCAAGCTGACAGAAAAGAAAAGACACTACCAAACAAAGTTTTAGAGCTAGCCACACCTGTTTCAGTGGGTAAAGGCAGAACTGGAAAGAGTTGCCAAATTGTATGGAGATGTAAACAGGAACTTCTACAGGGCAGCAATTGCTAGAAAATTCTCTGCAGGGATGTGAGTGAGTCTGAAAAAGAAGAAGCAGCATGTGCAATACTGCAATGGTATCTGCTAGCGTGAATGGGAGTGTTTACAAGGCACCTAGTAAGTGCAATACCCAAGTACTTTGAGGACTGCATAATTGAATCCATTCCTCTGTGTCCACCAGGATTGCATTATGTGCAGCAGGGGTATTTGCTTGCGTGCACACACACACACACACACACACACACACACACACACACACACACACACACACACACACACAGGCCCAACGCACAGTCACGCCAATGGCAATGGAGGTAGCATGGAAGACATGGAAGCGCATGCAGCTCCCAGGCGCAGCTGCAGCACCCCCTTGAGCACCACCCCTGCTGCACACAGCACGCACATGGTTGGTGTGCAACAGCAGCTGCTGGACAAGGGAGCCAATTCTGCGGTGAATGGGGGCCTTGTCCTACAGCAGTCTCCGTGTCCTGCTGCAGGTGAGGAACCTGCAGCACAGCAGCCTCCCCAACCACAGCCTCAGCAGACCCAGCCATACCCACCCAGAGCACAGCCACAGCAGCAACTCAATGGAAGAGGTGCAGCCGGTGCTCCAGGTGGTGCTCTTCGCTCTGCCCCCCTCTTCACCCCTGTCGCTGCCCCCCCACCTCCCCCTCCGCGACGCCAGACAGGTTTCTCGCCCAGCAGCACTGCTGTGCCACCAGCACGCAACCCCGCCTCCCTGTCACGGGGCCCTTCCATGCCAAGAGTTCCCTCGCACTTGACTTTGCTACAGCAGCAGCAGCAGCAGCAGGGCAAGGCTGCTGTGCTGGACCCTGCTGCGCGCCCCTTCCATCCACGCTGAGGAGCCATTCGTCGCACCAAATTGACAGTGAAGGATGAAAAGGTCATAATTGAGTGCACTTGTAATAGGTGAAGTATTTGGTTGTATTATGATTGTGTACATAATTCAAAGTGGCTGCCTGAGGTAAAGGTCAACAGCTCCTCTATCATGTGCATGTTAGGTGGCACCAGGTCAAGGCAGAAGGTTGTCCCTCATGACAATGGCCTGCATTGCTAATAATTGTGAGTTTGAAGTCGTTAGTCTGTTTTGAGGAGCATGACCAAATGTTTTTAAGAGTGAGGGCGAGAGGGTTCATTACTGCTGGTTGGCAACATCTGTTTAAGCAGAACTCTTGCATTTATTTCTCTCCTTGTTATTCAGGCGGCCCTTTGTCAACAGTTTGATACCAAAGTGGATAGGGCGTCGTAGGTCATTGCCTTGACGCATATGCATCCAAAGCACCCCAGCCACACTGCACGCTCATCCTGCAACCGAGCAAGAGGAGGTCGGCTCGCTTTGGACAGGACTGACATTAATAACGTGCAACCTGTCATTCATTCATTCGTCTGCATTCATTGAATAGCACGAGTTCTATCGAAATCTTGTTTTTGTACGACTCTCTTTAGAGAATGTGTTTGTGTGCCCCAGCCCATGACTTCTTTACTCATTTTTTTGTTGTTAAAGGAATTTGAAAAGTTATGATTATGGCTTTGCTCAATCATTTTTTGGTTGAGGAAGTAGACAGGCTTGTTATAATTCCACTGCGCCCCATGCTCTTTTTGAAGAAAGCTGGGCTTTCTACCATCAAATGACACAGGCCTGTCGCCAGCTTAGCCATGAGTGAGCTGCACCAACACTTGAGAATAGGTCTGTCAGGCAGTTTGAATTGTTTCCTATGAATCTTGTCCCAATCATTCAATCATTGGATCAAGCCATAGGAAGAGCCAGAAGGATCCGGGGACATTCACGGGGATAGAGGTTACAGGAGCAAAAGGGGACATTCACGGGGATAGAGGTTAGGAGCATAAGGGTTTTACGGTGGGTTTCTGTACTTTTGCGCTCCGAAGTAATAACTTACAATAACTGACGGCGCTCCGAGGTCGCTTTTTTGAGTCTGGATTTTCGGAGCGGAAGTGTTTCTCAGAGCGCTCCGACGTCTGTTCCGAAGAGAGGAGTCAAATGTGTGATTGGTGGCGGTTGGAGCAAAAAAACACAGTTTGACTGGCAGACTTTCACAAGAAATTTTTTACAAAATGGATGCTGGCACTGGTGCAGCTGATGCTGCAGCAGCAGGAGAGCAGCAGCATTCAGATTTAGATTTACACGGGGGGACCTTCAGCCAGACTGTTCGGCTGATCGGCCTGTGACTGGTCCTCGCCAGCCAACATAATGTCCACAAGCTCAGAAACAAACGAAAAAAGCTTGTTGTTGTGTTGCAAGAGGAAATCAGAAACATCCTGGACACTGGCTTGTTGTAAAAAAGGCTGCTCCATTGAAAAATCACCGGAGAAACAGTTGAACAGGTAAGTGTACTTTCTTCTCAAAGCACAAACATCTGCGTCTCTGCACACCAGAAGGGCATGAGCCTCATCTTGAATCTCATCACAAGAACAGCGATCACACAAAAGAGTGTTCCGAGTATCCCAAGCTGCTGTCTCCACCTTCAGTGTGTGTGCCCTAAGTCTGAAACGGCAAACATTCCTCATGACATGTGGAGACAAATCCAAATGCATGTGCCTTGGTAAACGGGCAGGGGCACGCACATATTTATTTTCGTTTTCTTTCTTGAAAGCCCAACACCATCTATCCCACCCATCCTCACCCTTCCTGATACCTACAAACCAAGAGTGGCCTGCATCTACAATACAGATGGCAAATGCGTTGGGATGATAACCCCTCAACGTTTTGACGTCCTTTTCGAAGCTTTCCAAAGGTCCAAAGCAGAAGGTCTGCATAATAACATCTGCCCCCCACCAGCAAGCTTTGCATCTGAGATTCTGGGGCTCCTAGCCCGCAAGGCCAAACTGGAGGACAAATACCAAAGCAAAAAGATTAAAGATTCCTTCTCACGAACCCTCCCACCTCACATTCATTCCGCTTTCCAGAAATGGGCACATGTCACCCAAGAGAAAATGGCCTCTCCCCTGGACTATAACGCTCACTACCATCACTACTGGAGCTCTGATCCCCGCAACATCTTGTTTGGTGCCCACTACAATTCTTTCTCCTCCAGGTTTTCTGGGATGTCTATCTGCCATCCCATCTATGACGAGAAGGCCATGAAACTAGCATTACGGCATGCTATCTACTCCGCCATCCTAAACACAGAGGCTACAGCCACCTTCATGCTTCTGCCAGCAAGTGGCAGGCATATGATAACCAACCCCTACTCAGAACTCCTCAATGCTTACCCACACCTTTGCTATAAGCTTGGGACCATTCCAAAATGCAAACTTTCCTATGACAAACCCCAATCCTGGGCCAGCCAGGAAACTGTCCTCCCCCAGCATACCTGGGATTTACAAATTATTGCAGTCTGGAATACGGCTGCAAGAGTTCACTTGAATAATCAGAACCATACCTGGCTTCAGGATCTAGCCAAAGCCATCCCAGAGGCCAAATGGATTATCAGCAATGTTAGTAACTACCCCATCCAGAATACAAGACATAGGGTGATGCTCGGGATAAGGAAGTGTGAAAAACTCCCCTTAGACATGAAACAGATTTTCAAGGGCCCCCAAAGATCCGCCTCAGACGTTACCGTCGAGGGCAGCACTAATCATATCTGGCAGCAAAGCAAAGGCCACCGGTATCCTTCACAGTCACCCCCCAAAAGATAATAATGGGGTAACACCCTCCCAAGCTCTCAGGCATCACCTCCAAGGCAAGATAGACATCCAAGGACAGGAAGCTCAATTCCTACCATCTGATGAGCCCTTCCTTTACCTCGGAGTTCCCATGGATTTGAATTGGAAGCACCAAATCCAGCGTATGACTTGTAACCTAAGGAAAAAGCTTGAAAACCTCAACTTCTCCCAAACCTCCCCCCGTCAAGCCAAAGACATGATTCGCATAGCTATCAGTCCTAGCCTTGCCTATGCCTTTGCAGTCACTCCATGCACCCCAGCATACCTTATCATCTGGGACAAAATGATTGACAGAACCAATAAACATAAATACAACCTCTTAATCAGCACAGCAGCAGCAATGATACGAGAGGATGTGAACAACTTTGGACTAGGCCGCCCCTCGATCTGCGTTGAATACCACAGGCGCATGGCCTCCGCACTCACATCCAGCCTAGAGGATCCCTCAGCCAGACATCGCGCAGTTAGCCTTAATCTCCTCCACAATCAAATAGCACACCTCAAGAACCTGTCCGTGGACTTTCTGAACAATGGCGTAAAGACCAACCTTCGCATAAAAAGACAACTGAATCACTGTATGCGAGCACGCCAGTTAATCAGCATCCACCTCAGTGAACTCCACCTAAGAAAGGAAGGGGAAAGCATGTTCCATGATGACCTGAAAACCGTTACTAAAGCTCTGTCACTGCATAAACCACCCCCCCGCAACCTCTCAAACCTCATCACATGTATTATACAACCACTCATGGGCCTTGGTATTAATGGAATACATGATCTCACATCCCCCTGCAAAACCATGGTTATCACAGTGGCTCAACTCCAGGCAAAATACTCCGGGGTGAACGCCAAATGTAAAATGGCACTTAATAGACTGGCAGCCCTCATCAACCTTCCAGCCACCGAAGAGCTTAACACTGCTATTGTCCAAAAAATCTCACCTGCAAGAACACTGAAGCCAGAGTCCATGCGGCCCACCGCCGCATCAACAACACCCACATAAGTGTCCTCATTGATACCCAACTCAATGAAGAGTTAAACCCCTCCGTCAGCACCCATGCTCACCCTCAAAGGAACGACAACCGACCAACACAAGTGGTACCTACACCACAACCACCCTCCACTACGCACTACAGGCATGAGATTACTGGGCGTCGCCTCTTAAGGACACCCAATTCTCGTCTAGCTCCTACAATAAGTCCTTCTAGCACAAACAGAGCACACCCAACCCATCCTGTGTCACAAAACACTAATCAACCCATAAATATGCCAGCCACACAGCAAATCTGCCCCCTTACACAGGAGGTGATACCTGCTATTGTGACTACCCCCATGGAAGGGCCACCCAGTAAAAGAACACGCTCCCAGTGCAGACCCGCCAATCACTCCCTTACTCACCCAGCTCACACCACCATTCCATCCAATGTCCTGCCTGCCACGCAAAATGTCAATGTAGAGACCACTAATGCTGGAATCTCACCTCCTGACAACGCTCCCACCATTCAGGCTAGTCAGTCTGGTCCACACAATGAAGATGGGCCTCCCAGCAAACACACACGCTCAGCTAAGAAACAAGAATCCAGACATTTACAGGAACACTTGAGCCAGAACACTCAGGGATCTAGTTTTCATCAACAAAATGACGTGCCTTCCATTCCCCATACCCACCCCAACACCCCAAGCAGCTCAAATACACAGAACAGTATCCAGAGTCATAACAGAAAGAGGAAAGCTTTGCTTCATGTAGAAGCAGAACTTCAGACCCTTACCATCTATCCTCTAGCTCCAAATTGGCAAGGAAACGATGTCTGGAGGTGCAAAGAAAATTTGGTGAAAAAGCTGGCTCGAGAAGCCACAGCCAACCACGCCATTAATGCTGTATACTATAATGACATTCACATCACACATATAGACGCATGGAGAATTTATTCAGCCAAGAGAAAGGACATGAGTAATGACCCCTCATCCCAGCAGAAGCAATACCAAACACACTACGCGCCCATGATAATAGAGAAGTGGGCCCTGCCTCTCTTCAACAAAGCTAGCTTCCAACCAGCAAGCATCTGCACAGCTGCTCGCACAGACATTGAGTGCGCATGTTGCCAGATATGCAACTACCACGGAGGCCTGGAGCCTATCAACACAGAGCCCCCCTTCCCTGACATGTATGTCTGTGATGTGTGCGAACGTACCTACCACTGGAAATGCATGAGAGAACTTGGATGCTATAACGATGACCAAAGGCAAGAGGTCAGCGCAGCTGAAGCCTGGGCCTATCCCGCCTGTGCTAGCCTCAGTAACGAAGACAAAATTAATAGAGCACATAAATCTGAAGAAGAACTGCTTAAGGTTTGTTGGTTACCATCATGGGAGCCAGAAAAATTAAAAAACAGCTGGCCCATCTTTGACCAGCGCATACAGGAGTTTGAATCTCAGCTAAGCAAACCCAACCTTCTCCTACCCACAGCAGACTCCGCCCTCTCCAACCTAGAGAGGCAAGGGTTCAACAAATCTGATACAAATAGCACCTGGAGCCAGAAATTATACATAGAACTTCGAAACAAAATCATCTTTGACATACACCCTACCAATCCGCAAACGGACATCAAACCCACTGGCACTTGTGAGTTCTGGGTCCAAGAAATAGACCTTGTCAAACACAATCCTGAACCTTCTCCAAATCATCCCCCAACAGAAACGCCTGAAAGCCCCACACCATCTATCCCAACTACCCTCACCCTCCCTGATATTTACAAATCAAGAGTGGCCTGCATCTACAATACAGATGGCAAATGCGTTGGGATGATAACCCCTCAACGCTTTGACGTCCTTTTCAAAGCTTTCCACAGGTCCAAAGCAGAAGGTCTGCATGATAACATCTGCCCCCCACCAGCAAGCTTTGCATCTGAGATTCTGGGGCTCCTAGCCCGCAAGACCGAATTGGAGGACAAACATCAAAGCTAAAAGATTAAAGATTCCTTCTCACGGACCCTCCCACCTCACATTCACTCTGCTTTCCAAACATGGGCACATGTCACCAAGAGAAAATGGCTTCTCCCCTGGACTATAACGCTCACTACCATCACTACTGGAGTTCTGATCCCCTTGACATTTTATTTGGTGCCCACTACAATTCTCTCTCCTCCATATTTTCCGGGATGTCTATCTGCCACCCCATCTACGATGAGAAGTCCATGAAACTTACACTACGACATGCTATCCACTCTGCCATCCTAAACACAGAGGCTACAGCCACCTTCATGCTTCTGCCAGCAACTGGCAGGCATATGATAACCAACCCCTACTCAGAACTCCTCAATGCTTACCCACACCTTTGCTATAAGCTTGGGACCATTCCAAAATGCAAACTTACCTATGACAAACCCCAATCCTGGGCCAGCCAGGAAACTGTCCTCCCCCAGCATACCTGGAATTTACAAGTTATTGCAGTCTGGAATACGGCTGCAAGAGTCCACTTGAATAACCAGAACCATACCTGGCTTCAGGATCTAGCCAAAGCCATCCCAGAGGCCAAATGGATTATCAGTAACGTTAGCAACTACCCCATCCAGAATATAAGACATAGAGTGATGCTCGGGATAAGGAAATGTGAAAAGCTCCCCTTAGACATGAAACAGATTTTCAAGGGCCCCCACAGATCTGCCTCAGACATTACCGTCGAAGCTCCTTGTCAGTCCCATCCCAACCTCCAGCTTAAAGTTGCAGATTGGAGATCTTGGGCCTACAGGATACTCTATGGAACAATACCTTGTTATGGAACAGTGCAGCACTTCCAGTGTTGTACGGCTAATGGATTGTGTGGTGCTTTTTTGTGCTGCACTGCTACTGGATACTCTATGGAACAATACTTTGTTATGGAACAGTGCAGCACTTCCAGTGTTGTACGGCTAATGGATTGTGTGGTGCTTTTTTGTGCTGCACTGCTACTGGATACTCTATGGAACAATACTTTGTTATGGAACAGTGCAGCACTTCCAGTGTTGTACGGCTAATGGATTGTGTGGTAGTCTGAATTCAGAGTTGCTACCTGTGCCTGTGAACATTCTTGTTTATTTGTGCATGACCTGAGTTTTTTTATCTTCTCTAGATTTTTCTCAGGGCTTCTCTGTCACATAAGAGCCGAGCAGCCAAACTTTATGGCTGAAGGCTTAAACCCCATTGTAACCATTGTAACCATTGGGCCTACACAGACGGCAGTTGCCAGGTCCAGAACGGCAAGACAGTTATAGGGGCAGGTGTGTACCATCCTATAAGCGATTCACAAAAACTAGTTGAACCTAATGGCGCTGGTATTACCAATACCATAGGAAGAGCTGAGCTCGCTGCCATTGCTGCTGCGCTCACTCATGATTACACACATATTGCCACAGATAGCCTTAGCTCACTTCATCAACTCAGAAAGCAAATCCTGTATCCAGAAAAGCATAGGCATCACGTGCAAGGAGATGTTTTGAAAATGATTTCAAACCTTGCCCGAGCCTCTCAAGATCACATCTTTTTCTACAAGGTCTAGTCTCATGCTGGAATAGCTGGGAATGAATGCGCAGATCAGATTGCTAAATACCAGGCCTCCCTCAAAGATGGCAATCTAACTGATACAAGGGTTACAAGGGAAAAAAGGCCTCAGTCAAGACGTTTGACTGCTAGCCTGTTCATAAATACACATGAGGTCATGAAGAAAAAAAGGAAGTTTGTCGTTATCCTGGTTTAGAAAAGTATTGATATCCTGGGAATTCACATGGTGAATGGTGCCTAGACAGGACATCCCGTGGGAGATGTGGAGGTGTAGGAAAGAGAAGTTGTGCTCAAAAAGTGAGGCATACTTTTGACGGAGAGAGCAGACCTGGGGATTGGAGCATCTGAACAACACATGTTTTTCATCTTGTATGTCATCAGAATCACAGGTATCACAGACCGGAGAAGCACTATTGGACCAAGTAGCCCGTTCAACTCGGAGAGCGTGTACCCGCAGCCTGAATCTGGCAGTGTTGCGAATGACATGATGGGGAAGATCCAAGTACATGTATTTAGGCATTGTATAAGGTGGGTGAATGGCATGTGCATTTCTGACAGGGAGAGCGCACCATTGATGGTAAGTCAGCCGCTTACTGTTGCTTACTCTTGGATCAGGGGCTGTGAATTGGTTCCAATAGCCCAGGTGTCTAGATCTCAGGTCCACCACAAATTGACTGAGGTTCACAGGGTCACAAGCCATAATTTGACGTTTAATCAGATCCGAGTGAGCCAAACCATCCAGCGCAGATAAGAGGTGGGACGTCCAACAAGAATCAGTCATGGAGCTAAGGCTGATGTCAGCATGGAGAACCTTTTTGAGGAGGAGACAGTTGCACTTAGTAAGCGAGTTGTAAAAGCGCATAGTGGCACGAAACCAATTGAACTGAAAAGGTTCAATGCCACATTCTCGTAAAATGCTCCAAGATGGTGTTGTGGATTTCACTCCAAGAAGATTTCGCAAAACGTTCAGGATCCACTTCTGCAACAGGTTGTCCACTTCTGCTCCCTGCCGTAAGTAAGGAGTGGCCCAAATCTGGCTAGCATACATTCCTGCTGGGATAGCATACGTTTTCAAGAGCCAGATGAGCGCATGCAGCCGATTTGTAAGGTTGTGGTCGTGAGCAAAGGTTTTGACACAATAAGTCCCCGCCATGCATGGTTTCAGAGCAGCCTCAGCAGCAGTGGAAAGGTTGAGACGTTTGTCACAGACCATACCCAGATATTTAAAAGAATCAGTGTAGGGCAGGTTTTCACCATCATACAACAGTTGAGGAAGAGTGTCAGCTCTGGAATTGAAGCAGACTAACTGACTATCTAACTGATACTGGTCTCCCTAGCGCTGGCCCAGGAGGAAATCCCTTCCACAATACAATCTGGCTGGCTACCGAAGTGGTAGATCCTAGGCCACCTCAATCCAACCCTTCCTCTCCTCGTCTGAGCTACCTCTCAGACCTTAAAAATACTTAGAAATCCCATATGCATGCTAAACACAAGCTGGGCTATGCTGACAGGAAGACAGGCTACTACACTTACTATCAGAGCTTGCTACCTCAAGTAAGCAAGAAAATTAGCAATGCCTTTTGGAACATGCCCAGTCTCTCGACTCGAATGAAACGCACTGTCTTCCAATACCGCACAGGCACCCTCTACAATCAGAAACACGCGGTCCGATATAAAAGATCCACTAGCCTGACATGCCCCCTACCTGATTGCCATCACATGGATAGCGCTCTCCACATCCTATCTGGCTGCCAATGTCCTGTCATGCGTAACATGGTAACTGAGCGTCACAATATTGCTTGCAGGATGATTTTGAAACTGGTCAGTGAAGGCTCTTATGGGGCCAATGTTGTACAGCTGGATGCGGGCAACACAAACCGTTTGGCCCAGTACGACCTGCAAGTCCCTGAGCAAGTCTCTAATCGGGCTGTACCTCCCAACCTCTTCAAACCCACGGTTTCTATGCAAACCAGACGCAACTCCGGCCGCCCTGATGCAATTTTGGTCACTCCTCACCTAACTAATCCAAACAGGCCACCCACTCCACCCTCAAACCGGGTACTGCGCAGTATGGGGAGTAGCACAACTCCAGCCCGTCATATTCACTTGATAGAAAGAAAAGAAAAGAAAACTACGTAGGTAGAGAAAACTCTCCCTACATCAATTAAGGAAACAGAGACACATTGGCTCAAAGAGCCGTGAGTCTCCCTCACCAGAAGATGAGAGGGGAGTTAATGTGGATCAGGTGGGTTTCTGGCATCATGCTGCTCCAGGGCACCAGTGTTATGATGAGTGTTTTTATTTTCAATGGCACGTCTGGTAGAGGTAAGTTTGTGCGCAAATTGTACAGAATGGGCATGGCGTTTTCACTTGATAGAAATAAAATACTGCGAAGATACGAGGCCTGGTGCCCAGCTAGAAGCCTCACAGCAACAACACAGTGAACTGTGCAAACAACTCCAAGGTGCAGAGATTACTATCCACCCTATCCTCCTGGGTGTGGGTGGGACTATCTACACTGCCCATACCCTTGATCAATTAAAAAAATTAGGGATTGACTCACAAAGATCTGAAACACTTGCAAGAAAAATCCATGCCCATTCTGTACAATTTGCGCACAAACTTACCTCTACCAGACGTGCCATTGAAAATAAAAACAGTCATCATAACACTGGTGCCCTGAAGCAGCGAGCTGCTAGAAACCCACCTGATCCACATTAATTCCCTTCTCATCTTCTGGTGAGGGAGAGTCACAGCTCTTTGAGTCAATGTGTCTCTCTTTCCTTAATTGATGTAGGGAGAGTTTTCTCTGCCTAAGTGTTTTTGCTTTTTTTCCTAAACCAAGACTCATACAGACTTCTTAGATTTGTGTCAGACTTGGTCTCAATTTTTGATACTGGTTGAGCTTGTTTCACCAGCTGCCATCAGCCAGAGTCTCGGGCTGTTGGCCACCATTGTAAACCCTTGTACACCCTTGCTTTTTTTCTCTCGTTTTCCTTCTTTCTTCTTTTCAAGCTTTTTATTTCACCTGATATGTCATGCTGATTTGTGCACACCAGGCTAGTATTTCTAGAAGTATTCCAATGTCTACAATGTGTGCATGGATGCTGAGAACTGTAGCAGATCATAGGTACATCTGTCATAGCCTCTAGAACAATTGTGGTCATATGATTCCGGTAATATGATTCCAGTTCTTGATGAATTTGATGAAGATTAACAAGACTTTTTTTATTATCCTACTCTCTCCTTGTTTGCAGGTCCAGTAGTAAAACCTCACTCTATCCGTCTTGAGTATGTCAAGAAATCATGGTGCTTTAAATGATCACAACTCTATCGATAAGTGGAGATTGATAGTGGTATTTACCTCATCAGATGAGATTGTCTGAACTTTTATCAATTGAGCTTTATAGCATGTTCTCATTCAGTTCAAAATGACATGTTAAGTCATCCATATCACAGGAACAAATCAAATGGCTTGCAAGCTCACAGTTGCAAGCCATGCAAAAAAAGAAATGATCATTGAGAAAAACAGCATGCATGGCATCAATCCAAGTTAGGCATTTCAGCCTGACTGGATAAGTAATGTACAAGAGGTATACATGGGAGGAGAGTCAGTCTTGTACTCGCGGCGCTTGCTAGTCAGTTAGGTATGATGCATCACACCAACTGTACCACATTCATCATTTAGAACAGAGCAGTCCCCTGGAAGTACTCATATGCCAGCAAGGAGGCCATGCCAATCATGGCAAATCTCGAGTTTGTCAGCTCCGCCTGCAGAACCACAAGGTACAAGGCTAAAAATCATGCCGCGAGCCACAGAGCAGACCACATGCCACTCTTGGTGCAGACAGTAGACAACATATTTCATGTCAGCACGCTAGAAAATGTAAACATTTTAATATGACAAACAGGTTCCAGCACAACAGCAAGCTGGCCTTCGCGAAAAGATTCTTGAGTTCTTGACTCACCTGAGGGGTGAAGGGTCCCACTTCAGTAGATTGGCTTGAGCCCTTGAGCAAAGGGGCCAGGGATGCTAGGGTGAATGCAACGACGGTGGCCACAACTGGGACAGTTGCCTCAGAGAACTGCAAGGTTAAGGTAATGTCACTCAATTCTGAATGGCTCTTGAAATGTCAACTTGCAAATGATGTAACAACTAAATTTGAAAAAGAATGCAAATTTATACGCTTATTCCCGACTAGAACATATAATATGCAGCACATTTTGGTTTCAATGGCAATCAAATCTCACCTGAGTCAGCACAGGCTGGCCGGTGGAGATCTCAGCACCCAGGGCAGCCACAAATCCCAGCATAGCCAGGCGGCCGTTGGCCTTCTCAGGCAGGGGGCCGGAAAAAGCAAAACTGCAGAGGAAAGTTTGAGGAGTCTTCGTTCCTTTAACAGATATGAATACAAGAATAAATCACATATTGGAGCAATTAGTCCACAACGAGGAGGGTGGCAGTGGTCAGTTTTCCTGCGCAATCCTTATCAGGAAGCAGCACTCATCCAATCATTGCCGCTAAACAGTTCAAAGAAAGCCAGACAAAATTCTGACCATGCAGAAAATTACAGCCGTGGGATACCGCCAACACACCAACGTTTACAGGTCGGAATGAGATAAAACAGTCAATTGAGTTCAAAGTGTCTAATTAGTCTATCTATCTTATCTATGTTATAACATATATAGAGAAAATGAGAGCACTCACGCTTCGCCAACTGACACGGGCTTGGGGGGAGGAGCATTCTTCATGGCTGGAGCCTGGGCAACGGCCTCATTCCACTGCAAGTCAGAGAGGGTGAAAGCATGAGTTTGGGTGATGGACACATTCCCGTACTTCTTGCGAACGGAAACCTCCCACTGAGTATAAGATAGATGTGCAAAATGATGGCAATTTTAAGCAGCTGGCAGTTGCTGTTGATGGGTGTGTTCAATGACGATGATTCGTTCTCAGCCGCGAACTCAAGCCAGGCTGTCACGCGGACAGACGTCGACACAAGCTTGCACACGCACTGACACATCCACAATCGCACCTGAGCGGTGGAGAACATCCTCTCGTTCTCGGGGATATCCTGCAACGGCGATGGCGTGGAGAGCAAGGAAGCGTGAGTGTGTGTTGATTGTACTCATCATCGAGGTGGAAGGAAGGACCTAGCACACAGGAGCCCATCAGTTGACCAACGCCAATTCCACTTACTTGGAGCATGCGTGGGGCTGAACCCTTGCCCTCCCCACCAGAGAGGACGATCACTGATCGCACTGTCTTGGATGGGAGCACAGGGGAGGCCTTCATGGCGGCAGTTCCCTTGCTCATGTTTAGGGTGTTCTTGGTCATCATCATCCTGACGAGTGTTGTATGCCTTGTGCAAACTAGAGAAACTTGTTGATTTATTTTAGAAAATGATCCAGCACAAGGATCGCGGGCCCCTTTTCATACTACAACGACAGCCACAGAAATTTTGACAGGACAAGAAAGACCTCCGTGGGCTAAGGCATACACTTAAGCATTCACGCATATGTCAGACGTATGTACAAAACATGCATCTTCTTGTGAGGCCACATCCGTCACACAGAGCTCAATTCCGAGTTCAGGACCTCACATTGCGTGCCCCTAGGAAGTGACGAGCCCAAATGGGGCACAGGATAGACTCTGCCGATAGAACAGGGCTGTGTTCCTCTGTGTGCTGTTGAGCGCACAGGTGTGCAGCTCCAGTACCTGCCTGTAACATTTACACATGGTGCCCTGCCTGAACTGCTTTGACTGCGGACCTGCCATTGATCAGTGCATCCACGGGTAGCCATGCAGATGGCTGGAAAGCAAACAACCTGCGGAGTGCACACCTGCTCTACCATGTGACAGGGGCGCTCAATAAACCTCTCGATGACTCTGTTGCTCTGCGGGGGCCAGGATGTCCTTGGCAGGACTCCTTGCTTTTCTGTATCACAAGGTCTGGGAGAATCAATTCCCCTTCTGATAAAATAGAATGGGAGACCTTTTGCCACGCGAGGCACGTCCATGTGCGTTCTGGAGTTTGACATATTGCTCTCAAGAGAAGCACAGCAAAGGCTATATCTTATATCAAGTGCACAGCTAGACCAAGCCCTATCGGCTATGTGCATGCTCCTTTGCAATTGAATCATGGGATAGCTTTCAACCCAATACGCACAACCTGGCTCCTGCTGTGATTTTAAGGCATTTCCCAAAACGTTGGAGCCCTATTCTCATCCCTGTAATCCTCATTGATGGTGCATCGTAGCTGTGCTAACAATAGCTGCTTACAAGAGGATGCCGGTGCTAGTCACCGGTGCCAAGTGCTACCTGATGATGGAAAGGTTGTGGGACAGGAGTTGTCATGTTGCTGAAGAATGCTCATTCCCTCAATGGTGCCACCTGATGAGAGCCAGCATATACAATTCTGCACAGTGCTCTGTCCTGAATGCCCTGCGGCCAAATCATTTAATGATCACAGATCGTACCATTTTCCACGCGGTGATGATTTGACAAGGTCAGTAGGGGATCTTGAGTTAGGCTGTTGATCAAGGAACTAAGCATGTTGTTGTGTTGCAAGAGGAAATCGAACACAGTTTGGACAAACAGTCTGGGCTGTTTTAAAGAAAAGGTTACCAAAAAGGTGCGTGATTTCTTTGTGAAGGAAAGGGTATAGCAGTACCTGCCCATGAGGGCCCCTGCCGGGCAGCGTAATTGAACCAAAAGGGAGATGCCTGTAACCAGGGGACCCATCATCCCGAGCTGTTTAATGGGACCCAAGGCTCAAAGCAGCTTTTTAATCGTTACTTCGCAAAAAGGGAAAAAATGTGCATAACAACCCAAAGCTTCCTCTTATAAATATGTTAAATGAACAAGAGGGGCCGACCAACTTTTGGCAGGAGTAGCATTGTGACAATCAGAAATATAAGGAAAGAGTTTTAATCCCTCTGATAACTGGCCCAGTCTAGCTTAAGCCCGGTGGGTGGTTGATGGTTGGTGATCTGATCTGTGAAAGCCTGGTATTTCTACAAGCCTGGAAGGAAGGGGAAAGGGTCATTATTTGTCTTGCCAAGGGGCCAAATTAGCAGAAACAAAAAATGTGTCTGTTATTAAAGCGTACCATCCTAGAATAGGTGTGCCAAGTGGAAAAGAAGGAGCTTCTTTCTGAAAGTACTTCTTTGTCAAAAACTTGCAGCGAGTGCAGTCGACCTTGAAAAATGAGAGGACATTCTCATATGTCAGCGTAAAAAAGAGTGTGGCATTGGAAAAATCCGCTGATTACGTACAAAAGCTGGATTTCAGGACTTAAAATGAATCAGCCTTCAGCCCTCAGTCGTCTCGGCCGTCGGTACGGTCGGTTACCAGTGTTGTTATTAGTGATTTTTGGGGTGTCGCACTTAGGCCCCCAAGTGAGACCCAGGGGGGTCTGAGCAGGATTTGGGTGTCGCACACCCCACAATTTTTTTTGCCACAATTTTGGCTGCGCCAAAATTGTGGCATGCTCACCAAAAGCGTTATTTAGAGCCCAATGCCCTTAAACCCCTTTTTAATGGCCAAACATAACAACGGCAAAGTTTCCAACAAACGTATTAAGCTGGGGCATTGCGTGCCCAATCCCACGTCTGCTTGCGCAGATACAAAAAGAACTTATCTAGCCGTCTGAGTCAATTTCAATCACAACTGGCTGCCTTGGATGGTGAGGCTGCCTAGGCACTGCTGCAAGGCGGCGCGCTCTGGCTGCAAACCATTTCCGCATGGCTGAGATGAAGGGACACTGAGCGAAGGTGAAGATGCGCTGGGTTGCCAGGACTAAGCACACATTCAAATGCTCTGCTTCTAGGCGGTTGCGCTGCTCGTCCTTGATGAAGCCTTGAAGCCAAATTGCCGAACAGCCGCTCTTCCTCAACTGAACCAGACACTTGCACACTGGCAATGGAAGCCAGGGCCAGCCATACACTCAGCTGCTCCCTCAGGTCCACGTTGCATGTCAAGCTGGCCCAAAACCCGGCTGTCTGCCTGCCTGCAAGCTGTGCTTCCCCCAAAATTTTGTAAGCTGCATCTGCCTGCTCCATGAGCAAAGGGCCATTGAGAGGGGGCTCCAGGGTCCTGTCAGCCATGAGGGGGGACAGAGTGTGGCCAAAGCACATTTGCTCCATGCCAGCAGCTTGCAGCTGAATGCGAATGCTGCCTTGCTCTGCTGGTGCCTCCTGCTGCTGCTGCAAGTGCTGCTCCCATCGTGCCTTATTCTGCTGATGCGGGTTGCTTGGCTTTGGCTTCCGCTGGGGCAGCTTAGGGGCTGAGGGACCTGCTGCTGATGATTCTGCTGCCTTGCCTTCACGACTCTTTGTGCCTGTGTGAGAATTGATTGGATCTGCTCTGTGCGCTTCCACGAGCTGCTCCTTGCCTGTGGCCCAGGTGCATGGCGCGCACAAGCCATTGAGGCATGCTGGGGCCTACCCCCCATAAGTTGCCTAGCTCTGACAGTGGAACAAAGGACATGGGATGGTTCTTGGGCTTCTTTGCTGGGTGCTCCCCTTCACTGCTGCTGCTGCCCTCACTGCCCATGCCATTCCCCTCACTTGCATGCTGTGCCACGGTTGCACTGGAAACACCTGCTGATGCCACTGGCTGGACAGTGGCTGGGGCGGGGGCCAGGCTGCTCTGGGGCAGGTTGTCCCGGGGGGGGCTGTCCCGGAACAGGCTGAGGGCGCCCTCGTCCACGTCCCCATAAAGCGTGCAGTGTGCCACGGCCAGAGTTCATTTCAAAATTACCACTTTAATTTTCAAGCGACACAGGGTGCTCTAAACCGAAATCCTGTGTCGCTTGTCAGCGACACAGGGTGCCCCAGCGATGCCCAGCGGGCGTCGCTGGGTCGCTCCTCAGTGTATGAAAAAAGCGACCCAAAGCGACGCGTCGCGCCTAATAACAACACTGTCGGTTACCCTGGTGAAATGCAGAAGATGCTGGACAGACTCCGTGTGTATGCCCAGAGAAGAGGGTTGACTGTAAACACAGCTAAGTCTGAGGTGGTGCACTTCAACAGTACGTCTGTCTCTCCTCTGCAGAATCCTTTTACGTATGATGGAGTGGTCCTTCCAGAGAAGGACAGGTTCAAATATTTGGGAGTGCTGTTGGATAAAAAGATGGATTTAAAGGTAGCTGAGGAGCATGCGGTGCGGCCTAATATGGCTGCACAGAGAAGGATTTCGAAGTTTGCCAAGGGTCATGACCTGAAAAACAGGCCTCATGCTATGCTCTGGTTGTCTAAGGTGTATGGCATTCCTGCTGGGATGTATGCGTGCCAGGTGTGGGGAACTCATTACTTGAGAGAAGGCAGTGAGTTTGATAGTCAATTGCAGAAAAGACATCTGTGTTCCTTGAGGCGCATTCTTGGAGTAAAGAACAGTACTACAAATTGGCCGGTGTTGAGAGAGTGTGGCCAGGAGCCTCTGCAGTTCTTCTGGTTCCGTGCCTCCATCAAGTTTTTTAATAGCATGCTTGACTCCAATAGTGAAGTTTTGCGTCGTGTGCTGAGGGCTGATTTAAGTCTGGCTTCTTTTGATTCCTCTTGCTGGGCTGCTGAAGTCTCTAATGCTTTTGGTGGGATGCGGAATGGTGATTCGTTCAAACAGAACATGCTGAGAGCTGAGAAAATCCCCATGCAAGAGTTCATTGGTAATTTGCGATACAGACAGCAGAAAGTGTGGAGAGGGGCCGATGTTTTTTGTCCTCGTGCAGTTAACAAGAAGGCAGTGACGTATCATAAGTGGTGTGGGAATTCTGAGAGTGGTCCCAGAGGTGCTCCTTTTTGTATCCCCTCGTATCTGTTCAAGGATTTGGACAAGCCAGTTTTGAGAAACATTAGCAGATTTAGATTGCGTGCTCATCACTTGAGAGTGGAGTCTTGTAAATGGCTTGGGGGTTCAAGTATCTGTGATACGTGTGAGTGTGGGGAAGTCCAGGATGAAAAACATGTGCTTTTCTTTTGCAAATGTACTGAGGTGCGTGAGCTACGCACGAGATACAAGGACCTTTTTGAGGAGATGTTTAAGACTTTGCGTGTGTTTGCTCCGCCTTCAAACGCTGACTTTATTCCATTCTTGGCTTGCCATCATACTATCACTGATTCTGAGATCAATGCTTTCCTAAATCAAGACTCATACAGACTTCTTAGATTTGTGTCAGATTTAGTCTCAATTTTTGATACTGGTTGAGCTTGTTTCACCAGCTGCCATCAGCCAGAGTCTCGGGCTGTAGGCCACCATTGTAAACCCCTTGTAAACCCCTTGTACGGTCGGTTTTCTGCCTAGCTTAAAGATTGACGCACTTGTAGGCGAGTGTAGCAAGAGGTGGCTTGTCCTTATTGCCGCTCATGCAAGGGTAGGGTGACAACCTTTTCCTTTCCTGGGAGCTTTGTAGGCCTTTGTCGGCTTAGTTTTCTGCCCTCACCCCTTGTGTTGTCAAGTTCTCAGACCTATTCTGCAACAGACCTGCCCTGGTTTCCTTCACGAGCTCTCCCTGCCAGCCTTTTGTCTTGGCTTTGCATTCAGTGTGTTTCCCTCTCTCCTGTTGCTGTCTTGTTTATGAGGCCACGCAGGCAAGTTCTTTGATTTCTGGCCCCATGTAAGATGCATACCCTTCACTCTTGCCCCCCACGAGCCGGAGCAGAATTGCCGTTTCACAAATTCATTCCATACAAGCATGAGTCTTTTCACAACCTGAATCAATTGATGCAAGGACACAAAGGGCACTCTTGCAACTGTGGATAGAAAGAAAAGAAAAGAAAAACTACGTAGGCAGAGGAAACTCTCCCTACATCAATTAAGGAAAACGAGACAAATTGGCTCAGAAGAGCCGTGAGTCCCTTCCACCATGAAGCTACAAAAAGAAGACCCTAATGGGGATCTGGAGGGTTATCGGATGCACCCGGCTCCATAACCAGGCTGCAAGAAGTATTCTTGTTTTCAATAGCACGCCTAGTGGTAACAAGCTTGTTGGCATACATGACAGAATGGGCATGAAGTTTGCGAGCAAGTTTATTGGCGCGTTGGTGGTCAAGCCCCAGTTGTTTAAACTGGTTAAGGGTGTGCTCAGTGTAGCAGGTCCCACCAACACCCAAAAGGATGGTGTGGAGAGTCACAACTTTTGCATTAATGAGTTTGCAGAGGTCTGCATGCTGCCGCTGTGCCGCCTCCAACTGCTGTCCAGGCCTCGTGTCTTCACAGTACTTGATTTCAATCAAGTGCACATGCCGCTGGTTTACATTCAGTTAATGGGGTTGCCTCACGCGGTTGGCTGTTGAGGTCCTCAGTGTGGGGTTGTGTCTGCTGCGTAACACATGATGGTGTGAGCAGGAGGTAGAAGGAGAAGAAGGAGTGGGTTTAGAAAAGAAAAGAAAAGAAAAGAAGACTACGTAGGCAGTGAAACACTCCCTACATCAATTAAGGAAAGGGGGCCACAATGGTGCACAGACCGTGTGACCCACCCACCACGAAGTTCAGACTGAGAGAAGCACGGCAGGCAGAGAAAGAAGACAGGTCCAGCAACGAGAAAAGAAAGCAGGATGATAGCTGAAAGACTGGAGTTCCAGACCTTCAACAGCAAGCAGAGTCAGCACGTCGGAATGTTTTGGTTCTCTGAGCCTGCTCTGAATCAGAGGGACCCCCATCTGATAGCTTCTGATCCACAGTAATACAGGGATCTGATTCAGACTAATAGCCAGACCCCCCATCAGACCCCTTTTGCTCTGAATCAGACCCTCTGATCACCAGCCAGTCTAGGCTGTGTCAGGCTGAGAGTGTGACGCATACAGATTAGTGTCTTAAGTGCAGTATCCTATATGGCCAGGGATAAAGGAAAACGCGCCAATACTCAGAGGGATGCTCCGCAGAAGAAGGATAAAAGAGAGAGAGTCCATGGAAAAGTCCCAGCAAAACACAGGTCACACCTCACACACTTGACTATGACAGACCATCAGGCATTTGCAGCACACTCTCGCTGCAGCAGACTTTCGTCGTGACAGCTGCTCAGTTTTCTGATTCAGTCCGATTCAGACCCTAGTCAGACCCTTGCTCTTGTGATTCAGTTCTCAGGCATGGTCTGATTCAGACTAATAGCCAGACCCCCCATCAGACCCCTTTTGCTCTGAATCAGACCCTCTGATTACCAGCCAGTCTAGGCTGCTCAGTTTTCTGATTCAGTCTGATTCAGACCCTAGTCAGACCCTTGCTCGTGTGATTCAGTTCTCAGGCATGGTCTGATTCAGACTAATAGCCAGACCCCCCATCAGACCCCTTTTGCTCTGAATCAGACCCTCTGATCACCAGCCAGTCTAGGCTGCTCAGTTTTCTGATTCTGTCTGATTCAGACCCTAACCAGACCTTTCCTCGTGTGATTCAGTTCTCAACTAGGGTCTGATTCAGACTAATAGCCAGACCCCCTTCCAGACAACTTACACTCTGAATCAGACTCTCTCTGGTTCCTAACAAGCCATGATCACACTAGCTGCTCGTTCAAAGCAAAATGGAAGGCTTGTACTACTGCTAGTGGCGTGGAAAAGGCGTGGAAAAGGTCTTCCAAAGGCTGGTCCCTAACAGGCAAATTGCCCAGCGTTACACACAAACATGCAAGAGAATACTTGAGAGCTGAAGCAAGCAATCATTGAAGACTCTTCATCCATCGGATGGTAAGCACTTCATGGGTTCCACGCCGTATTCAAGCACCACAATTGAAGAAGATGCAGGAACACTCTGTAAAACATGCTTCAATTCATTCATCTTCCTCGGATCCACCCTCTGTTCCAGAAGAAGAGTCTTCTCCACGTGCCTGGTCCTGATCTCGCACAGGCTGTGCCAGCTGCACTGAGCTCAGGCTCTTTCCTGGGTACCTCTGCTGCCATGCGGCAAGCTCTGCTTGCATCTGCTCGTACTCTGCCTGGCAGCTGTCGTCTCCCTCTTTGCTCAGCACATTCCCAGACTTGCTCCGCAGGAGAGAGCGGATCTGCGGCCAAGTAGAGTGAGCAGTCTTGAATTGAGAGGCCACGACAGAACATCGATTTAGCACATTACCTCAAGTAGCATGAGTATATGAGTGCAAGTGGTAAACATCACCCATGCAAGCCTGATTCACAGTCAAACATGAACAAATTTGTGCAAGCCAATTGCCAGTCCAAAGATGAACAGATTTGTGCAAGCCAAGACACACTTCCTGACTCACGTATGGCAGCATAAAAGAGGAAATGTGCAGAGGGGGGTATCTGGCCTACAGTGTTGCATATGCTATGGATTTATCTGTAAAACCTGAACATGCCAACCATTTTCATTCCAGAAAATTATTACTGAGATCGCTCTCCTGGCCTTACTACCCCAAAATGGCACACAGCTCCACCAAAATTTTTTTGACAACCCTCGTAGACCATGCTAACATCATGCATATGTAAAACCCGAGAAACCCAAACTTTGGGCAAACCACTCAAGCTCTGCTGACCTGAAATAAATACATATAGCCAAAAGTGAAACGTGCATTACCTTAGAGCCCACTAAGGCAAGCTGCTCCAAGGAGAAGACCAGAGGGTTGACAGCACAGTTGCCTTCTTCGTCCACCCCCTCTTTTGCGTGCTTCTAACCAGGTTGAGGGCACGATCTGCTGTTTTGATGCCCAAGTCCTGTGCGCCTCTCTTTGATGACGGTTGTGACCATCTCCTTGAAGCAGCTCTGTGTGAAGAGGACATGCATTCAAGTGGGTAATGAAAGAATGTTGAAGCTTCAAGTTATTGTTAATAATAAGGTATTGGTGCAGCGCATCAGCAATGATTTTACCTGTGTTCACCTCTGCCTGTTTAACCCACCAGGAACATGGCACACGCACACACATCCATGCGCAAGTGCACAAAAGCACTCATAACGCATGCACACATGGTGTACATGTGTATTACTCACACACGTGCGAGCATGCGCAGTTTGGGCATGTGTGCTAGAGGAAAGCCATACAGGCGGTACCTGATGCACTTTGCATGTTGTCCGTGCTTCCCACCTCGATGAAGGCCAAGTGGCACGGCTCAAAGAAAGGGTTGGTGGCACCCAGGGCAGGTCTGGATCCACTGCTGGTAGCCCCCCCCGCTGCAGCATTGCCCAGCTGCAATGTGCTTGAGTAACAGCTGCAATGTGCATGAGTGTCCGATTGAATCGGAAGGTTTTCAGTGCAAGCAAAGCTCTAAGTCGCAGGGAGGCCAAAACTGCTGGCAAGGATGAGCACCTACCAGCTCTACAAATTTGAACAACATTTCAGACAGACAACGGCACACAAGTGCACATGCACTTTGCACTTTCATACTGTTCTCAGAGAAGATGCACTGTGAACAAGGAGATTCACTGTGAAGTAGGACAGGTGGGAAGGAAGTGCTCACAGCGCGGAGATGGTGGAAGCAGCAGTAGGCCCATCCCCCATTTGCTCCTTCACCGTCTTTGCTATCTCGATGGACTACATGATTGGGTCAGAGGGGTGCAGCCTGGGGGTTTCTTGGCCATTGGCTCACCCTCCACAGTTGCACGGTACGCGTACCAGAGGCTCTGGTACGCGTACCCGTACCATTCGTACCCGTACTCGTACCAGTACGTGGCACGGAAGGCACGGTGGGGCGGGAGGCTGAGGTGGGCCAACGACCCCGTCTGGAGCCAAAGCCAAACGTCTGCAATGCGGCGCTAAATGTAATATTTTATTATTGTTATAATAATAAAAGACGTCATGTTTTGTGTTCAAATGCGTGCGTGCTATTGCACCGTGTTGCATGGTTTGACTAGGGGAAGAAGACCAAGAGGGTGCCCTTTTCTTGAGGAAAAAGGAGATGATGGATCTGGGTAAGGTACAGGACCCAAGCATGTTCAGGAGCGGGGCATGAGCAGTGCATGCATGCACTTGAATGGGCGTATGGGCATGCGCAAGCAACGCATAAGGAGCTGCTTCATGGCTCATGAGCGCATGATGCATCATGCAGGGTGCTAGGCTACTTCTCTATGTCTGAAATGGTTTGATTGTGGCTTGAATACACGCTAGAGCACCTGTGCTGGCAAAGCCACGCATGGATGGGGCACCACAGTGTGTTTGCACACACCGTACCGCTCTCTTACAAGCTGCCGTACTCGTACCCGTACCCGTACCCGTACTCGTACCCGTACTCACGTACTGTGCAACTATGACAGGCCTGTCACCTGCGGTAGGGCTCTCTGAATCCAGCCCTGTTTGCTGCATGAGTGTGTATGTGTGTGTGTGTGGACGCCGGCTGGCAAGGCCTGTGAGGGGCAGGTCCTTGATGACCAGCAGTCTTGCCAATGGTGCTCGATGATTTCTGACCTCTGCCTTTCCCACTCATTTTACAAAATTTTTATAATATGCATAAGGGAATCACGTTAGGAAAGGAATTGTTCGGTCAACTCATCCAGTGAAGTAAAGGGATTGCTGGTGGTTGCCTGTTTCTCATTCTCAAAATAAGGCAAAATAAGTGTGAATTATGGGAGGCAGGTACGGCTGCAGCACATGCGTGCGTTCCTTTCGGACCCCTTTAGGTGAAGTGCTAGAGCAAGCAACGGGGGAGGATGACAGCGAGGGTGACAGCATGGACATGCATGAATGAAAGCAACTTGCTCCTCACTCAGCACATGCAGGTACAGGGGCCCCACAACTATAAATGAGTGCCCCACAACTGTAAATAAAAAACGGCGTTTTCAAACACCACCTACTTCTGTTGTACAGCAATACTCTGAACCAGAGGCAGTTCAGAGGGCGTCTGAGGAGGCAGACTGGCAACCAGATGTCTAGATCTGATTCAGACTAGGTGCCCTCTGAACCAGAGGCAGTTCAGAGGGCATCTGAGGAGGCAGACTGGCAGCCAGATGTCTAGATCTGATTCAGACTAGGTGCCCTCTGAACCAGAGGCACTTCAGAGGGCGTCTAAGGAGGCAGGCTGGCAACCAGATGTCTGGATCTGATTCAGACTAGGTGCCCTCTGAATCAGAGGCAGCTCAGAGGGTGCCTAAGGAGGCAAGCTGACACCCAGATGCCTGGATCTGATTCAGACTAGGTGCCCTCTGAATCAGAGGCAGCTCAGAGGGCGCCTGAGGAGGCAAGCTGACACCCAAATGCCTGGATCTGATTCAGACTAGGTGCCATCTGAATCAGAGGCAGCTCAGAGGGCGCCTGAGGAGGCAAGCTGACACCCAAATGCCTGGATCTGATTCAGACTAGGTGCCCTCTGAATCAGAGGCAGTTCAGAATCCCTCAGTTGTGTTGCTGTTGCGGTCACCTCTGATTCAGACACCCTAGTCTCTGAATCAGATACCAATCAGAGGCACCATCTGAATCAGGCCCCCTTTCAGATCCATCAGATCCAGAATCAGAGAAACCCAAACATTCCGACGCACTGTCAGCCTTCCAACCAAGGAAAGCCATGCCCAGCAGCCGTCTGCTGAGCACAACTAAAGTCTGCATTCTGGCAGACTAGCTTAACTAGCTGCTAGCAACTGCTGACCACGCAGAAGCCTGTGGAACAGCCCTTAGAGCACTGGTGCCGACACATTAAGTGCACGCCTTGCCCGGCCCCCAGACCACAGGCACCACCCTCCACTTGCCTTATATCCATGCCTCCCATGCCTCCGCTCGGTGCTTGGTCCCTCTTCGTCGCTGCCTACACCACTCCACCAGCGTCCCGTGCATGCTCCGCACCCCAGGACCAACTGCATTCCGCAAGCCTCTGCTAGCCCACACCACCCACCACGCTGCTGCCGCTGCTGCTCGCTGCTGCACGCCGCTGCTGCATGGTGACGACAAGCGGAAACGAACCGCAAGTGGGTGTAATCAGTATAGTCCCCTCCACCACGAAGCTACAAAAAGAAGACTCTAATGGGGATCTGGAGGGTTATTGGAAGCACCCGGCTCCATAACCAGGCTGCAAGAAGTATTCTTGTTTTCAATAGCACGCCTAGTGGTAACAAGCTTGTTGGCATACATGACAGAATGGGCATGAAGTTTGCGAGCAAGTTTATTGGCGCGTTGGTGGTCAAGTCCCAGTTGTTTAAACTGGTTAAGGGTGTGCTCAGTGTAGCAGGTCCCACCAACACCCAAAAGGATGGTGTGGAGAGTCACATCTTTTGCATTAATGAGTTTGCAGAGGTCTGCATGCTGCCGCTGTGCCGCCTCCAACTGTTGTCCAGGTCTCGTGTCTTCACAGTACTTAATTTCGATCAAGTGCACGTGCCGCTGGTTTACAAGAAGTTGGTGGGGTTGTCTCACGCGGTTGCTCGTGTGGTCCTCTGTGTTGGGTTGTTCTGCTGTGTAATGCATGGTGTGAGCAGGAGGTAGAAGGAGAAGAAGTGGGTTTGGCTTTATAGGGAGTAATCAGTATAGCATCAGGACGGCTGGAGGTGAGTCTACATCTCTTAGAAAAATCTCTTGGAAAGAGGTAAGGGGGTATTATTCTGTTTGATGCATGTGCAGGGATTTGAAGGTTGTGCTGCGCCAACCTATCACCACTCCCTATGTCCATGTTAACCAAACCTGCTCCCCAAGGGCTTTTGCTAAGAGCTTTGATGATCATTCTTCCAGCAACATTGTGGCGTTCAGTTTTCATGCTGGATATGATATGATTTTGGCAGCCTGAAAGCATTTGGAGTGTGCTGTTTAATTGATGACAGCCTGGGAGAGGGCATAGTGGGTTAGTGGACCTTTTGAAGCGAACCACATGTTTTTGGTTATAGAGGGTGCCTGTGCGATATTGTAAGATGGTGCGCTTCATGGGTGTGGATATACAGGGCATGTTTCTAAAGGCATTGCTGATTTTTTTATTTACATGTGGTAACAAATTCTGATAATATGAGTAGTAGCCTATTTTGGAGTTGGCATATCCAAGTCTGTTTTTGGATGCATATGAGATTTGAGAGCGTTTTGAAGATTGGGGAGGTAAGTGATTTTAGGATTGGGTGTAGGAGCTGTGGATGTGCCAGTATTGTGTTCTTTTTTTTTCCTCTTTGGCTACTGTGGATAGGTTTGAAAAAACAATCCACTCCACAATCTCAGAAAAGAATGAAAAGAAAAGAAAAATACTACATAGGTTTGTAATTTTATAAGCGCTAAAGCTAAAAATATTCACCCAATTCTCCTGGGTGTTGGTGGAACTATTTACACTGAGCATACCCTGAAGCAATTAAAGAAACTAGGACTGGATCACCAACGTGCCACCGAGCTCGCTCAAAAACTCCATGCCCATTCTGTTCAATATGCCCATAAACTAGTCTCCACACGCCGCGGTATTGAAAACAAGGGTTACAAGGGAAAAAAGGCCTCAGTCAAGACGTTTGACTGCTAGCCTGTTCATAAATACACATGAGGTCATGAAGAAAAAAAGGAAGTTTGTTGTTATCCTGGTTTACAAAAATATTGATATCCTGGGAATTCACATGGTGAATGATGCCTAGACAGGGCATCCTGTGGGAGACGTGGAAGTGAAGGAAAGAGGAGTTGTGCTCAAAAAGTGAGGCATACTTTTGACGGAGAGAGCAGACCTGGGGATTGGAGCATCTGAACAACACATGTTTTTCATCTTGTACGTCATCAGAATCACAGATATCACAGACTGGAGAAGTACTATTGGACCAAGTAGCCTGTTCAACTCGGAAAGCGTGTACTTGCAGCCTGAATCTGGCAGTGTTGCTAAGGACATGTTGGGGAAGATCCAAGTACATGTATTTAGGCATTGTATAAGGTGGGTTAATGGCATGTGCATTTCTGACAGGGAGAGCGCACCATTGATGGTAAGTCAGCCGCTTACTGTTGCTTACTCTTGGATCAGGGGCTGTGAATTGGTCCCAATAGCCCAGGTGTCTAGATCTCAGGCCACAAATTGACTGAGGTTCACAGGGTCACAAGCCATAGAAAAGAAAAGAAAACCTACGTAGGCAGAGGAAACTCTCCCTACATCAATCAAGGAAAAGGAGACACATTGGCTCAGAAGAGCCGTGAGTCCCTTCCACCATGAAGCTACAAAAAGAAGACCCTAATGGGGATCTGGAGGGTTATTGGAAGCACCCGGCTCCATAACCTGGCTGCAAGAAGTATTCTTGTTTTCAATAGCACGCCTAGTGGTAACAAGCTTGTTGGCATACATGACAGAATGGGCATGAAGTTTGCGAGCAAGTTTATTGGCGCGTTGGTGGTCAAGTCCCAGTTGTTTAAACTGGTTAAGGGTGTGCTCAGTGTAGCAGGTCCCACCAACACCCAAAAGGATGGTGCGGAGAGTCACAACTTTTGCATTAATGAGTTTGCAGAGGTCTGCATGCTGCCGCCATAATTTGACGTTTCATCAGATCCGAGTGAGCCAAACCATCCAGCGCAGGTAAGAGGTGGGACGTCCAACGAGAATCAGTCATGGAGCTAAGGCTGATGTCAGCATGGAGAACCTTTTTGAGAAGGAGACTGTTGCACTTAGTAAGTTAGTAAGCAAGTTGTAGAAGCGCATAGTGGCACGAAACCTTGTATTGAAAACAAGAGTGCTTACCACAGCCAGGTTCTAGAACCAGGTGCTTCTAGTAACCCTCGAGATCCACATTAGTTTTGTCTTTCTTTCTTTTCTCGTGGTGGAGGGGGCTCAAGGCTCTTCATGAGCCAATGTGTCTCCTTTTTCTTAATTGATGTAGGGACAGTTACTCTTCCTATGTAGTTTTTCTTTTCCTTTTTCTTTTTCTTTTTCTACATAGGTAGGGGAAACTCTCCCTACACCAAGTAAGGAACTGGAAGCACCTGGAGACACATTGGCTCAAATGCCCCGTGAGTCTCCTCAAAGGTGGAGTCCACCACAACGCTACAGAGCAGACAGAGATCATGGGGACTTGGAGGATTGCTGGAAGCACCTGGCTCCAGAGCTGATGACGATTATGGCTATGAGAAGTACTCTAATTTCTAATGGCACGCCTAATGGTATCAAGCCTGTTGGCATACGTAACAGAATGGGCATGAACTTTGCGGGCAGTTAATTAATTGCACATCGTTGTTTAAGTCCCAGTTGTTTGAACTGATTAAGGGTGTGCTTGTCACGTCAAATCATGGTTGTTGCTGAATCATGGTTATTTGGGTTAGTTATTCGGTTGGAGGTTATTATTGCTGGAAGGCTGCGTTGTGCCTTGTTTTAGAGAATGCTCACTTTAGCAGGTCCCACCAACACCCAGAAGGATGGTATGCAACGTGAGAGCTTTTCCACTTATAAATTTGCAGAGGTCTGCACCATAATCTCAGATTGCTTTGGTTTATTTCCTTCAATCCAGTCCGTGTTTGAGACACTCTTGCTCACTCTCTGGACTTCCCAGAAGGGAGTTCCCTCTATTCTTGGCCAGAGATGCTCTGCTGTAAGCAGTTTTCTAATCGTTTCTGGTCATTGGGTGCGCCCTGCAGGTCATTCTACGAGCCACAGGAAGCTCTTAGGCTCCTGAATATCTGCGTCACATATCTTTTCAAACTGGGGGAGGAGTGATTGTTGAAAAAGATAATGCTGTTCAATTTTTTGATCACCTCAATGAAGTAATGCTTGTGAGAATGCAGGACCAAACAGCAGAATTGTTTTGGAGGCTGCAACAACGTGAGGGACATTAAGGAAGAAATGTCTTGGTAAATTTGGAAGGTGTGTGCATTGCACACTGTGCAAGCAGAAGCTCTGGATGGGTGTTGTCAGCAGGCATGCAGCAGACATGATTTGTCCATCAAGCCCCCCCTCCTCTCAGCACCCGAGAACAATGGGAGATCAGCAGGAAGTGGCGTAGAGGTGTTTCAGGAATTCTTCCATTGGTTGGTGCACTAGAGACGTACGTCACGCATGGCAAGTTGCACTGGCAACCACACATAATTCACAACCAGTGATATTTTGAACTGAACTGACTTCAACGGCAACTTTTGCAGGTGATCCTCATGCATGCACTGTCTTCTGGAAAGTGTGCGGTTGAGATAGGAATATTTGCAAGCGAGTGGGCTCCAGCAAGATGTAAGAAGGAGGCAAGAACTCAGAGAGGTGAGTTAATCTGGTAATCAATTCATATCTAGGGTGCGGAATGGTCACCCATTGACAAGCCACATGCCAGCTCACCCTCCCAGTATTCCGTTCATTTTCTTAAAGCTATATTTAGATACATCGAATTCTTTGGGCGCTATTTATTACCGGTACGGTATCGGGAGTGCCCATATTTCAAGTGAGACTTCGCCAAGGAAGAAGTTGATTACAAGTTTGATACCAATCTTTCACACTTGATTAATGTTTTTTGTTATCTGCACCATACGTGCGGTTTTTGTTTGGCTCTTGGACTGGATCAGGTTCATTGTCTAGGTCAGTGTTTAGGTCTTATATGGAGATCATAAAAAGGTGTTTGAATCCTGTTCATCTCCACAGGGCGGCCGTGACATTTGCTGGACAAACGTGCACGTACGTGGCTATCTGTGTGTGTGTGTGTGTGTGTGTGTGTGTGTGTGTGTGTGTGTGTTTGTGTGTGTGTGTGTATCTGTGTGTGTGTGTGTGTGTGTGTGTGTGTGTGTGTGTGTGTGTGTGTGTGTGTGTGTGTGTGTGTGTGTGTGTGTGTGTGTGTGTGTGTGTGTGTGTGTGTGTGTATGTGTGTGTGTGTTGTGTGTGTGTTGTGTGTTTGTGTGTGTTGTGCGCATGTATGGGCATGTTGTGCGTGCGTGTGTATGTATGTGTGGTGTGCGCGTTTTGTGTGTGTGGGTGTGTCGGTGTGTGTTGTGTACGCATGTATGCGTGTTTGTATGTGTGTGTGTGTGTGTGTGTGTGTGCATGTCTGCCCTGTGTTTGTCGTTTTGGTTTTAATGCCAAAGGCTTCAGGTTGACCTGACTTCTCACTGCACTCTGCCCTGCAGCTATGACACCCTGCTGGCAGTTTCCTGGCAACTCAGCCAGGTCATTGCCACCAGGCAGCTGCATGCACCCAACAAGGGATCTGCCAGCCTGCCCCGCATCGGAGTCCATGCTGCACCTGGCATGGAGTATGCAGCGGCCACTCTGGCCATTTGGCTAAGTGGCGGCATCGTGGTGCCCCTAGGCACGAGCCTCCCACCGGCAGAGCTTTCGTACCTCTTCCAAGATGCAGGCATCAACCTGGTAATGCTCTGGTATAAGCATGCTGCTCCATCCCGCAACTGCTTTAAGGACTCAGCTCGTCTGTATGGATAGGTTCACACATGTTGTGCATGCCAGCAGCTTTTACCAGCAATGCTAATTAAATGGTCACCTCCTTTTACACCCCACGGGCTGGCAGGTGTTAGTGACTCCAGATGCCGCTGATAGAATGGGGGGAGTAGCACGTGAGAATAGCTCAGAAATGCATGTCTTGGAGCCCTCGCTCCTGTCCACAGCCGAGCAACCATGGCAGCAGCCCTCTGCAGACCCGCACTCTCCCCCTAGCCATCACCACCCCCACCATCAACAACAACTGCACCAACAGCTCCAGCAAACTCGCGAATCGTCGCAGCAACCAGGCAGCATGCAGTTTAATCCCTCCATGGGTGTGCCCTGCGTCTACTCTTTGGCAAGGGACCATGAGCAGGGTGCACTCATCATATACACAAGTGGCACTACGGGCAAACCCAAGGGCGTACTTCATACCCACAGGTGGACATTGTTGAGGTTTGTGCCGTTTGGCTTGTGTGCTTGAGTTCCAAAGTGCGCAAACCAAGCCTGCAAGCTTTTATTGCCAATTGCAACCTGAAATCCGGTAACACAGTTTCTGCTCGCATGGCGGAGCAATTTGCTCCTCAATCTGAGTTGGGATGCTCCCATGCCTGTGCTTTGAACCCTGTTTAAGCCCTGCAAATTGCTGGGCTGAAATTTCAGACCTGCAGTGCACAGGCCGAGGATTTGAAGCCTTGGTTGATACCATGATTCCATGTTATGATTTGCAGACAGTGCCCCCAAGAGACGGAGCACGCCTTTGAAGCCTGCAGCAGCTCAAACCTCATCTAGATGGCTTGTGCCTTAGGCCTCTGTCATTCTGGATTCCCTTGCAGGAGTCTCGCGGCTCAAGTGGATTCGCTGTGTACAGCCTGGGAGTGGGGCCCTGAAGACGCCATCCTGCACCCTCTGCCGCTGCATCACATCCATGGCATTGTTAATGCCCTCTATTGCCCTCTCTACGCTGGAGCCAGGGTGGAATTCTTACCCAAGTTCTCACCTATGGCTGTCTGGGACCGCATCATGGTGTGTGCATCTATTGACTTATCAAGATTTGGAGGCTTGCAAATCCTAGCGGTCCCACCATCAGGCGCAAGGTGATGTCAGCTGCCACCCTGTGGTGCTGCGAGCCTTATATTCTGTCACATCAAAGATGGTCAGAGTTTTTATGTGCGCACAGTATGCATGCGCAGATCACGAGGCTCTACTGTGCCATCAACTGGCATCATGTGGAATGGGAAATCCCGCTGCTCTGCTACTCTGCCTGAACAGCTATTCTCACCTATTTGCACCTGCTTGTGCCTCCTGACCTCTCATAGGAGCTCCTACATCCTCGTCCTCTCCAAATGCAGGAGGGTGGCATCAGCGTGTTCATGGGCGTGCCTACCATGTATGCTAAGCTGCTCTCTGCCTATGACACCATGCCGCCAGCACAGCAGGAAGCAGCAGCCAAAGCAGCCGCCTCGCTGCGCCTCACTGTTTCAGGCTCCAGCGCCTGCCCTGTGCCCATCATGCAACGCTGGAAGCAGCTCACAGGAAAGTACCTTCTGGAAAGGTATGTGCAGGTTTGGATGGGTAGGTTTGATTGTACTGTGGCTCTGGAAAGGCGTACTCATTGCCCTGATCCCTGCATTGGCGATGGTTGTGGCGTCCTGTATTACCAGTACTTCTGTTGTTTTGCATTGTTTGTGTGCACAGACCAATGCTTTTTGCGTACCAAGAGTCCCTACTGGATGCTGACCCACTATCCTTGGTAGCCCATGCATATTGCTGTAACTTCCAGTGAAGGCTCACTGACATCTTCCCTTTGCTGCTGGCAGGTATGGCATGACAGAGACAGGAATGGCCTTGTCCAATCCCTACAGAGGTCACAGGCAGCCTGGCTCTGTGGGGTTGCCACTGCCGCATGTGGATGTGCGCATTGCTGCAGATGGTATGTGTTTGACGGCAAGGACTAGCGGCTGCATATGAGCTTTATGGTGAATACACGCATGCACACAGACATGCACACAACACACAAACGTGTGTTTTGGCAGGTATTACATTGCATGCTGCTGGTTAAGCAAAATTGCAGGATCTTTGCAATGATTGCCTTTTTTTGCTTGGTTCGGTGCCTCATTTGATGCGGGGGATATTTTTCATGCTCACAGGTGAACTCCGTGTGCGTGGTCCCACCCTTTTCTCTTGCTACTGGGGCCGCCCGGAGGCTACAGCTCAGGCGTTTGATGAGGAGGGCTATTTCCTGACAGGTAGTGTTGGCTGGAGTGCTTAGCTCTCTTTTGAGACAGCTTGAGCGTCAGAGTAGAGGAGAAGCATTACATTGTGGCAAAGTGTGTTTACTCATTACTGCAGAGTAAATGTTAAGGACGTGTTTGAGCTGGAACGCTTGATTCTTACTGTCCCATGTTGATAACGTCCTCACTATGTGTGGGGCTCTTAAAATGGATACCAGCAAAATCAAATGTCGCAATATACCAGAGGAGACAATTCCCATATATCGCTGGGTGTGCTCATTCCTGGTTTTCTTTTTCAAATCTAACCATGCCAACCATAATTATTCCAAATAACATCAAGTTCACAAAATCGTGAACGTTAGATGACCCCAGATCACTCTCCTGGCCTCAGTTTGTCCAGAAAGGGCCCACAGCTCCACCCTATTTTTTACTTCCAAAGTTGTGAGTTAGTAACCTTCATATCCGTTACTAACATTTTGTGTATCTAAAAAAAAGGAAAGAAGGAAGTTGAAAGTCAAACTTATTGGCACCCCTCGTGCTGGATTTTCTCAAAGGGAAATGGCTGAAATTCTGTATCTTACCAACCACTGAGTCTTTTTTACTCCATTCTTTTGCAACGAGATTCTTTTGTTACAAGGGTTCAAAACCACCTGCAATCACCCAATGTGGTGTGATGGGTGATCAGGAATGAAGATTAGATGGTCATAAAGTAGGGTCCACGCCGCGGGTAATTTGGCAGGGTGCCTCCAATCTGGGATTGTGACGCCTAGTGCCTACATTTTGCACCCTAACTTAAGTGTCCCAGGCTGGGGGCACCCTGTGTAGAAGGCATTTTAAGAACCAGTGTTCCGCTTGACGAACCCCCCGCACTTTATCAAACTTGGACTTAACATGAATTTCATCACATTTAAAAGTGCCGTTTGTCAAACCCTCCTCTGCAAAATCCAGTCTGCGGAGTCCACTTAAGGCCACTAGAAGGTCATCTGAAGGCCAGCGTTATGATACATTAGCCCTTCAGGGCTCATCATCTTCAGCTAAAACAATTCCACTCGAAAATGCAAGAGGATGGAAGGTCAGGGCAAGCCTGTATGGGCTCTGCTGACCCTCTCCCGCCCACCCTCATATTGACCAAACATGTGATTGAACAGTTCGACAATTTCGAACTTTGCACACATTTTATCACATTGAAGTCTCAGAACATCAAACAGAACAACACTGCTAAAATATCCTGTTCTGGGGGGGGGAGTTGACCAGCTCTGGCAAGAGTGAAATCCTTTGTTTCCAAAAGAGTACCACCTTTACCTTTGCTCACCAGGTGACACAGCAGCATGCAGCCATGTATCTACAAACACAAGGGAGCAGCTGGGGCCAAACCAGCCAGGCAGTTTGGCTGACAGGAGTGCTGGTGTGCCAGTAGAAACCAGCCAAAACAGGCAGGATAGCACGCACAGCCTAGGCAGCACCAATTCCAGAGCCAGCAGTGGAGAGCCTGGGCAACAAGGCGGCGCAGCTCATGAACAGAAAGCACCATATTTCAGCATATTAGGTCGCACAAGTGTTGACATCATCAAGTCATCCGGCTACAAGGTGTCTGCACTTCAGGTGCGGGCTTTGTAGCACTCCTCTCCCATGTTTTTCCACGTTTTTCCAAACTTTGACACAAGTTGCAGTCGTGAATTGGCAAGCGTTGATGGGTTGTTGAGGCCTTCTTCAGGTAGGGGCAGGGAGTGGAATGAGTCTCCAGTCTTCAATGGCCGCAGGTGGAGAGCATCCTCATGGCCCACCCTTCAGTGTCAGAGACAGCGGTGCTGGGAGTGCCAGACCCGGTAAGTGATAAGAGCAGAGTACCCTCTGAATTCGCATAGATGCCAATAACTAGCTCATTGGCCATTAGAACTGATTCTGCTGCAGATACCTGGGTGGATCACAATAGATGTAACAGACAGCTCAGGGCGACTGCTTCTACAGCAGGTTGCAACTTGCCCCAGGGTCTTCACACCTCCTGGTTGCTTTCAATCTCTTGTGTCCTGTGCGTGATGTGGCCACATGTCTCGGCAGGTACATGGTGAGGTCATCACAGCCCTGGTGTGCCCTGAACCCACTGCACCTACCCATCTGCCCCCTAGCGTCCTCCAGCAGGCCCTGCACCAGCACTGCCTAGTTCATCTGGCTCCATACCAATCCCCCCGCCGCTTCATCGTATTGAATGCACCACTGCCACGGAACCCCATGGGCAAAATCAATAAAAAAGAGCTGCTCCAGCTTTTTTTTGGGAAAGAGCTTCAAGCAGCAAGCAATGCTATGCCTTCTGGGTAGCAGGTGAACAGCTCTGGGTCATGCATTTCAAGTTTTGTACGTGTAGTAGGACCTACATTTCTCATAATAGACTACCAGGAATTCTTCTGTGTCCCCCAATAGTTGGTTTGTGTGGACTTGTGTTGGTAATCAATGCATTCTCATGCTATGTGGGCCATCCTCAATGCTGGGTTGCTCAAGTACTCCTCATTATATTCTTACAGTTGTGGTGCTGCTCCTGTATTTTGCCCTTTAATACATGCTTGCCAGGATAAAATAATATCCATACACCAATATAGATACCGCAGCCTTCAGATTTCTTTCTCTTTTAGTTACATAGTAAATGCCCATGTCATGCTAAAGCATATAGCAAGTCTGACTTTGTGCTTCGTTTTATGGGCAGTTTATGCAAAGGAAGGTGGCCAAAGGCTGCTCGCTGCCCCTTGGTTTCTCAGCCTGCATCTTTTAAAGTCTTATTTCGGCCTGCAAGGGCAGCCACGGTGCTGTAACTGCTGCTTTGTGTCTTTTTTCCTGATACCGGTAGTTTGCTGAGTTAGTTGTTTAAACCCTGAAACCTCTTCTAGTGGTGGAGGGGACACACGGCTCTTCTGAGCCAATGTGTCTCCTTAACTGATGTAGGGAGAGTTTCCTCTACCTACGTAGTTTTTTCTTTTTCTTTCTTAGGCACTGAAGGAATCCTTTTGTTGGACTTGTGCATTTGTGATTGCTTGTAAAAACGAATAGAAAAACTGTACAGGCAGCCTCATACCCCGCTTTCCACAAGCCTACAGAGGTTACTGAAGCAAAGGACGCCTCCAGTCAAAACGACTGACTGCTAGCTTGCTCATAAAAAGAAAAATATTTATAAAGAAAAAAGGTTAGCAATGCCTTCTGGACCATGCCAAAACTTCCTCTTAAAATGAAACGAAACGTTTTCAACTACCGCACATGTACCCCCTTCAATTAAAAGCATGCAGTGCGCTTTAAAATGTTCACCAGCCTACAATGTCTCCTCTGTGGGGAGCCAGACAGTGCCCTTCACATTCTTTCAGGATGTAAACATTTCATATCAAACATGGTAACCGAGCACAATATTACCAGCAGAATCCTCCTTAAAGGTGTCAGCAAAGGCCCTCTTGGGGCAGGCCTTGCCTCCATGGACACTGGCAGCGCAGATCGTCTTGCTTTACAGAACCTGCAGATCCCTGAACACTCGACAAATAGAACCCTTCCCAAATTCATTTTCCCTCGTCGTTTCCCTGACAAACAAAGGCTCAACTCTAGTCGCCCTGATGCAACTTTGGTTGTTCCAATGAAAAGAGTGCCAAGGACCAATTCCCGGTATCCATTGAGAAGTAGAGGGGGGCGCGGGTGGAACAGGGAGCACTCAGCGCCAGCCACAGCCACTCCACCTACTTCCAAGGTCCGTAACCCTAGTCAGCTCCGTCCAGAACAGAGGCACATCTATCTTGTGGAGGTCAAATACTGTGAAGACACCAGGCCCAAGGATCAGCTGGAGGCCTCCAAGCATCAGCACCGCGACCTATGTAGCCATCGTTCAAGGGCCTCAGCTCAAGTCCCCCTCCATACCATTCTGTTAGGTGTGGGTGGAGTCATCTACACCCATCACACTTTGGAGCCTCTTAAAGAGCTTGGTCTTGACACTCATACAGCCACCAGGCTTGCTTTGAAGCTTCATGCCCATTCTGTCCAGTACGCTCATAAACTTTCTAGCACCAGACGCACTCTTGAGAAGACTCCTCTTAACTCTTGTCACCAAGATCAGGCACGGGCTACTGCTAGTAACCCTTGGTGAATCCCTAGCTAGCTTGCTAGTTAGGGGACCTTTCCTTAATGCACGCAGCTGGACCTGGCTTGCGTAGTCTTTTCTTTTCTACCCTCCTGATCCCCATTGACTTTTTTGTTTTGTTTCTCTTATTGAAGGGGATACACGGTGCCTCGGCCCTAGGCATCCTCTTTTCCTTAATTGATGTGGGGAGTGTTTGCACTGCCTGCGTAATTTTTTCTCTTTTTTTTCTTTTTTTTTCTTGTAGGCAGAGGAAACTCTCCCTACACCAAATAAAAGAGACACATTGGCCCAGATAAGCCGTGAGTCCCCTGCACCACAAAGCTCTACAATAAAGAGCGCTAATGGGGATCTGGAGGGTTAGTGGAAGCACCCAGCTCCAAAATCTGGCTGTGAGAAGTATGATTGTTTTCAATAGCACGCCTAATGGTAACAAGCTTGTTGGCGTACATAACAGAATGGGCATGAAGCTTGCGAGCAAGTTTAATGGCACGTTGATGGTCAATTCCAAGTTGTTTGAACTGATCAAGGGTGTTCAATATAACAGGTCCCACCAACACCCAGAAGGATAGTTTGGAGAGTCACAGTTTTGCACTAATGAGTTTGCAGAGGTCTGCATGCTGCCGCTGAGCCGCCTCCAACTGTTGTCCAGGCCTCGTGTCCTCACAGTACTTGATTTCAATCAAGTGCACATGTTGCTGGTTAGCATTCAGTTGGTGAGGCTGTCCCACGCGGTTAGCTATGCAGGACTTCTGTGGGGTGCCATGCCTGCTGCGTAACACATGGTGTGAGCAGGAAGAAGTCGATTTGGCTTGATCGGGAGTAATCAGTATGGCATTAGGTCGGCTTAATGTAAGTTTGTCTCTCTTAGAAAAATTGCGTGGAAAGAGTTAAGAGGGTATTACTCTGCTCGATGTATGTGCAGGGATTCGGAGGTTGTGCTGCGCCAACCCATCATCATTTCCTATGTCTGTCTTAATAAAGCCTGCTCCCCAAGGGCTGTTACAAAGAGCTTTGATGAGCATTCTTCCAGCAACATTGTGGCGTTCAGTTTTCACGCTGGAGATGATGTAATTTTGGCAGCCTGAAAGCATGTGGTGTGCACTATCTAATTGATGACAGCCTGGGAGAGGGCACACTGGGTTAGTGGACCTTTTGAAGCGAACCGCATGTTTTTGGTTATAGAGGGTGCCTGTGCGATATTGTAAGATGGTGCGCTTCATGGGCGTGGATATACAGGACATGTTCCTAAAGGCATTGCTGATTTTCTTATTTACCAAATTCTGATAGTAAGAGTAGTAGCCTGTTTTGGGATTGGCATATTTAAGTCTGTGTTTTGCATGCATATGAGACTCGAGAGCATTTTGAAGTTTGGAAAGGTAGGTGATTTTAGGATTGCAGGAGCTGTGGATGTAGCGGTAGTATGTGGTCTTCTTAGGCCCTCCTTGGCTAACCAAAATATATGTGAAAATGGAATCCGCCGGGGCATGCGCCAGGGATCCCAGTATCAGCCACGCTGTTACTAGCTTGGTTGCCTGGTATTTTGCATCAGCATCCGCACATTTGTTACCAATAATGCTGTCATGCATGATCAGCGTCATTAATGTCTTATTGTTTTGAATAGGCACATCACTCTATTTCTGGATTTGATGAGAGACGTGCTCAAAACCCTTTTGTAAAGTGCCCGGGGTAGAGAAGATGACAGCGTAAACAGGCAGTCCTTGGGGAGGGAACTTGTTGGCGGAAGGCAGCTGGCAACCAGTGTACGTATCGTTTGTGTTTGAGCATCAGAACAGAGCAAGCAGAAGGAGGCATTGAACTAGCATTGCAAGAGAGAAGCAGGGAAGAGGGCAGAGCTCAGTACACTCGCATCTCAATCCATCAGCTTCGAGTGAACTTGTCCTTTGGCGCATGGCTTTCGGCGACTCTGGACGTTAAGCATATCATTCTCTAAAAAAACAAGGCACAATGCAGCCTTCCAGCAATAATAACCTCCAACCGAATAACTAACCCAGATAACCATGATTCAGCAAAAACCATGATTTAACGTGACAATGCCAGCATGAGGTTTAGACACAAATATTGGCTTGTGAGTTGTTAATGAGAGAAGATGTGATTCAAGAGCATCCCCTTGAATGTGTTGTTTGTGCTTCTTGAGGTGAATAAGTTGTGTACGTATTTGATGAAGAGAGGTGAGACTGTCTGAGCAATGTGTGAATTAGAATGTGTGATGGCAGCGGCAGTAGCTGCTAATTAAGCTTGATACATGGTGTTGGTAATTCCAGCACCTTTAGGCTCAACACATTTTATGCTGTACGTGAGTGGGCAGTAAACACCTGCTCCAATTTCCTGTTTGCCATTCTGGATATGACAGCTACCATCAGTGTAAGCCCATATCCTCCAGTCAGGGACTTAGAGCATGAGGGTTGGGCTAGATTGGTTAGGTAAAAAGAGTTCTTCATGATTACCTACTAGGTCACACATAGTATGTGTGGATAGGTTGGATTTCTATATATTTGTTGTTTGTCAGAGGGGAGGTGTTGGCACTTATTGAATCCAGGCATGTCGGCATGCTTTGTATTGAGAGCAGAATGGTTGCCAACAATATGTAGCTCCCATTTGGCTTCTGATACAGCTGCAGCCAGGCCCCGTAGTTCAGCTGGGTTGTGATTGTTTAGATGAATCCTTGCAGCTGTGTTCCAGACTGCAATAATTTGTAGGTCCCAGGTGTGCTGAGAAAGAGGTATTTCCTGGTTGAGGCAGGATTGTGGATCGTTGTAGCAAAGGTTGGTATGAGCGATGGTTCCAAGTTCACAACAGAGATGTGGATAGGCAATGATGAGTTTGGAATAGGTCAGGAGTATGTCTCACTTTTTGAGCAAAACTTCTCTTTTCTACATCTCCACGTCTCCCACAGGATGCCCTGTCTAGGTACCATTCACCATGCGAACTCCCAGGATCTTAATATTTTTCTAAGCCAGGATAACAACAAACTTCATTCAAGGAACATTCTGCTAGCAATAATGTGGCGCTCAGTTACCATACTTGATATGGTGGAATGTTTACATTCTGAAAGAACGTGAAGGGCATTGTCAAGCTCCCCACAACGGGGGCATTGTAGACTGGTGGAAGTTTTGAAGTGTACCGTACCAAGAAAACTCTTCTCGAAGAAAAACTACATAGGCAGAGAAACACTCCCCACAACGATTAAGGAAAGGGGACCACATTGGTGCAAAGACCGCATGACCACCCCACCACAAAGTTCAGACCAAGAGAAGTACAGCAGGCAGAGAAAGAATCCTTCGAAGGCAGGTCCAGCAACGAGAAAGAGAGCCAAATGATAGCTAAAAGACTGGAGTTCCAGACCTTCAACAGCAAGCAGAGTCAGCAGAGTCACGGTTCCTTTGATCTTACATTCCTATGTGTTCCCTTAAAAGGGCTGGGCGATTCAGGCGATTTTTTACTACAATCAAGCTAGTTTTGCGGATGCTTTTCATTCCTCGCAGAAGTAAACAAATAAAATTTCTTCCAAATTCATGGATGTTTTTTGTATGGCTGATTTTTTATTCCTTTCTTGGTGAGCTTTCACTTTTTGACTGATTTCGAGGTCAATGCTTCCTAAATCAAGACTCGTACAGATCTTCAAAAATTTTATCAGAATTAGTTTCAATTCTTGATGCTGGATGAGGATGTTTCACCAGCAGCCGATCAGCCAGATTCTCGGGCTGCAGGCCAACTCCTTGTAACCCTTTGTATGGCTGGCAAAGTTCAGCGGGCCGAGCAGCCAAACAAGCTGGCTGAACCTTGAGGTTAAATCCCACTGCAACCTTGTAGCCCTGACTGCAGTGATGGCTTTTTCCTGTATACCTTAATGCTGCTTAAAAGCGTGAATCCTCATGCAGATAAAAAATTGATACCTACCTTTATGGGCAGGTAGCACTGTCGGCTGAGGACATGAGGTCCTTTGGAGAGTGTGATCTTTTCCCCTTCTCTTTGGATGAAAGGAAACGAATCAAGAAGCCTTTGATACCTCTTTATCTACGACATTACATTCCTCATCAGTTAACACACACAAAAAAACTACGTAGGCAGTGAAAACACGCCCCACATCAATTAAGGAAAGGGGGCCACATTGGTGCAAAGACCGTATGGCCACCCCACGACGAAGTTCAGACTGAGAGAAGCACGGCAGGCAGAGAGCAAGACAGGTCCAGCAACGAGAAAGAGAGCAAGATGATAGCTGAAAGACTGGAGTTCCAGGTGTTCAACAGCAAGCAGAGTCATCACTGTCAGCCTTCCAAACGAGGAAAGCCATGCCCAGCAGCTATCTGCTGAGCACCACTAAAGTCTGCACACTAGATGCAGCTGACCACAAGCATAAACCTGTCGAACAGCACTTAGACACACAGTAGTCCCTCATCAGTTATTATGGCTACATCTCATGCTTACGCCTTTTCATGCTCATGTCATGCAGAGTGACTGTGCGCGTGTTTCTTTCATCAGTTAACATTTAGAGCTGAGCTCAAAACTTGGTTTCCACACTCAGTTGACATTTATACACAAGTTTGGTTTGGGTTATAGGCACCTTTTTGCTTCAGCTAAGCTGCTCTTGTAGGCAGGTACAGCTATGTAACCCTACCCTTCCCTATCCTTGCGCCTGTTCAGTCACAACCTTCAGGTGGAAAGCCAATGGCAGCATGGGAATAGATGCCCATAAAGATTAGAATTTGCAACAAATGTGATTGGCACAAGACGAAGAGCACACTCTCCTGGATTTGCCTCCTCAGCATTTAACAGACCTGCACACCTAGTTCCAGCACTCGTTTAGTTATGCACCCCGAAGAAGCGCATCACAAAAGAAAGAAATAGAAGAACCACGTTGGTTGAGGAAACTCTCCCTGCATGAATCAAGGAAATGGAGACACATTGGCTCATAGAGCGGCGAGTCCCTTCCACCACAAAGGTGAAAATGGAAAGCGCTAATCATGTCTTTGTCATGTCTCGAGATTTCACGAACCAGGCTGATGTCCTAGGATTAGCCAAGTTTGTGTCAGCATGCCTGAAATGCTGCGACTGACTTGAATGTTTTGTTTTTGTTTTCCAGCTCGGACTGGTTTCATAACAGGCACCGCTTTCGCTTCAGCTAAGCTGCCCACGTAGGCAAGTACAGCTACTTAACCCTTTCCTTTCCTTCTCTTTCCATTTTGGAAATAAATAGAAATGCCTACCTCTGCTTCATAGATGGTCCAATGGGGCCAAAGCAATTGCAAAGAGCAAGAAGAATTAAGAGGCAGGAGAAACAATTTATAAAAAAGAACATCAAGGGCTGAGGCCCATATCATCCCCTCGAAAGAAAAAGTGCTGTCCGTAGCATAATGGCAGTGTTCTACTTTTGTTGGTAAAATCGCGTGATACCAAGTGAAAACATCACATAACCATTGCACCCAGCTATTTCCCGACCCCCTCCCCAAAAGCTGCAGCATGAGCAGCACTATTTCATCCTCACAAGATTGACGCTTGGAAGCTCGAGGAACCTGCTCACATCTCACAGCTCCTCTTGGCTGCCATCAGGTTTCGAAGCTGCCTCAGTCATCACTGCATGCCACATCAAGAGGTGCACCTTGCATGAGTGGCCCCAGCTAACATTCAAGGACAAGGGTTGGTAAAAGATGACAGATTAGTAGTACACCTATCATACATTTTACAACAACCACCAGCTCGATCCAGTAATGGCATCTTTTAGCTGCTTTGCCACGTATCAAAATTGTGGTACAATTTGCAATCTGAACGCCCAACATGCATGACACGCCACATCCTTGCCGCTTGAGAAATGCAGGCTTTAAATGGCTAGACTACATACAGTAGTAAAGACTCCCTGCATTCTGTAAATTTCTGAGAATAGCACCGCTTGTGTGCATGCATCCCTAAATATTAGCCTCAGGGCCTGGTAGTCATTTCTATTACAGTGCACTTCAACAAATCTAGAATGATAAAGCAGCAGCAAGCAGCAGCTTCAACGCGGAAAGTTTTAGGGAGGTGTGAGGACTGTTATTCCAGGGTGCGCTCTGGCAGCAAAGCACGCAAAATGGAGACCCATCCTGTGACTTGCTTGGTTTTTGGGAGAGGCTCCACTTTGTTGACCCATCATCCAACAAACTGCTTACCAGGGATGTACACGCCTTCAGCGGCCTGCCACTCGTTATTACGGTCCCTTCGATCCTTTGAGGCACATGCCTCTTGCTGCCCAGCGATGGGCGATCCATACTTAGCTGTGTGAGAGTACAAGTAGGCACCCGTGTCGCGGTGCTTCAGACGGACCTGCAGGCATATATAAGACAAGGGGTGGTCTTGCAAGCAACGCGGAAAATTGGCAAAGCCCGCACGTGTGTGCATGCTTGTTTGAGTGTGCATGCATGTATGGGTGCATGTGTGTGTGTGTGTGCATTCGTATGTGTGTGTATGTATGTATGAACATGTGCGCGCACGCTCACGAACGTGTGTATGTGCGTGCACATGCATGCCTGGCATGCAAGCTGCACCACTGCACCACTCAGAAGCACTCTAGCAGGAGTCCAGAAACGGTTCAGCCGCACTCCAGCAAGTTCAGGCTGCTCCTTTTGCTCTCCGTTGACCAGCACTTGCACATATTATCGTCACCAAATGGTCCAGCTATTGAGGGAGCATTTCCAAATAAATTTAAAAATGCAGTCGTCATATTGAATTCGATCTTACGCCAAAGGCGGAGACCCCCAATTAATACATTTTAGACGCAGCACAGCACGGAGTTACTGGAGTTACTGACGTAACAGCGAGCACCGCAAACTTTTTTTTCTGGCCGTCTTTGGACGCGCGGTCTCTCTGGTGCAGCACTGTCATGGCAGCAACGTGACTGGGGAGGAAAGGAGATGCTGAAATGCCTCACACGAAGCTGTGGGGCAGGGTTAACCCCCCGATTGGGCCAACTGGGGCATCCCGTCCCCAGGTGAATATGCAGAAACCTATTATATATTTGATTATCGTGAATTCTGTTCGCATGGGTTGGATGGAGGAGACCCGCAAGTTTTTGAAACCTTTGGAAGAACTCAGCGAATCGTGCCCAAGGCCTTTCCAAATTCTGGCAGGCTTTCTAAAAGGTTTTGTTATCAGGGGATTCTGAATTTGGGTGCCTGAGGTGCCGTGGTTGAGCCTCAGTGGCCTCGTGTGAACAGGAGTGTGAAACTCGTAAACCATAGGGCTTGCCCCACGAGGCTACGCCCTTCGGGCTCCGCCTCTCTGCGGGGGCTTCGCCAAAAAGCACACATGGTGGATTGACAACCTCATAAGGCCCAGCTTTCTTTTCATTACGAGGGCTTTTCACAAATGTATTTCACAAATGTAAGGACTGACGAGGACCCAATATACAAAAACCAACGATTGCTCATTTCATCATGCACGCCACCTCAACCATGAAACCCATGCTACTGCACGCACGGCACGCACCTGCACTGGAAACAACAAATACAGCTGTATGCAATGCTGCACGCATTGGGGCTGCAGGCACCCGCACACGCACATGCACTAGGATAGGATAGGACACGCACTGGGGCAGCAGACGCTGCTGCACGCACCCACACAGGGACACGCACTGCACGCGCACGCACACGCACACGCACTGGGGCTGCACGCACTGCACGCACTGCATGCACACGCACACGCACTGGGGCTGCATGCACTGCTGACGCATGCACCCGCACTGCACGCACCCGCACTGCACGCACCCGCATTGCAAGCACCTGCACCTGCACCCGCACAGGGGCACATGCTGCGCGCACACACACTGGAACCCATGCTTCTGCACGCACCTGCACCCGCACTGGAGCCACCCGCACCCGCACCCGCACTGGAGCCACAAGCACCCGCACCCGTACCTGCACTGGAGCCAGACGCACCCACACCCGCACCCGCACTGGAGCCACCCGCACCCGCACCCGCACCCGCACCCGCACTGGAGCCACACGCACCCGCACCCGCACCCAAACTGGGGCCACACGCACCTGCACCCGCACCCGCACTGGAGCCACACGCACCTGCACCCGCACTGGGGCCACACGCACACGCACACGCACTGGGACCCATGCTGCTCGCACTGCACGCACACGCACTGGCACCCATGCCGCTGTACCCACACACACGCGCACTGGGACCCATGCTGCTGCACCCACATGCACACGCACTGCACGCACACGCACTGGAAACAACACACACTGTCAACACAACACGCACCCGCATTAGGGCACCTGCTGGACGCACACGCACTGCAAGCACCCGCACCGAGGTTGCACCTGCTGCACGCACACGCACCCGCACTGGCACCCATGCTGCTGTACACACACACACGCACTGGGACCCATGCTGCTGCACCCACACGCACTGCATGCACATGCACTGGAAACACAACACACACTGTCAACACAACACGCACCCGCATTTTGGCACATGCTGCTGCTACACGCACGCACACGCACACGCACTGGGGCACCTCCATGTACCAAGTGTTTTAGCACAGGATTTCTTTGGGGGAGCACCATGACTGAGGCTGTTTCTGCCCAAGCAAGTGGCTGTCTGGGTTGATGCTTCTAAAAGTGCTTTTTCAGCCTTGCTGATTCTTAGCCGCTCCCTTCGCACCCAGAGTCGGCTAGGCTGCATAGTTCTAGGTGTTGTATGCTAATATGCTAAAGATTACAAGAGCACGAGGTGCAACCGGGGGAAGTGGAGACATCTGCTGTGGCGCTTGTGAAGCTACGGAGGCTTCCTTAATTTTTGATGTGAAAATTTGAGACTGCCAGTGACAAGCTCACCAAGAATGATTTCAAGAGCCAAGCTCGCTGTTGGCCTTGACTCTCAGCTTCCTTGCTTCCCCGCGCAGCTTGTGACAAATCCTTCCTGCCCTGGTCATGCTCTTGAGGGTGGTTGAGAAAAAACAATCGACAGCTTTGAGCACGCGGGTGCAAATAACCAGGCCGTTGCTCACCCCTGGTGTACAGTGCAGGGGTCCTTGAAAATGAAATACAGAGAGGACCTGTGCTCATGGATCCATCAAAGGATCCAATTCTGCTCAAGGTACAGTATGTGGATGAAGTTGCTAGGAATGAACATGAACGGCCTGGTTGGCCTCCTTGCAGCATGTCCCGGTCTCCTGACCAACCAAAGCAAAATTAACAGCCTGCTTCGTGATTCTGTGCTCAATTTAGTGGACACTACCTCAGGGATTCTGTTGAGCATACCTTGGTGTCCTGCTCCCACTGCTTGTGCTTGCTGTCCCAGTCTATTGCCCACAGGTCTCCACCATCCCCACCACCATCCCCACCAAATGCACTGACCTGCATCCTCAACACAGGACAAAAAAGGAGGCATGTTAATTGCAGCCGCCAATGCTCTTGGCTGAAGCAGTACAAAGTATTGGCTTCTCATGTAATTGCATTCCTTTGTCAGGCGCTAGTGCAGCACTCACATCAGAGAAAAGACAGCAGGAAAAGTATAGCACGCACCTCCTGCTTTCCAGAGAGAGGCGACTTGTGCAAATGGCTGTGCAACCACTTGCGGGTGGCTGAGTGCTGCAAGCGCACATGCTGGCCCTTGACAATCACAGACCCGGGGGTGCACGGTGGATAGGTCTGGAGGGACCAGCAGGGGGAAGCTTTTAACAAAAGGAAGCATTTTTGAAACAGTTGAAATGGCACGAGCACACCCACTTTGCATGCAATGAGTGCTCTAAAGAGCCGGGGCAGTGTGAAATTGGACAAGAGCGATAACCGCTGTGGCAGCACGCTGCGGAGTGTGAGTCCACGGACAAGCATTTGCTTCAGTGCACATTTTGCTCATATTACTGGTTAACAATGTAAGCGAGTGAACGTGGTTTGCTATGCGTTTTTGGCAGACTTTGAACACTTTCCCTTTCCAGCATGTTTGCTATTCAATGCGTTTCCAAATCACTTGCATGTTAGTGAATATGAGCAAACAAGTTTTCATGCCTTTGAGTACCTGCACCTTCTTGCACGCACGCACACAGTGTATGTATGCATGCACAGTGTTTGTACGGTGTAGTGTATGTATGCACAGTGTATGTATGCATGCATCATGTGTGTATGTGTGTGTGCGTGCGTGTGTGAGTGTGTGCGAGTGTGTGCGTGTGTGTGTATGTTTGTGTGTGTGTGTGTGTGTGTGTGTGTGTGTGTGTGTGTGTGTGTGTGTGTGTGTGTGTGTGTGTGTGTCCACGCACGCGTGCATGCTTCCAAACACTGAGGGTCTGGGCACACCTGGACTGACCACAGGCTGTTGCCGTCGTCTCCAGAGGGAAAGGTGGTGACCGATTGCTGCTGGCTCCTGCTTGAACAGAGTGCAAGGTTAAGCATGCAAGCAGGCGTGGGGCAGCTTGCACAACAAACAACAGGCAGCAGGGCTGCTCTCCTCACCCTCTGGAGTACGCCACTTCATGGCTGTGCAGCCTGAAGCCAGTAGAAACATGTTGCAGCTGCATAGCAATAGGAAGGACAAGGCCATCCAGGGGGTATGCAAGCCATCATCAAGAGGATCGTACAGACTCCTGGATCTTGCAGAAAAGTCCAGAAACAACCAACCTTGATCGTACTGCCACAAGTGACCACGGCGCCCTCCCCCCAGCAAACCAGAGCGCTCAGCACAGCCACAAGCAACAGGGTCCCCATTGCCTTAAAATGGCGGTACGTCTATTTTTATATTTTGTATTTACTTGAAATATCAGGAGTGGGGGACAGATGATAACAGTTGCAAATAGGTAGAGAGGAAAGTTGCGATACTCATTGAATACGCTTTCATGGTGCATCTTGGTCACACACACACAGAGACTGTATGTACAGTCCTTTAATACATTCACTTTCACGGACCGAAGCAATGTCCAAGTCCAAGTTTCATGAGGTAAGCATACCTATGTTTGCCAGGTATGGTTACAGGCCTCAGTGATTCCGCTCACCTGCTGCTTACAGGTGAATAAAGGGGAATGGCTTACAGTCATGCTCATGGTTTCCAATTGAAAGTATTTTCAGCTAACCCTCTGGACTTGAGTCAGCTTGTGGAGGACCTCAGGTCTCAAGACCATTGCATATTGGAGACAATTTTCCTTTTATCATCCTCGAGGTCTGAAAGAAAAGAACAACTACGTAGGCAGAGGGAACTCTCCCTACATCAAGGAAGAGGAGACACGTTGGCTCAGAAGAGCTGTGAGTCCCCTCCACCACAAAGCTGCAAAATAAAAAAGTGCTAATGGGGTCTGAACCGTAGAAGAATCCACATATCATCACTTGTGTGCCATTCCAACCAAGAACGCACATGTCATATATTCTCCATGGCCATACATGCTGCCCAAAAACCTGTATTTGGATTTACATTACATTACATTACCTGGACTTGCTGAAATACATTGCGCGCAACGTGGCCCGATTTTGCATTCGTGTCCACACTCTCAAATTTGAGCAAGCTACTCAACGGAATGCTGACATTTCTCCTACCTGACCTTTGTGATGCCCAAGATGATGTGCAGGATGAGCAGTATGCCATTTTCAAATGCACACCCCCGGGGCCCAGGTCTGCTCTCTTTCTTTGGCTGTTCCCTGGTCCTCTTGTTTTGAAACTTTGCAATGCATACATGACCAGTGGCGCCGAGACCTGAAGCACAAAGCATATCATGAACGTATCTGACATGGCCTCTTACGCCATTTCCAAAATAATGCTGTTCTCTACTTATCTAAACTCACGTGGGAACAAATAAGTGCATTTTCTGGAATCTGAAATTTTCTGCATCCTGATAGAGTGCGAGTGGGTACACGTTTCATACTTGTTTCATGAAGAGTGACAGTGTGTGATTCTTTTTAGCAATTGGCACTCCTGGACTCGGCTCAAGGACTTCTTTCTTTCTCCAGTTGACATTTGTTCACGGGTTTGGTTTTGTTTTGTTACGTGATTCCTTCACTGATATTGAATACGCATGCTGCCAAATATATGCAACTACCATGATGGTTATGAACCTATTAATTCTGAAGCTCCATACCTCAATATGTATATTTGTGATGTCTGCCAACGCACGTACCACTGGAAAAGAAAAGAAAAGAAAAGACTACGCAAGCCAGGTCCAGCTGCGTGTGTTAAGGGAAGGTCCCCTAACTAGCAAGCTAGCTAGGGCCTCACCGAGGAGGTTCACTGGCCCAGCCTAAACCAAGCTATGAACCTATGGAGAGCAACTCATGTGAGTCCGGCGGGTTGCTGTCAGCCATGCGCCTGCGGGCGTGGACTCTCCTCCTCCTGCTCTGAACTGCCTCGCCCCCCTGCCAGAAGAACCCTGCAAGTATAATGAGTGCCTGGTGTTTATAATTTTTGTTAATGATTGGAGTGCATGGCAATTGAGAGGCTAATTTTTCTGCGTTATGTCTGGTAAGACCCAGCTCGACCAGGGGAGTGATGGTGTAGTCATTAAAGATAGTACTTGCTACACCAAGTAAGATGGTGTGCAAGGTCACTTTATTATTTCTGTTTGGATTCCTGAGACTACAAGTGCGAAGTCTAGAAATGGAACCAGCATGCTGGTCAGCAGCTTTTTGTAGGCTGGGTAAGCCTTACCCTGAGGGGTTAGTGTCAGGGCAGAACTTAAGTTCCACAAGGTGAATTTCTCTGTCGTGGGCAGGTATCATCCTGGGGTTCAGATGGGTTGCTCTCCCTGGGATAAGGCGCACAAAGACAGCATCAGGACGGCTTTGGTGTCGGGCAGAGGGGCCAGCACCATTGGGAAAAGCCCAGTCAGGAATTTCCCTGGAGATGTTTTCAGGGACTTCAATGCCTTGTTCTTGGAGCTTTTCTCTACAGCAAGCATCCATTGCAACAAGGAATGAGCCATGTCCACCTTTGCTGAGGGCTTCGCAACAGAGACTGAGGGCAATGTTGTGTCTGTTTATGAACATCCCTTGGCATGTTGGGTGTGAACATCCGAGGACATTGTGATTGATGCTGTCCAACTTGCTGCATAGTCGGCAGTTGGCGGGCGCAGATGTGTGACTAAACCTGACAGCGTGTTTCTGGGTGTAGATTGTGCCAGTGCGGTACTTGAGGAGGTTTATTTGTTGTTAAGGGTAATCTTGGGGTTGCTCCAAAAGGAATTGCTAATTTTTTGGTTAGCAAGTTTAGGGGATAGCTTAGGTAAGCCTGCGTTGGTATTGCTGTTATGAGATGGTGGTTGCATGAGTTGCTGCCAGCCTGTGTAAAAGCAACTGGATATATCGGCAGAGCCAAGCTTGTGTTTGTTATGCATATGGGCTTTGAGCTTGTCTTTTAAGTTAGTGAGGTAAAGGGGTGTGGGATTGTGGGAGTGCCCTCAGGGAGGTTTGACGGAAAACCAAAAGGAGTTGTGGAAAGGGTCCTTGACATCAGGCAATGAGATATCTGTTTTATCCGTAATAGCCGCAGTTTGTGCGCAAGCAACAGCTCCCTCATTGCCAATGACGCCTGAGTGGGCTTTGACTTCATAGAAATTCAGCTGATGTGGTAAGTGCTCTATAATGGTTGAAATAGCTTGAATGAGCTCTGCATGCAGGTGGATCCGCATGCTCATTGGATTGAGGATCTGCCTGTAAAGTTGGGACAAACAGGACGCACTGTCGGTGGCTATGTTTGTGTGCCCCTGTTGGAGTGCGACAAGGATGCCAGCCAGTTCGGCTCTGTTGATTGTGTTAGTTGGGCCACAGCCATTGGGTTTGATGTACACTTGAAGTTGTGATGAGAGGTGGTAGCCCTCTTTGTTTGGTTTGTAGACGCCTGAGTCGACTAGTGGGGGGATTTATCCTTGGTTTTCATGACGCTGCCATCTGTGTAAGTGATGTCTTTCCAACACTGATTTTTGGGTGTGAAGGTGGTATTTTGTGTGTGATGGTGATCTATTACTGCTTGTGTGTGCTTGTGTGAGCATTCAAGGGACACCTCGAGGGGAAGGGATACAAACTTTTTTCTCCATTTGTTTGATATTAGTCGTTGGTTGGAGCTCAGGTTCCAAGGGGGGGCAGGACGAGCAAGAGGTAACCACTGGGCTGGGACGTTGTGCTGAAGCTCTTCAAATCAGCGCTCATTGGCATTTTTAGGGTCTCCCTTGCTTGTGTGTTCCAGACAACCATGAGCTGTGTGGGGTATGTAGGATGGGTGGGGTTGGGTACGGTGTTGAACCAGTACTGGGGGGGTTCAAAATGGATGTGTCTTGCAGGGAATTTGGCAAGCACTTTGATATATCCTGGGTGGTTGTTAAGCCAATTCATGTAGGCATTGCCGCTGGAGCCCCTCCAGTGGGGTAGGAGTATGAAGGTGGCAACCGGCAAATCAGTTTGAATTGGAAACTGGAAATGCATGAAAGAACTAGGTTGCTACATTGATGGGCAAAGACAAGAGATAGATGAAGCTGACATGTGGGCTTGTCCCGCCTGTGCAGGTCTTGACACTGCACAGAAGATTGACAGAGAATGTCAGTCTTAAAAAGAGCTCATCAGGGTCACTTGGTTACCCTCCTGGGGGCCTGAGGAAACTAAAGAAATTTGGCCTGAATTTCAATAGCGCTTACTTGAATCTGAAGCCAGGCGGAGCGAACCTGACCTCTCCCGACCCACAGCAGACTCTGCCCTCTCTAACCTTGAAAGACAAGGTTTTGAAAAGCCTTATGCTGTTAACACCTGGCAGCAGAAACTTAACACAGAACTACGCAACAAAATCACCTTTGATATTCACCCCACCAATCCACAAGTTGACATTAAACCCACTGGTTGTTGTGAATTTTGGCTGCATGTTGTTGACCTTGTTAAGTACAAAGCTGACCAAAACCCTAATCACACACCGTTAGACACTGAATCAAACAGCCCCCACCCTTGTGCTCCAGCTTCCCTTATCCTCCCAGAAATTTACAAATCATGCATGGCTTGCATTTACAACACACAAGGTATATGTGTGGGGATGATAACCCCTAGCCGATTTCAAATTCTTTACAAGGCATTCTATAGGGCCAAGCTTGCCGGCTCACATGAAACCATAACACCTGCTCCTACTAGCTTTGCATCTGAGCTGCAGGGTCTCCTTACTCGCAAGACTATGCTAGAAAAAAAGTATGCTAGCAAAAAGATTAAAGACTCCTTTTCGCGAGCCCTGCCAACCAACATCCACACTGCCCTTAAAGAATGGGCCCTGGTAACTCAAGAAAAAATGGCCTCCCCGCTGGACCACAACCCACAATACCAACACTACTGGAGCACTGACCCCCGAGACACTCTCTTTGGTGCCCATCACAACTCCCTCTCATACAGATATTCAGGTTTCTCTGTCTGCCATCCCATTTATGACGAGAATGCTATGACTCAGGCCTTGCGTCATCATAGAATGATTCTATATACTCAGCCATTCTCAATACAGAAGCCACTGCAGCTTTCATGTTCCTCCCTATCTGGGGAAAACAAATGATGACTAACCCCTACTCTAAGCTCATCACTGCCTATCCACATCTCTGTTGTGAACTTGGAACAATCACACGTATTAACCTCTGCTACAATGATCCACAATCATGCCTCAACCAGGAAACACCTCTTCCTCAGCACACATGGGACCTACAAATTGTTGCAGTCTGGAACACATCTGCAAGGATCCATCTAAACAATCACAACCCAGCTTGGCTGCAGGGCCTGGCTTCGGCTGTACCAGAGTCAACTGGAAGCTGCGCAGTATAGGCAACCATTCTACTCTCAATACAATGCATGCTGATATGCCTGGATTCAATAAATGCCAACGCCTCCCCTCTGACAAACAACAAACATCTAGAAACCCAACCTATTCACACAAAGGTAATCAGGAAGAACTTCTTGTACCTAACCAATCTAGTCCAACCCTCAAGCTCAAAGTCCCTGACTGGAGGACATGGGCCTACACTGATGGTAGCTGCCAAACCCAGAATGGCAAACAAGAAATTGGAGCAGGTGTCTACTGCCCTCTCACTGACAGCAAAAGGTTTGTCGAGCCCAACGGTGCTGGAATTACCAACACCATATGTCGAGCTGAATTAGCAGCAATTGCTGCTGCCATCACGCACCCTTATTCACACATTGCTTCAGACAGTCTTACCTCTCTTCATCAAATACGTAAACAGCTTAATTACCCAGAGAAGCACATTGCAACTGATAGCCTCTCTTCACTCCACCAAATCAGAAGGCAAACACTTTACCCAGAGCTTCATCGTCAGCATATCCAAGGCCATATCCTTAAAATAATCGTGCAGTCTATACGTAATTCACCTACCCCTATCTATCTCTACAAGGTTCTCACGTTGGAATTGCGGGTAATGAATGCGCAGATGCCATTGCCAAACACCAGGCTATTCAGGGCGATGACACCCCTGCAGACACAACCTTCCCCTGCGTCAACCTTGAAGGCAATCCTTTCCATGCCACCACCTGGCTTGCCTTTGAAGAAACCGCCCACTCACATGCAAACACATAAGAACACCCCAATTCATCTACCCCAAAATTCAAGTATTTTTCCAACCTTCATGATGCTCTGGGGACACATATGTACTCTAAAAACAGACTTGGAAAGGCTAACACCGAGACAGGATACTACTCCTATTACCAAAGCCTACTTATCACAGTCCATAAAAATGTCAGCAATGCCTTCTGGACCATGCCAACGCTTCCTTTCAAAATGAAACGGAATATCTTCAACTACCGCACAGGTACACTCTTCAATCAAAAACATGCGGTACGCTTCAAAATTTCCACCAGTCTACAATGCCCCCTCTGTGGGGAGCCTGACAGTGCCCTCCACATTCTTTCAGGATGTAAGCATTCCACCATATCAAACATGGTAACTGAACGCCATAATATTGTTAGCAGAATCCTCCTTAAAGGTATTAGTAAAGGCCCCCTTGGGGCAGCCTTGCCTCCATGGACATTGGCAGTGCAGATCGCCTCGCTTTACAGGACCTGCAGATCCCAGAACACTCAACAAATAGAACCCTTCCCAAATACATTTTCCCTCGTTGTTTCCCTGACAAACACAGGCTCAACTCTAGTCGCCCTGATGCAATTTTAGTTGTTCCAATGGAAAGAGTGCCAAGGACCAATTCAAGGTACCCATTGAGAAGTAGAGGGGGGCGCGGGAGGAAAAGGGAGCACTCAGCGCCAGCCACAGCCACTCCACCTACTTTCAAGGCCCGCCACCCTAGTCAGCTCCTTCCAGAACAGAGGCACGTCCATCTTGTGGAAGTCAAATACTGTGAAGACACCCGGCCCAAGAACCAGCTTGAGGCCTCCAAACAACAGCACCGTGACCTTTGTAGCCATCTTTCAAGGGCCTCAGCTCATGTCACCCTCCATACCATTCTGTTAGGTGTGGGAGGGGTCATCTACACCCCCCACACTCTGGAGCCTCTTAAAGAGCTTGGTCTTGACACTCATACAGCCACCAGGCTTGCTCTGAAGCTTCATGCCCATTCTGTTCAGTACGCTTATAAACTTGTTAGCACCAGACGCGCTCTTGAGAAGAATTCTCTCAACTCTCATCACCGAGATCAGGCACGGGCTACTGCTAGTAACCCTCCTGATCCCCATTGACTTCTTTCTTGTGTTTCTCTTGGTGAAAGGGATACACGGTGCCTCGGCCCTAGGTATCTCCTTTTCCTTAATTGATGCGGGGAGTGTCTTTACTGCCTGCATAGTTTTTCTTTTCTTTTCTTTCCAGAGAAGCACAAACAACATATACAAGGGGATATCCTTACAATCATATCTTCTCTCATTAGCAACTCGCAAACCAATATCTGTGTTTACAAAGTAAAATCCCATGCTGGCATTGCTGGTAATGAATGTGCAGATGCAATTGCTAAATATCAAGGAAGCCAAGCCAATAATATCGTGGCTGGTACTGGGATCCCTAGCGCAGGCCCTGGCGGAAATCCTTTTTCTCATCTATTTTGGTTAGCCAAAGAGGGAAAAAAAGAACACAATGCTGGCACATCCACAGCTCCTGCATCCAATCCTAAAATCACCTACCTCCCCAATCTTCAAAATGCTCTCCAGTCTCATATGTATACAAAGCACAGACTTGGATATGCCAACCCCAAAACAGGCTACTTCTCTTACTATCAGAGCTTATTTCCTCATGTTAACAAGAAAATTAGCAATGCCTTTAGAAACATGCCCTGTATATCCTCACCTATGAAGCGCACCATTTTACAATATCGCACGGGTACCCTTTATAACCAAAAACATGCGGTTCGCTTCAAAAGGTCCACTAACCCATCATGCCCTCTCCCAGGCTGTCATCAATTAGACAGCGCACTCCACATGCTTTCAGGCTGCCAAAATCATATCATCTCCAACATGAAACTGAGCATCACAATGTTGCTGGAAGAATGATCATAAAAGCTCTTAGCAAAAGCCCTTGGGGGGCAGGCTTGGTGAACATGGACATAGGGAGTGATGGTAGGCTGGCGCAACACAACCTCCAAATCCCTGCACATGCATCAAACAGAATTATACCCCCTTATCTTTTTCCTAGAAATTTTCCTAAGAGATCTAGACTCACATCCAGTCGTTCTGATGCTTACTGATTACTCCCTATAAAGTTAAACCCACTCCTTCTTCTCCTTCCACACGCTCACACCATGCATTACGCAGCAGAACAACCCAACACAGAGGACCACACGAGCAACCGCGTGAGACAGCCCCACCAACTTCTTGTAAACCAGCGGCACGTGCACTTGATCGAAATTAAGTACTGTGAAGACATGAGGCCTGGACAACAGTTAGAGGCGGCACAGCGGCAGCATACAGACCTCAGGAAACATATTAGTGCTACATTTGTGACTCTTCACACTATCCTTCTGGGTGTTGGTGGGACCTACTACACTGAGCATACCTTGAACCAGTTTAAACAACTTGGACTGGACCATCAACGGGCCCATAAACTTGCTCAAAAACTCCATGCCCATTCGGTTCAGCTGCACTGCAGTATGCCCATAAGTTTGTTTTCACTAGACGTGCTATGGAAAACAGTTATGTTTCTCACAGCCAGGTTCTGGAGCTGGGTGCTTCCAGTAACCCTCCAGATCCACATTAGCTTTTTCTTCCTTGTAGCTTTGTAGTGGAGGAGACTCACGGCTCTTCTGAGCCAATGTGTCTCCTTTTCCTTAATTGATGTAGGGAGAGTTGCCTCTGCCTACGTAGTTTTTCTTTTCTTTCTTACAGGCATCTTTTTGCTTCAGCTAAGCTGCCCTTGTAGGCAGGTACAGCCTTATAACCCTATCCTATCCTGGTCCCCTTCTTCCACTCTCCAGTGCCTCTTCCCAGGCGCCGGCAGTTCCACACCTGTCTTATGAATCAAAACAACAACAAAGTGTTTCCTTTCTATTACGAACTTCTTTATGGCTCCATGCCAAAACTCCATGCCCATTCCGTTCATTATGCCCATAAACTAGTCTCCACACGCCGCGGTATTGAAAACAAGAGTGCTTACCACAGCCATTTGGTTCTAGAGCCAGATGCTTCTAATAACCCTCCAGATCCTCATTAGTTTCGTCTCTCTTTCTTGTCTCGTGGTGGAGGAGGCTCACGGCTCTTTATGAGCCAATGTGCCTCCTTTTCCTTAATTGATGTAGGGAGAGTTACTCTTCCTACGTAGTTTTTCTTTTCTTTTCTTTTCTTATGGCCCCCTTTCCTAAATTGATGTAGGGAGTAACCGGGCAACGCTTGCATGCGCTTGCATGCAGCGGCAAACCCTCACGCTGGCAGCAGGACCAACAGCAGGACCCCGCCCCAACTCCTCGACAACAGAAGCGTGCGAAGGCCTGGGCCAAGAAGCAGCTGCAGAGAGTAGCAGACGCAGGCGGCGAGGCGGTGGAGGGGGCAATGGGACGCGATTTAGAAGTGACTCCAGAGGACCAGAAAATGAATGCCCCCCCTCGCCGCCCCTCAAACGACTCGGTGCGGCCTTTGCACTTCGATTAGATTGGTGGGTTCGGGAGCGTGACATCTTGTGGCTGTGCTGTTGATGCATGGGGGCAGTTTGATGGGAGGAGTGTAGGCCCATGCGAGCTTTTGGTGGACTCAGTGCACCAAGGTCAGACCCTGCATGGATATGGCTCAGTGTGTGCTCGCGTGTGGTCACCGCCTGTCTGGGCATGCTGTGCTGTGGCCTGTGGTCTTTCGCAGACGTGTGCTAGGGCCAGGCATGCGTGTTTGCATGTGCATCACCGTCGCTGGCAGTCCATGCCTCAGTCCTTGCTGTGTCTGCCTCAGAAGTCTTTATGGTGAGGCCCGCATGTGTGTGCTTACAAGGCCCCTCTGTCTGTGCCGCATTTTGGGTGTGCCAGAGCTCTGAGCAGACAGGCTGGGACATTGACAGCAGCCTGCGGCCTTTCCGTTGAGTGTGCTGTCCAGCCTTCTGTTGGGGTGAACCTCCACTTGAGTGTGTGCCAGAGCTTCCGTGGAACTGCGTCCTGAATGTCTCATTGCCTCTTGTATCTCCTGTCACAGATTAAACTTGGTGCTCAAACTCGGAGTTTCAGGCGCTCTCTCTTGTCTTGATTTTGGTGTTTCACATCTGATTTCAAACATGTCAATTGGTTTCAAACTAGGTCTCAAATCTGATGCTGGTTGAGCATGTTTCACCGGCGACCGATCAGCCAGAGTCTCGGGCTGTAGGCCACCATTGTAAACCCCTTTGTAAACCCCTTTGATGTAGGGAGTTGTTCACTGCCTTCGTAGTTTTCGTTTCTTTTCTTATGAACTTCTTTTATTTCATGAGCAGGCTAGCAGTCAGTCATATTGACCGGATGCAATTTGACTCCGAATCAGAGTCTGTAACCTGTAATCTGTAATCCAGCAGGGAGAGACTACAGAGGGTACTTAACTGCTGAAGAGATCCAAGCAAGGCAATGCAACTGATACCTATTTGACTGTCAAATTTTGACATGTGCACTCACCAGGCTGTATCAGCGGTTACCCTTCTTGAAGCATTGCAATGCATCTATAACAGTGGATGCTGAGAACTGAAGTACAAAGCATAACATGATCGCTTTCGTCATGGCCTCTTGGACCATTTTTCAGCGAGATGCTGTCCTCAAACGTTTTGCGCTTTTGTGAAAACACGAAAGCGTATTTACCTGACACTACAGCCTTATGGAGTTTTTGTGCATGACTTTGCATGCTTGTTTCATCTAGAGTGACAGTGTGATATTATAGTTGACACTTCTGAACTCAGCTCAAGGCTTTCAGTTGACATTTGCACAAGTTTGGTTTTGTTACAGACACCTTTTGCTTCAGCTAACTGCCCTTATGGGCAGGTACAGCTATGTAACCCTATCCTACCTTATCCTCGTAATCCAGCAGGGACAAACATAATTCATTACCTCTTCTTTCAGTCCAAGTTTAGTGAGTTGAGAATTTTTTAGGCCAGGTCTAGTTACAGCCCTCAGTGTTTCCGTTCAGCTGCCCTTATAGGCGGATGTAGCGATGTAACCTTACAAGCTGTCCAGTCAACCATCGAAACCTCTCTCTGCTCAGCCTGCAAGCAAGCTCCATGATTATTCTTGATCTGCACGCAGATCAAATATAGAATACAGCACCTGCCAATGAAAGTAAAAGCAATTTTAAAAATCAAGTACATAGACGAAAGTTGTGATAGCCACCCTGCAGATCTGTACATACTTTTGAGTTACAAGGGAAACGGGCCTCAGTCAAGACGTTTGACTGCTGGCCACACTTTTGGGATTGGACTCATAGGTGAAAATGACTTGCAAAGCGCGTCTTAACAATTCAATTGTTGTAGGGGCGTTCTTCTTCCTACACACACACACACACACACACACACACACACACACACACACACACACACACACACTCACTTGTCCATTCTAAGTGCATGCATGGCTTCAAAGGAGATGCTCTCCTATCCCCCACCTTCGTGGATGCTGAGAATTAAAGTACTAAGCATATCATGAACATGTCTGTCATGGCCTCTTGGACCATTTTTCGAGTTGTGCTGTTCTAATTTCCTGCGCATCACGGGGCATCAAGAAAGTGCATTTTCTAGAATCTGTCACTGCCTGGTGGAATTTGTGCTTAACTTCCCATGCTCATTTCATGCAAAATGACTGTACGCTTGCTTTTTTCAGCAATAAACACTTCTGAGCTGAGCTTAAGTTTTTGTTCCACACTTAGTTGACAATTACTCAAGTTTGGTTAGGTCACAGGCACCTTTTTGCTTCAGCTAAGCTGCCCTTGTTGGCAGGTACAGCTATGTAAACCTATCCTTTCCTATCCCCCATCTTCCCTTTGCTCTTACATGGTGCCACAAAAAATGCATACCATTACGTCACGTGCATTGAGGAAAAACTGCACAGTTATCCCACTGTCACAGGTCCGATTTGAACCTGCAACTCCCACTCCATAAGACGGCACAGGAATCCCACCCTGCTAGTGCAGTGACTGCACTAGCACTTTTTGGAATCCCCAAGAATCCGCCCACCATCCTGTTCATACGCTGATCCTGTGCTTATCCCAACAGAAAGGACCTCTCCTTCCAGCACGCATGCCCTGTTGCTACAATTCTTACAATTGCTTTGAGAGGCGGGCATTGGGTGTGAAGGTAACAGGCACATTCGCATAGTCATGCTGTGTACACTCTGCCTCATAGCTGCCCAGCAGATCCTTTAGTCTGCCATTGGGCATAAACTGGTTCTACAGGGACATACAATGTGTGCATGCATGGTGGTTGCGGGGGACAGGCTGTGAGTACTCACATGGTTGCATGGCGGAAAGCAGCGTTGAGCCACTTGAGGTGTCCTGGTATGACTGATATTGACAAGTTTCTCCTTCCCTTGGGGCGGGTTAAGGGTGCACTGGCATGTTTGTGTGAGCTTGGGGTGTGCTCTGGAGGGCAGGGCTTGCTAAGCATGGGCTCCAGTTGTGCCCAAGCACACTGTTTCACAATCTGAGACACACTGGAACAGCCAAAAGTTTGGTTTCCTATCTGAATGCCGCCTGTCCACAGGGCAAACGGAATCAAAATTAACGTTCTGCGTGGGCAGCACCAAGCCAACACAGCAAGACATGCACAAAACACTTCACTCTGCACACACACACACACACACATACACTCTTACCTGCCTAAATCCCCACATCTCATAACTCATAGGAATGACTAATCTGTGCCCCCACATAGCAAAACGTTCAATGCTGATTATGGATCATCCATGGGAGTTGTTGAGCTGAAAGTTGTGTCTAGGGTGCCTTGTTCATTCTGTCCTCCTCCAATCCCCAGACTTCCCCCCTGTCTTTGCTTCCAACCGGATATCACTGATCACTATCCCTTTGGAAACTGCTTTGCACATGTCATACACAGTCAGGCTTGCAACACAGGCTGCTGTCAAAGCCTCCATTTCAACACCTGTTACGCCAGTGCAGCTTGCTTCTGACTTGATGTGCACTGAGTGTGAGCTCGGATCCAAATGGAAGGTGACGTCCACCTGAAAATAAGAGAGGATGAACACATCGGTATGCAACTATATTGCTCTTTGAAGTTCAACCAGGTGTTCAGTCCTACTCCTCACAAAGGCACACCAGAAGGGTGTGCACGGCAGCTCAGACACACATGTCCTTGCCTATGCACAAAACATGAGGTTCGGTAGCATATGAAATGAAACCCTGCTTCAGTCAAGCTGTGTTGGAGCATGTAGCTTTCATCAGAGAGCTTCCTTACCTTGTTGAGAGGAATACCATGGCACAAGGGTATCAACATGCTGGTTTGCTTGGCAGCCATGATGCCGGCAATCTGTGACACAGCCAGCACATCACCCTTGGCTGCGCGGTTTGCTGCCACGAGCTCATATGCTTTTGGCCCCAAGTACACACAGCCTGATGCTTGCGCAGATCTCACGCTTGGCTTTTTCTGCATCACAGCATATTCATGGGTTCCACAGGCATTAGTTGGCAGTGTGGAGCAGCACAGCCCAGAGCATACCTCCACACCTGCTGCCAACTTGCTGTTGACCTGAAGCTCCTGGGATGCTTCCTTCCCATCGAGCCCACAGGCACATACCTGAGAGACATCAACCATGGATGCATGGCCCATATTGTCCACGTGGGTGAGGCGGTCTGCGGATTGATGCTCTGTGGCTTGCTGCCGGGAATGCTGTGCTGCCTCGGCTGCTACGCCTTGTAGAATGCTCGTGGGACGTCGTGGGAGAGAGGGTTTGGAGGGGGTGAAGGTTGGGACACGCGATCGAGAGAGCGAGGAAAGGGGGTGGTCTTTGCTTGTGCCTGCTGGTCCTGCCCAACTGTCATGGTGTCCAGGGACACCCAATGGAGTGTTGAACGCTTCCTCCAGCTCCTGAAAAGTTGAACCGGTGAAGCGTAAGCACAGAATCTTTGGACATGAAGCCAAGAGACATGCCTACCTGATTTGCAGCAGAGATTTCAGCTGTCCAAGGATCTCTGCCAGAGGAGGCATGTCGAGCGCATGAGGCAAGGGAGGTGCTGGACCCCTTCCAAAGCAAGTTAGCGAGCCTGTGCAAAGGAAAGTGTACTGGGAGCATGCAGACAAGCTTTCCCTGCACTTTGCCTCAACCCTTGGCTAACCCTAAATTAAGGCTGACCTAAACCCTAACTCCTAGAATGTGCACGAGGATTAAATGCAGATTTAATTTTTAACATTTATCATCTCTCCTTTTTTCACAATATCGACATTCGCCTGATAGAGTGAATGCCTTAGAGGAAGTAGGAGTGCAATAAGCGTGGCCCATCAAACTCGAGGCACAAATTCGAGGGTTCACTCGGCGAAGAGTTTGGCATGGCAGAGTCTGCTGAATGGGTGTATGTGCATGGCTCAAACACTGCACATGCTGCCACGCTCATGCGAGCATGCAAGAAAAAGTAGGTGCAGCCAGCACCCAGTTCAGTACACAAATAGAAAGGAAGCATAAACTTGTAAGCTCGAAGGTTATGGCTTGCTGTGAATGCCATTCCTCCAGGGACGAACGCCTGGAGCTGAAATCAGCATCTTCCATTTTGCAACTTGGAGTGGCATGGGTAAGCATAATGGAGGAACACAAGGACGTGAACACATTCATAGATTCAACGATAAAAATTCAGCAAAGGTTTGTACATGCAACCGCAGGTTCCTGTGAGGGCAGCTGTTAGCGTCCGTCCAAACTATGAGTATGATCAAACGCGCTGTCCAGCTGCTTGCAATTGGCCCAAACAGGTACTGCTTGCGCATTTCCTCACCTACTTGCTTTCCTCATATCTTTGACATACATGTGACTGCCTCCTGCTATCCAGGAGGCACTTTTCAAGCTGCGATTGCAGGACTACAGAAAAAAGCGAGACTGTGTCTAGGTGATAAACTTTTGAAAATTCGTCCCTGCAGCCACTTTACAACTACGACCAGGAAGAACGTGGGATTGACTCGGGTCAGGCCCCTGATGAACACCATGCCAGGGCAGCCAAGCCAATTAATTATTTTGATTATTTTCCCTCCATGCAGTATTCGAAGTGTCTGCAGTCGCAAGATGTTAAGACTCTCCTGAATGTGAACTTAACGGTTATTGCACTAAACTACACGCACGTATGCATGCATTCACAAACACATACAAGGGTTACAAGGGTTACGAGGGGTTGACCTACAGCCCATTCGGGTTGGCCTACAGCCACTCTGGCTGATCAGCTGATCAAGTACACACACACACACGCATGCACACATACTAACACACACTTCTTCATTACAATGAGCAACTGCTGGCCTCATCTGCTTTGAACCTTGTATGCTAACCTCAACTCTTCTCTGTTGCAACAGAGAACAATTGTGTCCATCAAGGTTTGTTTGAGAGTTTGTTCACTCATCAACTGTTCTGGGCATCATGCTGATAGGACAAACATTTTCCTTGATTGAGTGCTTTCAATGCTGTTTCAATAGACACCTGTTATTTATGATTGGTGTCTGCACGCATTTTCATGTTGGTCCAATCATTTTGATGATGTCGACAAATTCAGAACAGAATGCGAACTCGTTTCTCTCCCTTTTTGCATTATCTGGTTAAGATGGTCTTGTTAAATATGTTTTTAGTCCGCTAAGCTGCCCTTATGTCCTCAAGGAGAATAGGTACTCAGGGAGTTCAATGCTTTTTAAGGCCGAGGAGCCATGATTCCCTCTACCAAAAAAGAAGGTCAGAAATTGGATGGGCTTCTGATGTGACTTAATAAAGAAATGTTGATGGACATCTTAACGGCCAATGGCCCCACTTCTGAGGGTACGAGAGTGTGACCTTGGTATGAAGGGAAATTTTACATTGTCAAGGAAAGGTTTCATGACTGTATCTGCCTACAAAGGTAGCGTAGCTGAAGCAAGAAGGTGCCTGCGACCAGACCAAACCAATGAGTCCATGGAGGGGAAAAGAGACTCTCGGAAACTACATTGGCGCCCCCAAAAAATCTGCTTGCATTCAGGAAAGGTTCCTGATAGTTCCTGACCTAGCAAGCCAGGGTGTCACCAAAGGGCTCTCAAACCTACAGTAGTCAAAGGAAGCCAAAAATAGAGCTGTTGGGGGTCTGGAGGGTCTAGGTAAGGGTTACAAGGGGTTGGCCTACAGCCTGAGACTCTGGCTGATCGGCTGCTGGTGAACTCTGACAAAAACTTTCTCTATTTATTTATTTCTCTAATCTATTAGAGTCTCGATCTAGGAAAGATTGGAGGGTCTAAGTAAGGTGAGATAAGGTTACATCGCTATATCCGCCTGCAAGGGCAGCTGAGCGGAAACACTGAGGCCTGCACCCAAACCTAGCAAAAAAGATCAACTCCTATACTTAGACTTGAAAAAATGTTTGTTTGCGGTCTGATGTTGAATGGAACAGCGTGAGATAGATTATACTTAGGGTTGGCCAGTTCCGTATGCCAATACCGTATGCCCATATACTAAAGTATTTAGTGCTAAAAATTCCATGCATTTGCCGTATAATACGTATAGGGTTTTACATTGCTTAACCTACAGCCCGAATATCTGGCTGATCAGTCGCTGGTGAAACATTCTCAACCAGCTATCACAAGGTTAACAAGTAAACAAGCTTCTACAAGAAGTTTAAAAAGAAAACTGCCATATGCCATGCTGTGCTTGTTTTTTTATAAAACGTATAGATACGTATAAAAAGAGGGAATTGGCCAACCCTGATTATACTCCAAGAGCTCCAAGTTGTTGGATCAGATAAATGCTCAGAACATTTGATGAGCTGGAGGGTCTAGACCAAACTTGCTTTGAACTTTCATGCCAATTATGTCCATTGCACTTGTAAGCTCAAGGTAATGCCAGATGCACTCTCCAAAAGGACTCTACCAACTCTCATCACCAAGCCCAGGAATCCTCCTGATCCCCATTGGCCTCTTTCAAGAGGAAAGAAATTCTTTCCTCTTCTTCTTTCAGGATATCAATATTTTTCTAAACCAGGATAACAACAAACTTCCTTTTTTTCTTCATGACCTCATGTGTATTTATGAACAGGCTAGCAGTCAAACGTCTTAACTGAGGCCTTTTTCCCTTGTAACCCTTTCCTCTTCTTTGTGCCTGGCCATAAGTATCCTCGTTTCCTCAATGATGCAGGAGTCTTGTACTGCCTATGTAGTTTTATTCTCTTTTTCTGTCAGAAACTTTCTGGCTGGTGGCCAGTGGCTGGTAGAGCTCAGCAGGTCGAGCAGCCAAACTTTCTGGCTGAAGGGTCAACCCCACTGTAAGCCTCTAAACCTAATACATTGCTGCAGCTCTTTCACATAGAGATTTGCGCTATGTAACCCTTTCCATTCCTTTGTAGTTGGTGATGGAGGCCGGATCAAAGGAGTTGCCTTGGTCGACGAACTCAAATTTTAACCACCATATGAACTGCCAGTGTTTTCTTTTCTTTCTTTTGAACTGCCAGTGCTGCAGTTTTCTGAGGGTGTATTGTTGTATTTTTTTGTATGGCTAGCTTGGACAGTTCAACCTGGACAGAACATTCTGTTGGTCGGATACATCTTGCAAATTACATTGTGTGGCATGACATTTTGTCTCCAATGATATTTTCCAAATGTTTCATGTACAACTGTCAATCCCGTCAAGGTTGCACGCGTAGCAGCAATAAAGGTCATGTGATCATCGTCGTGAGTGGATAAATAGAAGAACACAAATTGGAAACATGTCCGATGGGTGTGCCCCAAAATAGGGCTCGCAGTGGTCACCAGTGCTGTGCAGCCTTAATGCCTGATATCATGGACATCACATGCCTACGAGGCATGACTGTACACAGGCATTCTAAAAATACATATGATCATTTCAGCCTATGAAGACGAATCCACAACGCAAATTGCAAGCAGTGGCGGGATGTTATAAATCCAACTCAGAGCGGTCATTTGGCAGTCCAATGGGCACAGGATCCTCATCAATTTCAAACTCTGCTTCTCCTGATGCTATAAGTGCCTTGGCGCGCGTTACCTCCAGACTCCAATCAAACCTGCACCAAGCAAACCAGGCAAAGTGTCCGAGGGGAAGTGAATCAGAAAGAAAACTGCGCGCCTTTCTTAAAAGCTCACAGTCTGCAAGCTGCCAACATCTGGGAAATAACCTTTGCCCTCCTTCGCAATATTGGCAAACAGGACCATCAGGACTGCCACCCGATGGGCCCTCAACATACATTTCGGGGCGGCTTGTTTCTGATGTGTAAGCAGCCTTCTCTCACATTAAATCTTAGTCCAAAGAGTTTTCTCTGTAGTCAACAAGTCACCAACGCATGTGCATAAGGCATGCAAATGCTCTCCATGTACATGTGTGAGAAAATGATTTGGAAGGCTCAATTCTTGGACAGACATCTACTGTGTTGGCTCACCTGAACACAATGTAGGACAGGTAGACGGATTGCAAGGAGGCGGTACATGCTAGGCCTGTCCAGAGGCCCATGGCTCCCAGCCCACACTTAAATGCTAAAAAGCAGGAGAAGGGCAGGCCAACGCCCCAGTACATGCCCAGATTGATGATGGCCCCCACCTGTAAAGGCGTGCGCTCACTCACACAAATGAGTGCATGAGTGCTTCCTGCATTGGAAATGCTCCAGAGAAGTGGAGCCAAGTCTGCCACCAAGCAATCATGCACACAGGCGCATGTACCTGGTGGTTTACCTTTCTGATTGTGAGAATGCATTCAATTACCCTTCATGTGGTAAGTTGTCGTAATTGCCTTTTTACCCTGGTACACCGGTGTCAAAGCAAGCAAGGGACCTCCCACAGCCACTCCTCCCTGAAGCTGAACATCTCCACTCCAGTGCAAGAAGCTTGGTAAGAAAACAAGATGTACGTGTTCTTGGTGAACAACACCTCAATTTATTCTCATGTGGCAGAGATTAGGTCCGTCGCCGAAAATCAATCTAAAACCCTAAAACCACCTTGCTGAAACTTACATCAAAATCTACGCAATTCGGACGGCAGGTTAGGGCAAACATTTTGCATATTAAAACAGACATCCCAATTTTTGTACTGTTTCGTGCTCTTGGTATTGAAAGTGATCGCAATATTGTATTCGCATCATTGTAGGGGATGTGGAGGATGAAGCCCATGAAATCCACAATTAGGTGCTTGCAGGTTGTAATTAGCAAGCTGGATAGATAGTGGGTAATCCACTACCCACTTCCAGTAGAAACAAGTGCAGTCTGGTGAAGGCTGACTTAAGCACTCCTGTTCTGCCAAATTTTCAAGCAACCAAGGACTCTAAAACCAGCTGCTATCCAGTTGTCAACTCAAGCCATGTCTGAATACCAGTTACCTGATTCTCATATGCGCGTGTGCGCGCATGTGTGTGTGATCGTATGTGTGATTGTTTGTGTGTGTGTGATTGTGTGTGATTGTGTGCGTGATTGTTTGTGTGTGTGTGTGTGTGTGTGTGTGTGTGTGTGTGTGTGTGTGTGTGTGTGTGTGCGTGTGCGTGCGCGCGCGCGCGTGCTAAAAGTGCAGACATAGGATGTGCAGAGGTAAAACTCGATGTAAGTTCATACTGAGAAGGCCTCCTCCTCCTCCTCCGCTCCTCCTCAATGATACTGCATTCCCTTGGCGAGAGTCAGCCCTCCCTCGAAGCCAGAGCTGGAGCGTTGCTGAATCCACATTTTTTTGGGCAAGCCAAGTTTCAAGGACAGTTACCATACATTGTCACACGGGCTTTTTGCTTGTGACGGAGCTCTTTTAGGATGAAAGCCAATTCGTTGCAAGTCATCATAACTGCTGCTAAATAAATAATGGCCGACCTGCTCCTTCTGCACTGATAAATGAGGGAGATGCCACACAAGCAGGAATTTAAGCTTTTGCGCTTACCTTCTGCCTGCCGCAGCCACGGAGGACTCCTGCCAACACAGTATTGGCGCCCTCCCCTACATACAGGGAGCAAGCAGATGCGGTAAGTATTCATGTTTCAACCACACAGGTGCACACACGGGCCTGTGCCAAGATGCCAAAATATGAGTTCTGAGCGACGACCAGTCTGCTGAAGAAGGCTTGATGAGGTGGCCGGCACGACGAAAAAAGGCTTTCTTGCTTGTCATCCATTTGCAGCTGTTGGCTGGCCTTGCTGGGGTCCCTCAGCTTTCATAAAATGCCTACTTCTAAATTGCAGGTTTTAGCCCTTACTCACCCTAATTCAGATATTGCCTGGGGATATTGCGCAGGCTATGTGCTGCACAGAGCACGGAATAGTACAAGAGAATCTGCACAGACAGTATAACTGTGCGACCAAAAACTGTGAGGTCACAACTTTAATTGCCTTTTTGGCCCAAAGCCAGGCTTTTGTTGGCACGCTGAGTGTAATCTCTCTCTGCAGCAAGAGAGCCTGAACACTGCACAATACAGGCAACATGCCTAATTTACTGCAGCGTGAACCGTGGGTTGATCAATTCTAGGCTTTAGAACTATTCTAGAATTTGAACTTTTTTGAACTGTTGGGGGACTGGCGAATTGTTTACATGCAAAAAAGGGACCCCTTGACTCCCCACTCACACCCCATGGCAACCCCCCTGACACCCTCCTGTTACTGACGGACCCTTGACCTTTCTCTCCCATCAAGGGGGGCCAAGGAGAAGAGGTGGGAGGGGAGGTAGGGGCCTGATGACACTTCCTTCCCCGGCCCCCACCAGCAGGCAAACATGCGTTTGAACTGTTTGTTGATTCTTGGATTTTTTTGAACTGTTGGCGAATTTATTTTGTGAAACAGGCGGATGGATCAACCCTGGCGTGAACCCTAATATGCACCTCCCAATTTCCCTCCCAGATCACTCACTGCACCAAATCAAGAAAATTAATGTGCTCCTTTTTCTTGTAATCTTTAACCAAGAATGTTGCAAAATAAATGGAATGGAAAAATTAACTGATAAAACACGCGATTCAGCTAATCCCCTTTTCAAAAATCAGCAAAACAGATCCAAAATGGCAAAAACTCAATTTATAGCTAGTTCTCAACATTCAGGATTCTCTAACATACAAATGAAGACCCGTCATGCTTCGGGCCTCAGATGACGCCTGCTAGGGGTGTGGTGGGCAAGAATGCGTGTGATCTATGCCAAAGTGTCAATGGGGTTGTGCATCACCCAAGCTCTTATGCCATAACTTATGTTTGTCTTTTTCAGGTCAAATTCCATGGATTGCATAATCACATGATAGAGTGCAGTTGATGCAAGCATAATAAATGAGCATGCCCAGACTGTCGCCCAGATAAGCCCTCCAATGATCTTCTGTCGGCATCCAAGCTGGAATAGCTGTTTTTTGGCGAAGTGAATGAATGGGACGTGAGCCCCTAGGTTTGCCTACTTCTGGTGAAGTTCACACCTTGCTGCCCTGGCCCGCCCAGCCCACCCCCCGCCATGGAATTTTGGCTACCCTCCCAAACAAAAAGTTTAGGCAGCCCCGCAGTGTCAGCGGGGCATGGGAGGCCGTGGCCGGTGCTGTGCAATTATTTTGGAAGCTTTCCTGACCTGAGCCAGCCAGCCTATCATCTACCCTGAAACTCGGCTTGCTTGCCAAGCAAACCTTTTGCTGGGGCAGCCAAATTTAAGTGACCTGGGGTGCAGCGGGCAGACTTTGGAATCAAAGATTCCAAAAGTTTTGGTCTACTTTCCCACCCCGGCCACCTCAAGCCCCCGGAACACCTCCAGTCGACACAAACAAACTTCGTCCGTATATTTTTGTGGATGCCCTTGCTGGGTCCTGAGTCTGGGGGTGGCTGTTTTGAGGACTTTGCAATCCACCCTGCGGACCACTCCAGCTTGCCGATGAGCCAACGGATTTGCATATTTCCAATTGTGATGGGATATCTGAACTGTGTTTTTACGATGGTGTGATGTGCACCGCGAGTTGAGAGGGGAGAGCACTGAAGATTGCACAAAGTTTGCTGATAAAGTGATGAGCAGGACCTGCACCCCCTGCCCTGGTGTGTGGATGAGGGAGCCTCTGGTGTATGGTCTGCTGCTTATTGTCTAAGGAGAGCCTGCAGTAAGCAATGATTGGCAGGAGCAGCCAGCAATTGCATGGCACGCGCTCAGCTATACGTACGTGCATGCATGAAAAAGGCATGGTCTGCTGCAGAGAGGTCCTGTTATTGCCCAAGGCACTGCACATCAATGCCACCTCTGTGTATGGAGGGCTGACTTCGCCAAATTTCCAGCATTGTTTGCAACACTTCCCTCACTTTTCAAGATTAATTACTGCAGATTGGCAAGCGGCTGATTGCGTTTTCAGCACATTAATGCGAAGAAAAACTACAGGTTGATTGAATTCTTTATTACATTTGTACCTCACACAAATGCAATTTGCCCATATGTGGAATGCTCACGATACCTTGAAGTACAAGAAGGTTTTGTTAACCTCTGGATTGACTGACACAGCTTGTTTATAATTGTCTATACTCTCATGCTTCCTCCAACGGCCATGGAACATCAGTGGATGCGTTTGTGACCGTTGCTTGGCAGATGGGCCTCCACTGCAGTCTGGGATGCCTCATCTAATAAAAATCGCTAGTGCAGGCACGGCAAAAGATGTGGGCCATCGCTACAGTTTAGGACCCCTCACCTATCAAAGAAATCGCTAGTGCAGGCACGGCGAAAGATGTCAGCTCCACAACATCTGGATCCGTAGCGAACATTGCCCCAAGCTGCAAGGGAGTACAATCAAGCAAGCTGTTGAGCAGTACATGGAGAGGCGGGCACAATCCATCAACAACTATGCACACGTCATTCTTTTTCTGTTTCGGATGCACAGAGCAACTGGCATAGCTGTCGCACCTGCATGCGTGATAGCATGAGTGCCCCCGCAAAAATCATCATTGACGCCATCCCCATCATCACAGCAACCTGTGTGTTTAACCAGGCTAACCGTTGCCGGCCAGCACCTGCTCAACAACAAAAAAAGAGGAGAAAGGCAAGTGCTTTATACAGTAACCTTAACAAGTGTCAGACCAAGACAAATTCAAGATCCGGTTGCACACATAGCGCGACACCCTCACGCCAAGCTGATTGCCCACTAATGTAGATGCTGCCCCCATCAAATTAAGAGCCATAAAACAGCAGAGCGCGCGTCCTTTGCATGCAAAGAAGTAATAGGCACGCTCATAGCCCACACCTAGCTCATTGCCCACACGTGTTGATGCTGCACCACTCAGTCCGTGAGCCGCGAAAAAGCACAGCGCATGCACATTGAAGGTGATGCCCATCATGGACATTGTCATCTCTGGCCGTGGCAACAGCCCGGACAGAATCACGATCACTTCAAATGTCCACCAATCCTGTAGGTGAGGCAAGGCAGAGGCACTAGCTGAAGAAAAAAAGCCAGGGCACGAGGCCGGTGTTCAGGTTGAGACTTGATGCGCGTTTATGAAATCCTGGAAATTCAAGTTGCCATGAGACATCCGTGCAAGGGCCACCTTGCATCGCACTCATGCACTGCACAACAAATAGAGACTGTTATTTCAAACATACTGGAACCCATCACCCTGCTTCCTTTTTTTCAATTTCACCTTTTGCCAAAATTCGAATAATTGAGGTGATTGGGCAGAGTTCAGGAAGCAACCTTGGAAGGATATTCATTGGTGCGGGTAAGCAAACACCCAGAAAACAAAAATGCTTAAGAAGAACCATCCAAACAAGTGGCGGGCCTCAAACTGTGTGCAGCCGTTATGTTCATCCGCCCTCATGGAGGCCTAGGCTGCAGAGCAATCTATGGTCAGGGTCATACCCTTATCATCTGAACTCAGACAATGGTTCCAAGTTGGTGCACCTGGTACTGTTATCGACGCTGAAAGATAAGGAAATTTTCTTTCTACACTACACCTTGCATAGCCCAGATGCTGGCAACTCAGACATCATCCAGGACAAACAGGGAGCATGGCAACTTAAGATGCCAAAGTCAATTGGCCTTCCAGAAACCGGCCGAGCGTTTCTGCTTGTGTGCAACTCCTGATGCAGCTCAATCTGATGAGCAAGGCCTGAGCACTAATCGCTTCAAGGTGTCATTCACTCAGAAGCACTTAAATTTCCTGCGCAAGGTTACCTGTAGCCAGGGTTGGGTCATACGCGAGTTTGGGCTTAACAGTACGCGTATATACGTGTAAAATACGCGTATGTCACGTATATACGTGAATTGGGAGGGCCATTTTGGGCCGGGAGGGTCTTGGGTGGGAGGGAGGGCCCCGACTACCCCCCAACCACCCCCACACACCCCCAAGGCTTACAAACACTTACACATGCCAAAAAAGAAAAATCCTGGGTGGCGAAGTGCGCAGCAGCTCTCTCTAGAGGTCTCTCGAAGGTCTGTCGAAGGTCTGACAGGGCATGTCGAGGCGATTTACCTACGTATTTTCTGACGTTTAGCAAAAAGCCATTTTTATGATACGCGTATTTTCATCAATTTTTACGATACGTGAAAATACGCGTATTCACGTATGACCCATCCCTGCCTGTAGCACACCATATCTACGCAAGTGCTTTCAGATAAGAGGTTCCACGTACTCTAATTTTGAGTCAAAACAAATTTGGTTGCTTTACCTATAACCGGAAGGAATGCCAAACAGGAAACACTACTCTGCGTGACCACACCCCAGAGCTCCTCATATTACAAACCAACCCCAACCTTCAATAAAGTGATCCCCCACACCCCCTTCAATTTGGGTTAAAGAAAATACCCGAAACTTTAATATCTATCTATGGCAAAGGCTTTGGCGGTTGACCCGACGCCAACCAGCAGTGGTTTTGGTTTTCATGGCAAAACACTCTACGAGACAGATGTTGGGCACAGCGCGAAGTTAGGCAGTGTCTGTTTAAAAGCAAATCAATAACATTGCCATACATGAAGAAGAGTGTGTGCATCTAGCCACATGCTCTCACCCTGTGCGGCTGTCACACCCAAGTAGCCCTATTGTCCACGTTTTCTAATGACTCCACACAAGGCAGCAACAAAGGCACACCACCCACCAGGCAAATCATGACCATTGAGGGAATGGCAACTTGGATGTAGGTGACCCAGTCGGTTAGGCACTCTCTACTCCAGCCGTGCCAGGTGCGCTTGGCAGGCTCCTGTTGTGCGTTGAACCACAGCACATACACAAACATGCCCATCAGGGAGGTGCATTGCACGCAGTTCCAGGCCACTGCCGCACCGTCAAGCCCCCAGTCACACCTGTTTTGAATGCATGCAAAAGGGGCAGAGAAGTGGAGGCAGCGAGCAGCACTTGAACATGGGAGCAGTCAGGGACCGTTGTGTGCACTGCAAAGGATGAGGGAGGAAACAAATTTCAGATGCACTGTCTGAAAGGTGGCCAGGACCATGAGCAAGCTTTTTCAATTTGGAAATCTTATGGCTTGCCCATTCATTTAAATCATGAATCAGATCCCGGTGGGGAAAAAAGCAACACTTCACCGATGATCCTGCCAACTGGGCAACCTTTTTGCTCTGCTTGTTGCTTGTGCCTCTGCATGCGAGTAATATACTTACTGGATGATGAAGAACCATAGGTAAATGGGGGTCATCATTGTGGCAATCAGAGTGACGAACATGAGCGGCTGTGGGATAGGGAGGCAGAGAAAGCGGGACCGTCAAAGGGATGTACAATGGTGTATCAACACAGTCCTAGTTTCACATTGTCTTTGATCTTCACTGCTAGGATCTAGGTTGTTTTTATCATGCTGGCAAGGGGCAGCAAAACAAGCATTCAGCCGCCACTCACCTGTACTACAGACTGAGAAGCAAGATATCGCCGCATACACTGGTCAAACCCTGCATCCCACAGGTGCACGATGACTTCGTTAATTCAAGTGACACACACGAAGCAAGAAAAGCAAACACGTGCGCGTACATCTGATCTCCTGCTCACACAGGGGCCAAAATGCACATGGGTACCGTAATGGGCCAGGCAAGAAGGCACGGGTCCTGCACCCTCACAAGCAGGTGAGCACCTCTGGAAGCACTCCCTGGATCTCTTTTTGCATATCAATTTAAGGCACTGCAAGGAGGGTGTGTTACATGAGGACCCTTCTTGCAGCGCTGCAGGGCCAGTCTCAATCTACCCAGCACACATGCAGTGCTCAAAATGTGTATGCCTCACCATCCATGACTAAGCACGGCGCCAGCATGACTGTAAAGCGCCCAGCTGTGCGTGCAATTGTCAAGTCCTGCCCCATCATGATCATCAGGTACTCAGCCTGTAAGTAAGGAAGGGAGGAAGTCGGCCTGTAAGCCCTGCCCCATCATGATCATCAGGTTCACAGCCTGTATGCAATGCCAAAGAAGAGCAGCAAAATCCCAACCAGAGGCCACTCCAACAGGGCTGCCTTGTGTAGCTCAACACAGAGTGAGTTTTCTGCCTGCCGCAGGCAAACATATGCACATACACATACATTTACGCATCCGAAGGCCACAGAAAGCCCACAGCAAGCACGCTCACACGCAACAAGGCGAGCGCAGAGAGCTGTGGGTGATGGTGCTGCCATGAAAATGAGTGAAAGAATGCAGGGCCTGTCCTTGACCTGACCAGGTGGCAGCAGACAAGGTGACAGCAGCGCTGTTGGTGCAGCAATTCATGAGTCTGAGCGACAGCTACCCACGTTTCAGATTGACAGCAGACAAGGTGATTGCACCGTTGTCGGTACACCTGCCCAATAAGCTGAGTGACAGCAGACATAATTCTAAGTGCCAGCGGACAAGGTGATACTAACGCTATTGGTGCAGCTACCCAAGAATCTGAGTGACAGCAGATGTGTGTCCCAGTGCCAGTAGACAACTTGATGGTAGCGCTTTTGGCGCAGCTACCCGTGGTTCTGAGGCCATACTTTAACGAAAGACATAAAAGACCAGCACGTCTTGATGAACTTTCCTCTCAGCAAACACCTACCTTCGACAAAAGGAACGCACACATCAGGTTGAAGAGGGTTACTATGAGCACTGCTCTTTGTAGGACTACCCCCACCACCCGGTACTTTTTGGCACCAAATGCCTGCAAAAAACGCATGAGAGCATGGATGGTCAGATGTTTTAGCAATCGTTGGGTGATTAAACTTTGCTGGCCTCTTTGCTCTAGACCTTGAAGCTTGCCTTCATTGTTCATGCAGGAACAAAAGAAAGAGGGGAGCAAAGAAAAGTTTTGTACAGAGTGGAAAAACTCCCTAGATCAGTTCAGGAAAAAAGAACAATTTTCAGCAGCTGTTCGTCAAATTTTCTGAGCATTCCAATCCCTATTGCAATTAGCTCATCTGTGCAGCTATTTGTAAACCTTTTCTGCTACAGTTCCGACGCTACAGAACCGGGCTAAGTAGGCCTTTGCCTGGAAAGGCTCGTATGTCCAAGTTTCCTTTGGAAAGGTTCCAGAGCTGTACCTGCCTCTGAGGGCAGCTTAGCTGAAGCAAAAAACGTGTCTTTTACATGAGACTCAGCGGCCTTCCTCTGTACATGCCAATCAGCAACAAGAATGGCTGGATCACTCTTATGGCGCATCAAACTGTCCTTGTCCTGTCAAATACGAAATTGCAAGCGGCACCTCAATATCACCTGCCCACAGAAGGTTTCCATAGCCACCACAATCCCAAGCATTGGAGCATTGCCAAAAACCTGCAGGCGGGCAAATGCAGGAAGGGTCTATGTGTGCACCTGGAGCATTTCTGAATTAGAGTACACTTTTTAGCATGAACACAGAGTGGTGGCAACAATATGTAGACACGATTCTGAAGCAGAGACCAACTGATAAGCTTCGCTGGAACTGGTGAAAGTCACTCCACCCAAACAGCATGCAAGCTTGTCAGCATGTCTGACTTAAGTCTGATTCTGTTCTAGGCTTAATGACCACATATATTCATAAAAGCCACTTTTGAACAGCTCGACAGCTTGCTCACATTGTACAGCGTTTGCGACAGCACAAGGGACGACAGCTCAAAGGGCCCCATCCGCCCAACAAAGGCTGTGATGATCAGCTCTTTGGCAAAAGTCAGGACCTCCATCCCGGACAGGGGCCATGACAGCTCCCATAGCCTTCACACATGTGAGCGGGACATCCGTTAGTTGACTTCTGACTTGGGAAACTGACGCAGACACACTGGCACACTGGGTTCCCACAGGTGCTGTGAAGTACATCTTGAGCTCAAAAGTGGGGCATTATGAACGTTGAGCAAATGCGTAAATTTACGGCACCTGCCATGCTTGCACAGAGGGAGCAAATGCACCATTGGCAGCTCCACACACCTGAGAGCTACAGTGCTCCAGGCCAACTGTGATTTCTTGGCCATGCCAGCCATCAGTTCTGCCCGTGGCCCATCCTTTACAAACTGCGTGTTGAGGAAGAAACTGAGCAAAGAGACGATTAGCGTTTTTTCCTCTTCATCTAATTTCGAGTGTATCGAAATTTATTCATTTGAAGTCTTATTACTACTTGACTTGGTTGCACTCCAAGATGGAAACTTGATCAAACGTTTCACCTTCATCACCAGTTTCAAGTTTGATTTCACTTTCATAATCAATATGGTTGACGAAGCAACACTACAAGTGGTGGGTCTCCATGGCAAGCACACATACACACACAACACACAACACACACACACACACACACACACACACACACACACACACACACACACACACACACACACACACACACACACACACACACACACACACACACACACACACACACACACACACACACACACACACATACGCACACACACGCATACAGTAAGCTTTTCATGAAATTGTGCGGCAAGTGTGTTTACTGGTGTTGTGCCCTTGCCCACAACATGCAGGTGAGGGGTGCTCTCCGGGGAGTGAAGGTTGCTGCACCGCATGACCGTGTGCTCAAAAATGAGTGCTGCTTCAGCTTTGACACTGCTGAGTCACCAGGGGGAATCTACATCAACCTCCGTACTTTTCAGGTACTCTTCACAGCCAGGAATAGATCTGATGCAGAGTTAGCTTACCTCAGCACGCAGGTCCTCCTTGACAGCTCTTGTCCTGAAGCATGCTGAATGTTACAGCATAAGCCTGCATTGGGTCTTGTTTCGTATAGCAATTGAGTTGGAATTCTGCAGATTACGCAAGTAGGCAACGATCCTGTGAGGAGGCACGCATGTACAAGTACATCTGTGAATGTAAGCAAGGCCGCTTTTCATGTGAATCAACCTCGACATTCAGTGACTTGACATGACTTGCAGACATTATATCCTGTATATGTAGCACTTCCATGACGATTGTTATCATTTGGACATTGACTTGGAAATGCATGTCAGCGTGCCAAATGCGTGCAACACATGCAAAGGGTGCTCATGACGGAAGATGTTGTGCAAGAAAGGATTCGCGGGATGGAAAATGCCTGGGGCAATTTGAGTTAGGACAGGGTTCAGAACAGCAGCCTTATCTGCTGCTCTACAGCTCTGCAGGCACCCGCATGTGACAGCATTGCCACTCATCTAACACTTCGTGCTTTGCGTGCAGGCTTTTGGTGAGGATTTTTTGGCATTGGACCAACAGAGGACAAAGAACACACTGTACTTGCATGAGAAGGCTCACCGGGTAAGCAGGGCCTGCAATGCATCAACAAGCATCATCAACAAGTATCGTCAACAAGCATAAAGAATAGCAATGCTGCTACTTGTCCTGGGAGAGCCATGCACGCAGTGCCCCAGCATCCACGATTCTGGCTTATCTCTGCTTTGTCATTTGTCCGAGCTAAAGCACTTTCTTTGTATGCCATGACAAGGCCCTGATGGTGAAAGTAACAGGAAGACAGTGAACCCATAAGAAACGAGCGCTCTCATTGCATACCATGAGGAGGCCCTGATGACTGCACTCCTCTATGAGGTAGCGCCTGCCTGATCCATGAAAGTGCACATTTTCACTGCAGGTGCCCCTGGAAGAGGAGGGCGACGCAGAGAAGGAGGCAGTCAAGATCAGACCAGAGGGTGGAATGCAGGTGGGCTTGGACTACAGCATCTCAGAGGGTGCAATGTGCTCGTGAACAAGCGAGGGGTGAAGCTGCAACAATGAATTCACTGTTCATTGCTGCTGTGCTTGCTTAGGAGAAACGCCTTAGCTTTATAGTTTTCAGTGCATGAAATAAGTGTCAAGACCATTTGGTACAACAAGAGTGCCAGTTGCCAGGGTAGCTCTGAGCTAGCGGTATCAATGGGAAGAAAAAGCATTAGTTGGTGGCCTTGGACTTCCACCGTTAATGAAATGTTGCCTTACCAGGAGCAGATGCCATGAGACAGGAGCGTGCGCACCACACCACACCCATGGCAAATGCTGGGTAGTCTCGTCAGCCTATTTTCCCACCTGCTTCATGTATGTGTGTGCCATGCAGCCCAGGTGATCCTGGGGCAAGGAAAGAGGAGGGAAAGAAAGGAAATGGAAAGAAGCAGTTACATAGCTGTACCATCACATGCATGTGTGTGCCATGCGGCTCAGGTGAGCCTGGGTGGAGGCCCCAAGTACCGCTTGGAGAAGAAGAAGGAGCTGGTGGTCATGGACCCCTCTGCAGGTGCGAACCAGGGGAAGGGGTACTCAAAGCGCAATGCAAATCACACCTTTTTATGGATTTCTGACAATGCACCACGTTCTTAAGGCTAGTGCAACCAGGACTCTGGTGTGCAAATAACAAAATACCTCTGCTGAGTGGCAGGAATTGTGCTAGAAAATGGGTCTTGAGACATGTCTTCAAACATCTTCTTACCTGCTTTTTTAGCTGTTTGGCTTTGATCAAAGCTGTGTATCTTACCAAGAATTCTAGCATGTTGAAGTTTGCACCCTGGAGAGAACCACCTAACCGCATGTCAAGATAAAGGTGACCGATCAACCGCGCAGCAGATTTAATGCTGAAAGTGTGTCATGACGAGATTTTAATGACTACATGTGGCACATTATAACCATCTCTCCCCCATTGATGCGATTTGGAACATTGAGTATGATAACATGATGTCACAGGGTCCAAACTCATGTGTGCCACTTGAAACTGCTGTAACTTTTTCACAGACCCCTTGGTGCCAAAATGAAAAGGAGTGTGTTGGGAATTTCATTAGCAAAACCTTTGCACGGCACCAGGTGCATTTTTTTTATGTGAAAAGTGTGGAAAAACAGCTCCCAGGAAGCGCTCCACGGGTGAAAACAAAGGTTGTGGCTCAGAAGTCCACCTACTCCCTCAGACGTTCTGGCCCACTCTGTCATAGCCAGACCACCGACCCCATTCTTATTGCAATTGTGTCTGCTACATCACCTGTGGACACAAATTTGACAAATAAAAATGCAATGAAAAGTTCCCATTTTCCACCAAAGTGCCCCCTTTTCCACTTTTAAAACACAACAGCACACACTGAGCCAAACTTTCCAAACTTCATTAAGGCAGAATTGTGCTCTTATAATCATAGAACAGGACAGCATTAAATGTCTTGGGAAGCAATCAAAAAGATTTCCTGACAGGCCCCCCCACATGACCAAGTTAGGATCCCCTGGTATGATAGGAACAGATAATTCTCATGAATTGGTGCATCCCTACCTTTTCATGTGTGTATGTGTGGTTCACATAGTGCAGCACTCCCTGTTTGTATTATGAGGTATGAGGAAGGTCTCAGGCACCTACAATCTATCCCTTTGAGGACATGCTGTACAATGAGACCTAGTCATGTATGGATTTCAGAGCGATAATGATTGAGCACCTCAGATGATCAACGGTATGTTATAAACAGCTAGATGTGTTGAGGGTGCATCGATCTCTCATGCCATATGAGTTATGGATACAACTCAGCACATCCTGATTGAAGCATTCCATCACCAGGCACAGACCTTCTCCTTTTCATCGTCCTTCTCCTTTTCCTCATCATCAGCATCATCACCAATGCCATGGCACTCCTAAGGTGTCCAAAAGTCAAAAGTCATCAGCATCTTACTCTGAGTGCATCATAGTGGCTTGGCCTCTGGAACTTACCCTTTGTGTTCTTACAAGCCTGGAGTCTGCAGCAACACTCAAATGCTTTTTACTTTGTCTACTTGAAATAGAAAAGGTGACATATCTATTCTGCCTCCAATGGGCCCTTATCCAATGAGGAAAACAAAGTTGCTCTTTTCATATCCAGCACTTTCACGTGGTGCCTGTCCTTTTGATTGAAAGCAGCTGATCACACCCTCGCACCTTCCTCTTTTTCCCTGCTCTGTGTGCTGTAGGGAGCACCTTGCGCGTGCCGCTGCCCTGCCCAGACCTGCCTGAGCTGCTCCTGCAGGCCATTGCCTCCTTGGAGGTAGGCAACCGCCGATGGTATCAAGGCTGAATAATGAATGATTCATGTTCCATTTTTGTGTAATGCACCACCTTGTGTTGTGCATGTGTGCATGCTGCTCCTTAAGCATGTGCAATGCCCACGCCATCCATCGTAAGTGTATATACACACACGTGTTTGCTGCTCAATTTCCACATGGCAGGGTGCTGCATGAAGTGTTCTTGCGGACTGGCCACTGTTATCCACAGAGATGATTGAGCCTTATTGACATGAAAAGGCAACTGCTGCAGAACTACATCGCATGCACCAGATACTGGGGAATTTTTTCCTTAGTGTGAGCTTTCAGAGTATGAGCTCTGCTGGAACTTAGATGTTATCAAATTTCGCTGGAGGCATTTCAATGCGATCCATGCATTCAACGCAATCCATGCACGGATGCAGTCTGATTCAAAAACATCTCCGGCATGCCCAGACTTGACATTTAACTTATTGCACACATGGAGCACTCATCTACAAGCTTTGATAGCCATGCTTTATGGCACCAGGCTTTTATTAACGTTGGAGTCCTAGCGCTGGCAGCCATGCTGCGTAGGCTTACGAGGACTCCAGAGCCATGGACTATGTAAAGGATTGGGCTGAGGAGCTACCAACACTACCACACCCATGTTGACGACAATTTGGTAGCCATGCTATGTAGGCTCATGAGGACTCCAGCACCAAGGACCATGTGACGGAGTGGGCTGAGGAACTGCGGCCCAGCCGCTATGCTGAGAACCTGCCCCAGCTGGAGGCGTCCCGCAAGATCTCTCCCAACCCCAAGGACTGGCGGTGTGATGAGTCTGGGGTGACAGAGAATCTGTGGCTCAATCTGTCCACAGGCTTCATCGGATCAGGACGCCAGGTGAGGCTTTGTCCCTTTTTGAGAGTGTGCAAAGGGCCTTGATGCTAGGCCTGAATGGCCTACCTATTTTACGTGGGGTGTGTCAGGACTTCGTGGAGTTGCAAAGCCTCCACAACCAAGAATCTGTTAGATTATTGAGAGCTTAGGACAAAGAGTGGGAGGTGCTAGATGCCTTGTCTGCATACTTTTGTATTTCTGTCCTCTCGGCATGCAGGCTGTCATGAGAGGTATTGCTAGGTGGAAGTAGCTTTGGGTCTTCTTGCGTTTTACTTAAAGTAAACCTGCCCTCTCTTTTGAGGTACGCACCTGAACTTGAATCAATGGCTGCCATGACGCCAAAGCAAACAGAAGCTGCACACAATTGCGCAACCCCAGCGTAAAACGACTGTCCCCCCACAAGCGAGCCCGTAGGAAAAAGCAAATACTGCCATTTACAGCTTCCTTTTTTCACTCACAGTGCCGTGTGCATGTGCCACAGCTGCAGCACATTGGTGGCAGTTGCGGTAACGGTGCTGCCCTGCGGCATTGCATGGCCTTGTTAGTTTCCCTTTTCCTTTTTTGTCACTCACTGTGACGGTGCCTCACACTTATGCACCATGGCTGCAGAACTTTGATGGCAGTGGCAGCAACGGTGCTGCCCTGCGGCCTTACATGGCCACAGCTGGCTGCGTGTAGTACGTCCTGTGCGTTGTCCTGTTCCTCATCACTTACTGTGACGGTGCCTCACACTTATGTGCCATGGCTGCAGAACTTTGATGGCAGTGGCGGCAACGGTGCTGCCCTGCGGCATTACGAAGCCACTGGCCGCAAGTACCCGCTTGTGGTGAAGCTAGGGACCCTGAGCCCTCATGGGGGGGATGTGTACTCGTGAGTGGCTCCTGCTCCAGCAAGCATGCGCGTGCAAGCGTGAGTCAGCATGGCTGGCTGTGCACTGCCTTGCCTGCGGCAGGATTGCATTGGTTACATATGCCTCATGTTGGTGAAGTCTGGCAGGGCAGTAGCCAGGACGATAAGCTGGCAGGGGGGAAGCTCAGTTTCCCTCTGCTTCCCAGTTGAAGTGCGCGGCTCCTTATTTGGAGCAAGTAGGCCCCTGCCGCACATTGGCATTTCCTTCTTCTGCTCATTATGCGTGCTCCATGTGTTATGGAAAGCATACGATCCCCTTGGTGTCATTCGCGCACCTGTCCAGACCCCCCCTTTTCCCCTTCCCCTTTTAACCAAGGGCAGAAACAACACCATGTCGCACTCTTACCTACCTGCATGCCTTGTGCAGGTATGCGGATGATGAGAACGATATGGTCTTGGATCCCTATTTGGCTCAGCACTTGGCACACTGGGGCATCAACATGATGCAGGTGCGTTGGCATGCCCCACCTCTGTGTGCAATGAAGTGGAACTGCGGAAGTGAAGTCATGAAAACTGGTCTCTCACCCATTGGTGTCGGGAAAACGTGCTAGTAAAGGGAGCTGGCAGTGTAGGCTGTAGGAAATACACACTGGCTCATGCACAAGGGGTCTACACATTTCCTGGGCCCCATCTCAGTCAAGGTCCTCTTACATTTAGAATGAGCATATATATCCCTTGAGCACTTTCTCATGGTCTTCTTGCGATCAAGATGCGTGTATCCCCCGCACTGTCCCATGGTCCCTCATGAGCTGTCTCATGGTTTCTTTGCAATCAAGATGCATGCCTCCCTTCAGCGCTGCCTTTTGGTCTGATGCATTTGAGCTGCATGCATCCCTTGTGCACTGTCTCATGCTCCCTGGTGTGCATGAAACTACAGATGGAGAAGACCGAAAAGACTACTGCGGAGCTCCAGCTGGAAATGAACCTGAACTACGAGTACAGCCGCATCACAGAGGAGGGCTCCAAAATGACTCCGTTATCCGGACCTGGGCTGACAGGTGAGGCCTCTGTGGTGCTCCCAGCCGCAGCACTTACATTGCATGTTGCTGGAAGACACTGCTGCCGTGCATAACATGCACGTCCTGTGATGGTTGTGACTTGAGTTGACGGCTCGTTCTGCTCATGCCTTGCACCGGCCCCTTCCTTGCAAGCTCTTGCATTCACGTGAGCGCATGCTGTGTGGTTGTGCAAGTGCTCACTCATGTTCACTTGCATTCAAATGCTCTGCAGGCTTGATCAACCTGGGCAACACCTGCTACATGAACAGCGTGATGCAGGTGGGTGTTGGCGCGTGAAACTTTCCATCTCTTCTAAAAGAAACCTCAGAATGCAGCTTGCTTGCTTTCGTTACATAAAGTGAGCCTCTGACAGACAGCTCTGAGCCTTTTGCTCACCATCAGCTGCCTGCACAGCCTATGCCTGCCATTATTGCTGTAACGGTGACTACGCTAACATGCAGCCCTTTACATTGTAATGATTGATTTGCTGCACCTGCCCTCATTTTTGCCGGCGTGATAATATTCAACATGCTAACGCAATTTCCTTGCACTTTCCTTACAATGCGCATCAAAGGCTCATGAGTAGGGTACGGGACGCCCAACTAAAATTATTTATTGTATAATATTAGACGAGGTTCATGTAATATTAGTTTTGCCAGGGTGGCGAAAATTTTAACAGTCGCAGCCTGGGCAAGTCCGGCATTGAAACAAATGGGAAGAGTGCGAAGTAAGATAATCGAAAAGGATGAACATGGCGTGGCGCGTCAGATGTGCATGGGGGCCCGCTGGACCCCTGCTGATGCCAAGCGACACCTGGAGCAGCACTGCAAGAAGCTCAAGGAGGGGTATGATGTGGTAATCTTGTCAGACCAGGAGCATGGCCCATGCATGCTGAAGTGCAAAGGCTGTGGTGAGGTCTTGAGCCCCAACAACCCCTCGCAAACATGCAAGCAGCACAGCTCTTCGTGCAAGCGCCCTCGCGATGTGGAGGAGGTGATGGATCTGGATAATGGTGATAAAGAAGCAGAAAAAATGGTCTTCATCAAGGCCAACACAGAGGACGACCAGGGGGAAGATGATGGAGTGCAGATAGAGATGGACTCTCTTGCCTAACTAAATAGCTGATGCAGATGCAGCTTCCCGGCTGAAAGCTTTGGAGACACCCCGTTTTTAATACTAGTTAGAGCTTTGAAAAATCCTTGATTTGAATTCTTGTTTGGGCTCCAGCGTGGGCAACATAGATAGTTGAATAGCTGCTTGAACAACACAGCCTTGGTGCGACTGCACACTCAGTGCTTAGTTCAGAGGTACCCAGTTGCAAATGCTCTTTTGGGCAGCTTCAGTGTGGATTTGAACAGCCGCTTGAACAAAGTAGCTTTGGTGCGACTGCACACAACTGTGCTTGTGCGATTTACCATCTTTCTGCTCATTTTCTCCTTGCAGGGACTTGACCAATCAATTCCTGGGGTGCAAACCCCCCACCATACCTAATTTGAAATGAATTTTTGAATTCTGGGGTTTATTATATAATAAATAGTATTATATAATATATTATATAATATTGGATTTTGAAAATATAATATTACATCCCGCACCCTACTCATGAGCTCCCCCATGTGCTTCATGATCCCGAGGCTAACCCAACCTAGATGCCTCCTTTTTCCTTGTATGCACACACACATATATACACGCACTCCCTACCATTCTATTTGATGTGATCCTCTCAGTTGCTGGCCAAGGTCCCTGAGTTCCGCTCCAAGTATGTGGACCCAGCTGGTGAGATCTTCAAGTCAGCACCCACGGATCCAACAATGGACCTGGGCAGCCAGCTATCCAAGGTAATATTAGCCATGTGTGCTAATGTGCGTCTAATGCCAGCGTCTAAAAAAAGTAATTTTTTCCTTTTTTGGCATTTTAGTCAATGCAAAGCCAGGGGCCTTTAGCACACTTGCACACACACATACACACACATGCACACACACACACGCACACACACTACACACACACACACACTACACACACACATACACACACATACACACGCACACAAACGCATCCCCTCACAAGACAGGTAGCTGTGGCACTGACCCAAGGCCGTACTGGCCATACCCTTCCACCTGATGCCCCGTCAACAGACAACACGGATGAGGCTCAAGGTATGGTATCCAAATGTGCTAAAGTACACTGCGCGTTGGATTGCGTGTGCATCCCAAGCTGCTGCAAGAAGAGTGAGTTAGATGCAAGGGGATTCTTACATCCTCTGTTTCTCTTCCATGTGTGTGTCCGCTCTCTTTGCTCACACTCTGAACCCATTGCACCGTCCAGTAGCTCCTGGCAGTCGAAATGAGGTGATCTTTTGTGTAGAAAACAGTTCAGAGGACACTACGCTTCAAGCGTTGACAGAAGTTCAGCAACTGATGCCCTCCACAGATGGGCATGTGCACATGCAAGCTGCAAGTCTTGAGCAATCATGAACAACATGGTTGCACATTGTTGTTTCTAATTCCACCGCAGGATTTATGCAATGTGGTTATGCAATGAGTTGGCTGAAAGGACTGCAGGCATTTCCTGTGCTGGTGAGCCAGTCAACCTGTCTAAAATTTACTCCTTTCTGTCCTGCCCTACCCTGCCCTCTCCTTTTCAGGCGTGCACCCCCCCAAGCCCACTGCATCTGAGGACCTGAAAGTGCTGACGCGTGCAGTGCGGCCTGCGTACTTCAAATCCGTTATCGGCAAGGGCCACCCTGAGTTCTCCACTTTCCACCAGCAGGATGCCGTTGAGTTCTTCCAGCACTTGCTGAATCAGGTAAGCTTTTTAGCGTTACTGCTAGATCAAGTATGTTTGGCCACTACTGAATTGGGTGGGATGTTTAGGTCACTACTGCATCTTTTTAATTATTTTGGTTCTTATTGAAGGATTTGTTGATCACTCACCAGAGTTTGCCTCCACTGGCAGGTCTACAAGCATGGAATTAGAAAGCTGTCCAGTGCAGAGTGCAAATTTATATCGAGAAAGCAGTTTCGCCCTTTTGAGTGCCATGCCCCAGAGTTGCTTGACTTTGCTATTCCTCCTGTTTTTTTATGGAGTAGCCACAGACTCTTGAGCTTTCCCACCTCTTTGAAGTGAGCATTAGGTTTCAGGCGGCATTTTTGGTGGCTTTACCCCGTATAAGCATACACTTCAGACCAGAGATGAATTAATCGTGGAGTGTGTTATACAAAGCACAAAAATTGGCTAAAGGTCCGCTGTGGTAAAAGCGGCTGGCTGGTTTCAAGTGCATGGTGGAATGGGCTTGAAGTACCCAGAATTTGAAGGCTTCTTCCCCCCCACTCCCTGCTGCTGCTGCTGCTGCTGCTGCTGCTGCACATCCCCCTCCTTCAGACATGGTTACCAGGATTGAGCCAGCCCTCCCTGCACCTTGGTTCAGCGTGCACTTGAGCATCTGATGCCATCTGCGCCATCATGCCTCCTCCTCTCCACACAGTGCCCTTCTTTCCTAGATTGTTTAAGGTTCTCAGCCTACAGGGGTGTAGGGGGGGGGGGTGGGAAGCAGTAGGACTCCCCAAGGCCTGTTCTTACCAAGATCCTCCCTGGCTCAGAATGGCGCGTTAAAACCATGTATGAACATGAAAAATTTGTTCAATGCTCTCCCAATCCTGTAAATGACCTATCCCAGCTTTTGGCGCACATCCAGCAAGACAGGAAATTCTTTTGACGTGCTGCTGTGTGCCTGGAACAGTTACACACATACTATCGCACTATTTATCCATCCATACTCTTCATTTGGCCCCATCCCCCACTTTGATCCCACCGCTGTTTCTGCTCATTGTCCCTCTTTCCTCGCTCGCTTTTGAGCCTCAGGTGGCGCGCTTTGAGAGGGCTGGGGCGCAGCGCATGGGAGGGGCGGCCGCTGCCACGCTGCCCACGCCCGACTACTTCAGCTTCCAGGTCCAAGAGCGAGACCAGGTGAGCCTTGTGCACCCGGGTGCGCTCCAGGGTGCGTGTGCATGCCTGAATTGCGATGGGACCACAGAGATGGTCATTGTTTCCCATGATGCTTGCTGATCTCAAAGCTGAACAGGCAGATGGGTTCTTCACGGATAGCTGCACTTCAGGCTGTTCAGACCTTTCACGTGTATCATAGCTGATCCTGGCTGATCTGACACATTTCCCTCTGCTGATCCTTCGGGCATACTCCTACCCCTGGAATCAGTGGCAAGCAAGCCCTGCAGAAATACTTTGCTGCTCTGGGCCCCTCGTGCCTTTTTACCTGTAACTGGCCATGAAGTCCATAGTGCGTGGTGCAGCACCCAGTACTGCGCATCCAACGTAGGCCTTGCTGGCTCACACACCTCACCCCATACTTCATGTGCATCACACACACCTCACCTGTACCTCATTTGCATGACACACTTCACCCGTACTCCATGTACATTACATCCCTCGCCCGCACCTCCTTTTCTTGCTGAGGGCACTTGCTACCTCATATGCACTCATTTTCTCACAGTGCTCCGAGAGCAAACTGCTCCGCTACAAGTTCCAAGATTCCAACGTCTTGGCCTTGGGCATCCCTGAGGAAGCTGCCACAAACAGGGCTGAGGTGGATGCTTACAAGGTGAGGTAGGAGCTAGGTGAGGGTGAGAGATGAGGGTGAGGCAGCTAGGTGGAGAGGAGGCCGCCACAAACAGGGCTGAGGTGGATGCTTACCTTGGTAAGGGGCAGGGCACAACTTCAAGAAATGAGGCAAGGCCTGGCCATTTCTCATGAAATGCTGCGCCCATGGACCAACTTCCAGGCCTGGGTTTCATCTCTTAGAGAATGGGGCTGGCAAGGATTTCTGAACCTCCTGAACCCCCTCAAGTGCTCAGGAATGCATCGACACTCCCTGGCACTGCTTGGTTATTTGCTTCAGGGCAATGCTTGCCAGCTTCACAGCTGCCATGGGTGCCTGTGCGTATGCATGTTTGCAGGAGCGTGCGCAGCAGTACCAGGCTGCAGGCGAGACTGGCCAGAAGCCTGAGCCTGTGATCCCAAACGTAAGTCTACTTGATTTGTTTGAATCTGTTTGTAAGCCAACACACAAGCATGTTGCTATCTGCAGCCTGTATCTTTGCACATACGCAAACATCATGGCTTCTGTACCAATCGTCCCGCTGTAAAATGTGCTGATATGTAATTGTTATAATGCAACAGTCTGCATTGCACATTAAGCATTATTTTTTTAATCTGGTTTGCACACCATCACACAATTTGTCCTGTGGAACTCGGCCTGTCTTAGATGCTGCACAGATTTGTTGGGACCATGCATTTCTCACATGGGGGGCTGTGTGTGCAACACAGGTGCCATTTGCTGCGTGCATCGAGCGTTTTGCAGCTCCTGAGGAGATGGCGGATGTGTTCAGCCCTGCATTGGGGTGCAAGGTGCCCGCCACACGTACAACCCGCTTGGCCAGCTTCCCTCCCTACCTCATGCTGTCCTTCAAGTGAGGACTGTTTCCATCCATGACTGTGCCAGTGAGGCCTGCTTGCGCCTACGGTTATGCTCCCTACCTCTTGCTTTCCTTTAAGGGAGGCCTACTTGCAGCCATGAATATGAATTTCAATGAGACCCGCTTGCAACCATAATCATGCTCCCTCCCTGGCGCTGTCTTTCAAGGGAGGCCAATGTGTTTTTGTGTATGTGTTTTTGGCTTATCCACGTTCTTGCAGGCCTTTTGCGTGCATTTTCTGCAACTAAGCAACCTTTCCCTTTTTTGCTCTCAAGCTTGCAAATGAGTCTGGCAAAGTGGTGCGAGATTATGAGGTCTCATGGCCTATGTTGTTTGTTGTCTGCTGGGTTATCTTCTGCAACTGTGGCAGGTGCCTAATTGCTGGCTCCGGTCTTGCCTTTATATTTCTCATACCAGACCTGCAGCGCTCAGGTGCGTATGTGCTCACCGTTTGTCATGCAGGCGCTACTATGTTGCCGAGAACTGGGTGCCTAAAAAGGTGCGTAACCATGACTTGCATGGTCAGTCGCTGCTGCCTCTCATGAAGGAGCAAGCCATGCCCCCTACCAAGCATGTTTTCCTTTGATGATTGCTGATTATCACGCGTCCTTGCTATCAACATTCGTCATTCGGTTGAAAGTTCGTACTGCCCGTGCCAGGGCTGTCCTCACCAAAAGTTTTTGTTTTGATGACATCATGCCCTCATCAGCAGCACCCTAGACAGGTACATCAAAACACACCCCATAGCGTGTTTGTAATGGATGCAGCTGGAGGTGGCCGTGGATGTGCCCACGCGCATCAACCTGGAGCACTTACGCGGGAAGGGGCCCCAGCCTGGGGAGGCATTACAACCTGATGTGCCGGAAGGTGCGGCCGCTGCTTGTAGTGTAACATGCCCATGGCACTCGTTCCTGGCGACATATGCCTGCCCAGGTGTACCTGGTCTCACCTATCTTTTCATGCCTCTGGTTGACCTGCAAGGTGACCTGCTGCTTCATACGTGATGACTGCAGAGGTCTCTGTTTGTGGTGTTGTAACAGTGGCAGCTTCTGAGACTGTGCCTGATGAAGATTTGCAAACTTTGGGGATCAGGGAGCTGGCAGTTGCTTGCCAAAATACGACATGCGCTGGTCTTCAGCACCCCCCTGGTGGATGTCTCTGCCATGTGCTGGATTGCAACACTGCCCTCTGTGTGTGTTTGTGTGTCTGCAGGGCCTCAACAAGCGCCCGCCCCCGCTCTCACCGCTGACCCTGTCCTGGTGGCTCAGCTGGCCTCCATGGGCTTCAGTGAGGCAGCATGCACGCGGGCTGCGCTGGCTGTGAAGAACGCAGGCCCTGAGGCGGCCATGGAATGGGTGCTGGCTCACATGGAAGATCCTGACATCAATGCACCCCTGGGTATGGACGCGATCATGGCCATGCGCATGTCTGCATGTGTATGTGCGCGCAGGTGCATGCGTGCGCGCGCGTGTGTGCGTATGTGTGTGTCCGTGTATGTATATGTGTGTGTGCGCGTGCGTGTGCACTTGTTAGCATGTATGTGAGTGCCTCCCTTTTGCTCCTAAGCAGCCTTGAAGATTGGTGCTGCAACCTTCCTTGCAGTCCTGCCTGTTTGCTTGTAAATTTCCAATTCCCATTGTATCCACATTGTCCCCACTCCTGTTGCATGCTTGTGTTTCTCTTGAATTCCCGATGCCATCGTTTCCTCATCGTCCTCACTCCTGCATGACCTTGCAGAACCTGCCTCTTCTGCCGCATCTGGAGGTGCCGTGAGTGAAGAGGCTTTGTCCACCCTGTCAGGCATGGGCTTCACCTCCAAGCAGGCAGAGAAAGCACTCAAGGTGAAGTGCAGTTTGTGTTCCGTCAGAATGAGTGCTGTCAAGGAAAAGATTAAGGAAGGAAGACTGCGCCAATCACAAGGCCAAGTGAGCGCAGGATTGCTTCCCTAAGTAGCAAGCTAGCTAAGGTCTCATCAAGCAAGGCAAGCGAGGGGCCTGTAGCCATGCACAAGCCACTGGGCTGCCACTCTGGGAGTCCTAGCCGCCTTGCCCCCATCGCGCTCCAAAGTCATGGCTACTTTTGGTTGCTTGCATGCCCCCATGACCCTGATCAAAACCTAGCTGGTCCGCGCCTCTGAGCCCCTGAATGCCTGATGAAGGCAGGCAGGTCAAAGGAGGGCATTCTCCTGGCTCCTTTTCTCTAGGCATGCTACAAGAGGGTGAAAGAGCGCGGAGAAGGGGTGGATGCTCAGAACCCTGAGCAACAAGCATGCTTCTGTGAAGAATCTGAGCATGCTTTTTGGTCAGAATTGTCATAGAAGCTTGCAATTGCCATGTTTCATGTGAATAGGTGGAGGGACCAAAGGAGAATGGTGCAAGGCAGGGCTGAGCTCTTCAGGGAGCATCTCCCTGCAGGATTTTCCTTAGTAACTCCAAATGTACCATGATTTCCTGAATATTAGCCCTTGCATCAGCATCCTAACTCAGCAACTTGGCCGAAAGAGGTCAGGTTTTCCCAGGGTTGGGTCATACGCGAAAACGCGTTTGCACACATATTCTAAAAAATCACGTTTCAAACGCGTATGCTAAAAATGGCTGTTTGCCATACGTCGAAAAATACGTCTGCAGCGGTGCTTCGCGTGCCCGCCCTGAGGATATCATTTCAATATCAATGCTTCCTTTCAACAATTACAACATGCTGTGCCCCAGCCTTCTACTCTGCATCGTCCTCATCGCCTGTGAACCACTCATCCCCCTCGCTGCTGGACCCCTCCTGCCCCATCTCCTCCTTCTCCTCCATCCAAGGCTGAACCTTCCCCAGCTGCTGCAGGTCCTGGGTGCGCTTGAGCAGGTGCAGGTTGCTGTACAGCCACAGCTTGTGCTTGCACAGCTTGCACTCGTACTTCACCCCCTTGCTCTCCCCTTCTGCATCATCCTCAGGCTCTGGCACTGTGACATAATCCCACTCAAGACCCTTTTCTTTGGGCATGTTTAATGTACATGGCCATTGGGGGCCGGGGGGGTTGGTTGGGACCCCCCTCAGAGGGCCCCAACCACCCAAGACCCCCCGCCCCAAAATGGCCCTCTAAAATCACGTATTTTAGTTTCGCACGCGTATTTAAAACGTTTAAACGCGTACGGCTCCTCCCAAGACCGCGTATGACCCAACCCTGGGTTTTCCACACAATCACAAGTCAAAGCCACATTCCTCCCGGGTTTGGCCGGCAGGTTGTTTGAAGGCAAACAACCAGCAGAAGAGCTTGAATGACAGTGACAGCACAAGCTCCTCCTCCTCAAGACTGCTGGGGTCAACAAAACAATGTGTGCTTGCAAGAGATTCTGAAAGTGCCTGGCGCATCGTTTGTATAACAGGAACTCCTGCTGCCCCAGAACTCTGCAACATTTTGCTTGTGAGAAGAAGCGGGTAGAAAGGCATGTGCTGTTTAAGAGAACCACTGGTACATACCTCGGCCAGGATGAGATGAAAGGGAGGATTTCAGGGGTGTCTGGGGGTCCCCGTCCTGATCTTGTACCGTTCTCATTGTATTTCACCCTATTCGCCGCCTTGTCTTCCCTCCTCTGATCTACTCTCTTATGACCCCACCGTTATTTCTTGCTGGTCTGCAAAGACTGGGGCATTAAAGAATGCATGTGCACAACCACTTTGTTTGCTCAAATGAGTGTTCATCCAAGCCCGCACGCGACATGCTGCATGCATGCAGGCTTGTGATGGGAACGTAGAGCGTGCAGTGGACTGGCTGTTCAGCCATGCAGACGACCCAATGGAGGATGAGGAGCCCCAGCAGGGCGCAGCACAGCCTGCCCCAGCAGGTGGGCACGTTTCCACGGCCGGAAGGGCACATGCGCCAGCTTGTGCTGTGCGACGGTTCTGCGTTGTGCCAGGATGTGCTCCCATGTGCTAGTTGACATGGAAAGGCTGCAGATGCACTACTTGCTCAGTGCTCATGCTGTCCCACCTCTTGGGAGGCTAGGTCTGGTTGAACTGTCAAGGATCCAAAGTAAACGTAACTCTGCAACTCTTGTGATAGTCCACTGCCCAATTCCCCATTCTCCTGTGCTACCTATCTTCTTTATGGCCTGTGTAAGACTCAGCGCCTGCTTTCTGCTTTTCGGACCCCTGAAATCTACCCTGTACAGCTGCACACGCTCCCCACATCACGACGTGCCCTCCGTAGACCTTCCTGTTGTACTCTCTTATTCTGCAGTTGTGGATGGTCCAGGGGAGTACGAGCTGGTGGGATTTGTCAGCCACATGGGCAGCAACACAGCTTGTGGCCACTATGTTGCCCATATCCGTGTCGATGGCAGGTGCGTTTGTAGGAGTGGTGCAGAGGACGGGGACATATGCATGCCGGATGTATAGAAGCTGGATTTATTTCTCAAGATTTCGACATCTGCTCTTGAAGTTGAGAAAGCAGCAAGGATGGCAGGGCCTGCCACTAAGCACTGAGCATTTGCGCACATACATGAAGCATGTGACACGATGTTGGACGACAGAAGGTCAGGCATTGCTTGTGCCAGCCAAGGATGGAGGGTTTTTTGTCTTATACTTTGATTGTTCCTGGCAAAGGTCCTGTCATGGGGGCATTGCCCCTTCTGTCCAAATGCCTCCGTATTACTGTTTTCGTTCACACTCAGCTAACGCCCACCCAGCACGCTTATCACCCTGGAAAGCCTTGAGGCTTAGGCTAACCTCCCAAGCAAATGTGCTAGGCAGCTTTGCAGCATTAGTGGTGCATGTAAGGCAATGGGGCTCATCTCCCTCCGCGACAGTAGGCAGGAATTGACGGGGCCAGCCAGCTCGCGTCCAGGCTTGAAAATCCGCATACTAACCAATCACTGGTTTTGGCAAGCAAAAGTTTTGACCATATGTTGGCTGGCTACCAAATACGGTGCAGCAAACTTGAAGGAGCAACTTCCATCCAAGCTTCCATGAGCTCTGACTTTTGTCTGTGCTGGCATGTTTCAAATGTGTGTCATTGCCGATTCTTAGGCGTGTGGGGTGGCCTGATCCACTCCTTGAGTCCACGTGCAGGTAGACTTGCTTGTCCCTGAGTTAATGGGTACCATAAAGGAACTATGTCAATGCGCAGCAGCACTGTTTTTTGGCCCTCCGCAGTAACTGCATACATGTAAAATAAATTTCAGTTTTCACGGTGTTTGGTTGTGGAAATAATTGTTTAAATCATGTCAGACAGCCAGGGGTGGTGAGTGGCCTGGAGTGCCCCTCTCCCCATTACTTCTGCTGGTGCAGCAGCCCCCCGCAACACCCCGCTCCTTACAGTAGCCTCCTCAGCAGTGCCCTTCCAAATACCTGCAGGGCGCTATCAGCGTATATGTTTTTGTATGTATGTGTTTGGTGTGCGCAGTTGTGTAAATGTTTTTTGTGATGTGTGGTTGATGCGCAAGTGCAAAAGATGTCTTATTTTGGGGATGCACAATGAGTACATTCTCTACTGTGTTTGCATAGCTAATTGGGTTTGACAATGTATTCTTTGGCAAGATTTGCGATGGGAGTTGAGAGGTGAAGCTTTGTGAGTTTGCTCTTGGGGTAAGGGAGCAGGCTACCCTGCCTTAGCGACTGGACTGCATTCTGACTCATGATCTGCTTGTGTTGCCCATGGTTTGGGGCATGTACTTCAGACAAAGGGGTAGCTTGGGCTCTTTCATTAATTTTATGTGTCCAGATCATTTCTTGAATCATCCATTCTCCTAATTTACTCTTAGACCTGTGAAGCAATACATGTGATCGGATGCATGGCACACGCCTGCATTGTGGGCCACACCGGGCCTGTATTCCCGCAATTACAGGCCAAATGGTCTGTACAGAGCCTGGTACGGACCTATGCATATATATGTCTATATGCATAGGTCTATGCACTGCATCTTCATCATCCTAAGTGTTAATTCTGGATCTGCCAATCTTCCAGGTGCGGCTGCAAGGCTTCTCACTTGTTCTTGCAGCTTTTGACAGGAAGGCTCATGATGGTCTCCTTTTGGCCTCTGATTCCATGTTCTTGCATGCTTGACCCACTCACATGCAGGTGGGTGATCTACAATGACGAGAAGGTTGCAGAGTCAGAGCACCCGCCTCTGGACTTGGGATACATGTATATGTTCAAGCAAATTGATGTGTGAATGCCCGGCCGGACATGCAGGGAGTGCAAAAACACTTGAATGCAATCGGGGTTACTCTGTTTTTTCTTCCGACTGTGCAAATATGCAACAAAAGTGGAAAAGCTGCAAAATTGTTTGGGAGAGAAATATCTTGTATACCAATGTCAGATGCAAGTAGCAACAGCCTTAGGTGCATGCCATCCTACCGCCTCGAGCAGTATTTATACATTAATTCTTTTCTGCTTATGCATTCACGAAGTACTTTTCAACTTCTGCTCTTCTGTTACGAGCCCCCAGCGCCACAAAGAATAGCTGCCAGGTGATGCTAGCAACCTCCTGGAAACAAGAAGGAAACATCACTTAGGCAGAGGAAACTCCCCCTAAATCGATTGAAGAAAAGGAGACATGTCGCCTTAAAGAAACCGTGAGTCTCCTCCACCAGAAAGCAACAGAATAGAAAGGGCTGGTGGGGATGTGGATCCAGAACCTGTCTGTGACAGGTATCCTTGCGTTCAGTGGCACGCTCATGATAATAAGCACTGCTTTGGCACTTTTTTTCCACCTTCCTGATGCCTACCTCTACTATTCCTTGCTTCTTCCTGGTGAAAATGACTCACGGCTCTTCAAGTCAGTGGGTCGACATAGGTTGGCTGGTGTTCACGTTGCCAATGTAACTTAACTGTTCCTTCCAGTCTTTCTTTCCACTGGGGCAAAGAGAGCATGGTAGGAAGGGTGCAGGAAGAATGGAAGAGATTGGTCGCAACAGCTGGAACTGAGTGCCATGGTATATGGAAGGGAAGGGAATGGTATATGGGTTTACATGGGTGCCATGGTATGGAGTCTGCTGAAGAAAATGGAAGCCAGAGATTGACCTGGAGCTAAGTGATGATGTAAGTTGCTCTGCTGCCTGCTGCGTTTTCCTGTTCAGGGGGAATGCTTTGATACTGGCAGACTTTGCCGTCGGACGTGCTCTTGCAAACATTGAATTAGGATAGGATAGGGTTGCATAGCTGTACCTGCCTACAAGGGCATCTTAGCTGAAGCAAAAGGTGCCTGTAACCAAACCAAATTAACCTTTTACAAATATCAAGATTGGTTTAGCAATGGCTAACCTACAGAATTTTGGTGAGACCCTTGATAGAAAAGAAAACGTAGGCAGAGGAAACTCTCCCTACATCAATTAAGGAAAAGGAGACACATTGGCTCAGGAGAGCCGTGAGTCTCCTCCACCACAAAGCTACAAGGAAGAAAAAGCTAATGTGGATCTGGAGGGTTACTGGAAGCACCCGGCTCCAGAACCTGGCTGTGGGAAGCATAACTGTTTTCCATAGCACGTCTAGTGGTTACAACTTGTAGCTTGAAGCTAGTTTGCATACTGAACAGAATGTGCATGGAGTTTTTTAGCAACTTTATTGGCTCGTTGATGGTCCAATCCAAGTTGTTTAATCTGATTCAGGATATGATCAGTATAGCAGGTCCCACCGACACCCAGAAGTATAGTGTGGGGAGTCACGACTTTAGCACTAACGAGTTTGCAGGGGTCAGCATGTTGCCGCTGTGCCGCCTCCAACTGTTGTCCATATCTTCATAGTACTTGATTTCAATCAAGTGCACATGCCGCTGGTTTACATGGAGTTGGTGGGGCTGTCTCACGCGGTTTGCTCGTGTGGTCCTCTGTGTTGGGTTGTGTCTGCTGCGTAACGCATGATGGTGTGAGCAGGAGGTAGAAGGAGAAGAAGTGGGTTTGGCTTTATAGGGAGTAATCAGTATAGCATCAGGACGGCTGGAGGTGAGTCTAGATCTCTTAGAATTTTTTCTTGGAAAGAGGTAAGGGGGTATAATTCTGTTTGATGCATGTGCAGGGATTTGGAGGTTGTGTTGCGCCAACCTATCACCACTCCCTATGTCCATGTTCACCAAGCCTGCCCCCCAAGGGCTTTTGCTAAGAGCTTTTATGATCATTCTTCCAGCAGCAGTGTGGCGTTCAGTTTTCATGCTGGAGATGATATGATTTTGGCAGCCTGAAAGCAAGTGGAGTGCGCTGTCTAATTGATGACAGCCTGGGAGAGGGCATAGTGGGTCAGTAGACCTTTTAAAGTGAACCGCATGTTTTTGGTTTTAGAGGGTGCCCGTGCGATACTGTAAAATGGTGCGCTTCATAGGTGAGGATATACAAGGCATATTCCTAAAGGCATTGCTGATTTTCTAGTAAACATGAGGTAATAAGCTCTGATAATAAGAGTAGTAGCCTGTTTTTGGGTTGGCATATCCAAGTCTGTGTTTTGTATGCATATGAGACTTGAGAGCATTTTGAAGATTGGGGAGGTAGGTGATTTTAGGATTGGGTGCAGGAGCTGTGGATGTGCCAGAGGTGTGTTCTTTATTTTCCTCCTTGGCTAACCAAAATAAGTGAGAAAATGGATTTCCGCCGGGACCTGCGCCAGGAATTCCAGTATCAGCCGCACTATTATTGGCTTGGCTTCCTTGATAATTTGCAATAGCATCTGCGCATTTGTTGCCAGCAATGCCAGCATGAGATTTAACTTTGTACACATATGTGCTGGCTTGCGAGTTGCTAATGAGAGTAGATATGGTTTTTAGTACATCCCCTTGAATGTGCTCCAATCCCCAGGTCTGCTCTCTCCGTCAAAAGTATGCCTCACTTTTTGAGCACAACTTCTCTTTCCTACACCTCCACATCTCCCACAGGATGTCCTGTCTAGGCACCATTCACCATGTGAATTCCCAGGATATCAATACTTTTCTAAACCAGGATAACAACAAACTTCCTTTTTTCCTTCATGACCTCATGTGTATTTATGAACAGGCTAGCAGTCAAACGTCTTGACTGAGGCCTTTTTTCCCTTGTAACCCTTGTACATCCCCTTGAATGTGTTGATTGTGCTTCTCAGGATATATAAGTTGTTTACGTATTTGATGAAGAGAGGTGAGACTGTCTGAAGCAATGTGTGAGTAAGAGTGCATGATGGCAGCAGCAATTGCTGCTAATTCAGCTCGACATATGGTGTTGGTGATTCCAGCACCGTTGGGCTCGACAAATTTTTTGCTGTCTGTAAGAGGGCAGTAAACACCTGCTCCAATCTCTTGTTTGCCATTTTGGAAATGACAGCTGCCATCAGTGTACGCCCATGTTCTCCAGTTGGGGACTTTGAGCATGAGGGTTGGACTAGATTGTTTATGGATTGAGAATTCTTCCTGATTCCCTATGTTTGGATAGGTTGGATTTCTATATATTTGTTGTTTGTCGGAAGGGAGGCGTTGGCATTTTTTGAATCCAGGCATGTCGGCATGCAATGTGTTGAGAGTAGGATGGTTGCCAACACTGCGCAGTTGCCAGTTGACTTCTGGTATAGCCGAAGCCAGGCCTTGCAGCCAATCTGGGTTGTGGTTGTTTAAATGGATCCTTGCAGCTGTGTTCCAGACTGCAATAATTTGTGGGTCCCAGGTGTGCTGAGAAAGGGGTATTTCCTGGTTGATGGAGGATTGTAGATCATTGTAGCAAAGTTGGTACGAGCGATGGTTCCAACTTCACAACAGAGATGTGGATAGGCAGTGATGAGTTTGGAATAGGGATTAGCTACCATGTATTGTCCCCATACAGGGAGGAACATGAAAGTAGCAGTGGCCTCTGTGTCAAGAATGGCTGAGTAGATAGCATGGCGTAAGGTCTGAGTCATAGCTTCCTCGGTGTAAATGGGATGGCAGACAGAGAAACCTGAAAATCTGGATGAGAAGGAGTTATGATGGGCACCAAAGAGAGTGTCTCTGGGGTCAATGCTCCAATAGTGTTGGTATTGTGGGTTATGGTCCAGCGGGGAGGCCATTTTTTCTTGGTTTACCAGGGCCCATTTTTTAAGGGCAGTATGGGTGTGGGTGGGCAGGGCCCGTGTGAAAGAGTCAAAGAGTCTTTAATTGTTTTGCTAGCGTACTTGTTTTCTAGCGTAGTTTTGCAAGCAAGGAGCCCCTGCAGCTCAGATGCCAGACTAGCAGGAGCAGGTATTATTGCTTCATGCAAGCCTACAAGCTTGGCCCTATAAAGCCCTGTAAAGGATTTGAAATCGGCTAGGGGTTATCATTCCAATACATTTACCTTGCGTGTTGTAAATGCAGGCCATGTACGATTTGTAAATTTCGTTGGAAGGATAAGGGGAGGTGGAGTTTGAGTGTGGGGGATTTGTGATCCAGTGTCTAGTGGTGTTTGAGTAGGGTTTTGTCCGGAACCCTTAGCTTGCTAGTAAGGAAGATTCCCTTAAGGCACGCGGCCTCTTGGCTGGCGTAGACTTTCTTTTTTGCCTCTCAATCATCCCAAATCTCTGGCTGATCGGTTACTGGTTAGACATGCACATCCAGCTTTCACAAGCTTAGCAACAAACAAACTAGACAAGTTTCTACAGTTTACGGGAAAAGAAGGCATTCAGTTAAAAAGGAAAAAGAAAAGTTCACTCAACAGAGGATTAAGGTAAGGAAAGATTACAGTGCTATATCCACCAACAACAGCAACTGACCGGAAACACCGAGGCCTGCAGCCAGACCTGGCCAGAAAATGCTCAACTCACAAAACTTGGGTTGGGAAGAAAAGATAACAAATCATTGCAACGTTTGTGGTTTAAAAAAGTGTAAGCTTGTTGTTGTTCTGATTAATGAAGGGAAACATATCATATGACTGTACATGATGAAAGGTAGGCAAGCAAGGGGCCTCCTTACTGAGCCACCTGAGGAGGAGGGGCGGAATAAGGGAGGAAAAGGCCAGAGAACAAGGGAGCATACTTTAGCCGAAAAGAGCAGACCTTGGGATGGGTGCATTTGAAAATTTGAGGTGAAATTTTGAGGACAGGTTTCTCCTACCTGTGATCTCTGTCATGCCCAAAATGATGTGCAGCCTGCATCTTGAGGATGAACAACATGTTTTTTTTAATGCACTCACCCCCAGGTCTGTTCTCTTCGGCTTAATTGTGCTTCCTTGTTCTCTGGCCCTCTACTCCCTCTCTCCCACCCTTCTTCTCAGGTGGCTCCTTATCTGCCTGCCATCAACCATGTACAGTCTTATGATATTTTTTCCTTCCAGACTTGGCAAGCGTAGTCTTCCTTTCTTTCTTTCCTTCATGAATCAGGACGACAACAAGCTATATCCTTTCTTACATTAACTCCTTTTTATTTAATAAATAATGAATTGGTGAAATGTCAAGCATTCTTTGCCCTGCCTTTTGACCACGATGTTTCTTTTCCTATCCGGCTGCCGGGGTACTTGCATCTGGATTTGTCTCACATGTCATGCAAAATGTTAGCAGATTCAGGTTCAGAGCTCACACTTTCGAATGTGGAAACTGCGTCTTGGGAGGATGGGATTTCTCCTCTGTGTGATCGATGCTGATGCGGGCAAATTCAAGATGAGGCCCATGTACTTTTCATGTGTAGGTATGAGGGGCTATGTGCTTTAAGGCGAATATAATAATATAATATACTACAAGCTATTTTGGACTTCATCTGGTGATTCTTCACGTGCACAACCTTGCTTAAGCAAGCTTGCACCAACAACTTGGTGTCCAGGCTGTACCTAATCTCCGAACAGAAGCTGCTGAATTGTCAGCCCATGCATCTCAGTCGTTTTGTTGTGGACCTCAGGACCAGGCATCTATAATATTGGGCGCCTTTTTCCAGCACACGCCCCAAAGAGCGCAACAGTAAATGCTTGACCTATCACCAGTGGAGCGCTCCTCCTACAAACGGGGCCTTGGTTATGCATTCTCCCTACAGTCTCCCCAAATACAAGTTCCTTGACCTCCCCCATGATGTCATTCGCAGCGCGGCTCGATTTAGACTCCGTGTTCACACCCTTTGCTATGAGACAGCAACTTGGAATCACAGGTCTTCCCCAAACTGTGACCTTTGTGAGGCTGATGATGATGTCCAGGATGAACAACATGTCCTCTCTGATTGCACACATCCCCAGGTGGTCTCTTTCCGCAGGAAGGTGTGCATGCTTGCACATGGTGCAAAGGTGTGCACGCTTGCACATGGTGTGCATCATAGACAGTTTGTGCAAACTTGACAGCAGTTGTGTGGTCATTCTTGTTTAGGGTGCAATCCTGCTCATTGTGGCTATGAACCTGCATTTGAGTGTACACCAGGATTTCAGGGTTCCTGCACTTGGTTTCTGGATATCTAAAATCTCGAGTCAATCATTTCATGAGCTTTCCTTTCAAGACCCTTGTGCCTTTTTCCAGCTGTGTTAGTACCTGGAGAACCTACACATTTTCTGTGGTATTTTGAGCGCATGTTTCTCTCAGCAGTTGAGGAGCTGAAGAGCACGCTGTGTGTTAAGCGTACCACTACAAACTGGGCTGTCCTGAGGGAGTGTGGTCATGAGCCGCTTCAGTTTTACTGGTTTAGGTCTGTTGTCAAAATGTATAATAGCATGCTGAGGTCTAACAGTGAGACATTGAGAAGAGTGTTGAAAGCAGATTGGAATATTCATTCGCGTGAGCCAGCCTGCTGGACTGCTCAAGTTTTATATGCTTTTCAAGGCTTACGGCGCTGTGATTCCTTTGTGCAAGCTCTGCGGCAGGGCACTCCTATCCCTATTAAAGAGTTTACTGATGACCTCAGACACAGGCTGCGGGCAGTGTGGAGAGATGTTGAGGGAGTGAACCCGCGGGACACATATAGTAAGCTGGCAACTTACCAGTCTCTTTTTGCAGTGCCTTTTGACCATAACGTGCGTGCCCCTGCCCGTTTACCAAGGCACATGCATTTGGATTTGTCTCCACATGTCATGACGAATGTTAGCCGTTTCAGACTTAGGGCACACACACTGAAGGTGGAGACAGCAGCTTGGGATACTCGGAACACTCTTTTGTGTGATCGCTGTTCTTGTGATGAGATTCAAGATGAGGCTCATGCCCTTTTGGTGTGCAGAGACGCAGATGTTTGTGCTTTGAGAAGAAAGTACGCTTACCTGTTCAACTGTTTCTCTGGTGATTTTTCAATGGAGCAACCATTTTTACAACAAGCCAGTGTCCAGGATGCTTCTGATTTCCTCTTGCAACACAACAACAAGCTTTTTTCGTTTGTTTCTGAGCTTATGGACATTATGTTGGCTGGCGAGGACCAGTCACAGGCCGATCAGCCGAACAGTCTGGCTGAAGGTCCCCCTGTGTAAATCTAAATCTTTGTGTGATCGCTGTTCTTGTGATGAGATTCAAGATGAGGCTCATGCCCTTTTGGTGTGCAGAGATGCAGATGTTTGTGCTTTGAGAAGAAAGTACGCTTACCTGTTCAACTGTTTATCTGGTGATTTTTCAATGGAGCACCCCTTTTTACAACAAGTCAGTGTCCAGGATGTTTCTGATTTCCTCTTGCAACACAACAGCAAGCTTTCTTCGTTTGTTTCTGAGCTTATGGACATTATGTTGGCTGGCGAGGACCAGTCACAGGCCGATCAGCCGAACAGTCTGGCTGAAGGTCCCCCCGTGTAAATCTAAATCTCCCATTGTAATAGGTTAACCTCTTAATCTCCTATTCAATGTTCGTAATCTAATATAATATTCTTTTTCATGAACAGGCTAGCAGTAATTCGTTTTGACTGGAGGCCTTCTTTTTCCTGTGACCTGTACGCGGATACAGCTACGTAACCTTACCTCGCCTTGCAATTCCACGTGCCTGATTTTGAGACAAAAGTGAATCATAGCAATGCCACTATTTAACAGCTGTTTACCACAGATCCCTTAAAACTTATCCTTTTTTTCAGCCTAGCAATCAGGCATTTTGGTTGATGGCTCTTTGCCAATGTAGACCCTGGAGGTTATAATCTAAGAGCAACACTCAATGAATGTGTGCATATGAAAGAAGAATAGCAAAGGAAGATGCCAAATTGTGGCTTGCATCCTTAGAAAGCGCAGCCTGCAGAGCCCTGGCGCCATTATTTACAACATGACACACTATAATTGAGCAATTAAAGTTCCGAAATACCAACAAGCAGCATGGAAACCCAAACAGAATCATACAGTGGGATCATTGTAATATGGTGAATCACATTTCCTCAAAAAGCTTAATTTCTTTTCCAGCTACACAATCTACAATGCTGGAGCCGTATCCACCCGTCTGAGGAAAATTTCGGTAGAACCCATCCGAGACACAAGAAACATTAGTGTACAGTGCAAGACAGCTCCAATCCTCCAACCTTAGCATACTTTTCCCTTGTCCGCTCACTTGCCGGTGATCTTGCTCTTCAGCTCCTCAACATCCTTAATCAGCTCCTCGCGGCTGCCCTGCAAGCATGTCAGCATTGTCAGTCTGAGTTTATTCATCAGTATGGTACGACATGCCCAAAAAATATGAAGTAGCCCTTCAGGTAATATCAAGATCACGTAATTTTTGCGAAATTTCCACTAGAAGCTCAGCTCCAAGCCCTGAGGCAAAAAAGGGGGCAATTTTGACAGCCTGTAGTAAAAACACGATCTTTACAAAATATAGGCCATATATAGCAATGAACAGGATGGGAGGAAGCAGCCACCTTGCCTTGGTAGTAGGTGCGCCCATTTTAAGGCCATGAGCTACCTGCTAAAGCACACAGGTATGGCAACAAGACCGGCTATTGCCTGGACCATACCAAACCTGTTGCCTAGCAGAAATCTGCTCCATACATCTCACCCCTGGGTTGCAGCTGCACCATTCTTATCAGCACACTGATTCAAAACAAAGAATTCCAGACATGAGCTCCGTGGGCGTACTTGTGTGTGTATGTGTTACAAGCCGTTGCCAGAAATATGAGTCCCAAGGTCAAGGCACAGCGGCGCGCGTGGCACTTAAGTTTATACCCAGGAGTCATCTCTGGACCCTAAAATTATCATAGAAGCTCTCTGGAACCTCACAAGCGCCACAGCAAATGTGACACTTGCCCCCGTTTGCACCTCGTCTCCATCTAGCTTAAGTATTTGAAATAATTTTTAATTAACTAGAGCATGTAAAATAGTACAAGAGCATTCTTGCTGTGGTTCCAGATGCAGCGAGAGCGGCTAAGAATCTGCAAGGCCCAAAAAACAGTCACAGCCTCAATAAAGCCACATGGCCAAGGGCCTGGGAACACAAACTTCCTCTCTGCTGACTTGACTGTGGCATTTGTGCAGCTTAAGCTGAATACAGCAGGCATAATGCAAAGTACTCCTGCAAAGAGGAAAACATTTTACTAGGTATCCTCATAAACATCGTAACATAGACACAGATGACCCATTAATCCTCCCTGGGATCCACAAAACCCTACAAAACTCACATTTGGGTCAGAATCAAAAACCAGAAAATTCATCGCACGATATTGCGTCAATGGTCATGTGATACATCTTTTGCCATGTTACGTAGTACCCCTTTCATTACCCAAATAATGGCGTGTTCGTTCAATACTTGACATATGTCAACCTCCTTGTTCCTGGGAGTAAGTTGGCTTAGAGCGAGAAAAATGCGCCAGAACGTTCTAAACGCAACCCTGGGCATTGTGAGCCTGTACGCACTGTAGGCCTTGATCCAGTGCAGCCGAGGCAGAGGGTAGAATGACATTAGTGGACACACCCTTGACGTTCCTTTCATCTCATGCTTAATCCATACAACCACAAAGCAATAGCAGTCACAGCAAGCAAAAGAGGCATGCCAACTCATGATGCCAATGGTCGGACTCAGCAGCAGAGCAGAGGTCCCTGGCAACATCTGCTCAAGCACAGGTCACTAGTGGCCCTTTCTTCAAAACCTTGCATCAAAGTATTTGGGGCATCGCTTGCATATTGCATCAGCACCACAGAGGTACCACAGCTGCTGAATACTGGGTGCTGCGTAAGCTTCTGAAAAGGTTTGTCTCTCCAGGGCAACCAATCCTTGCATGAAGTTGATGGAACCACCAAGCTGCTAGCTGGCTGTGCATTGTAAGCTTCCTCTGCAAATCCTCGCAAGGATCTCCAGCAGTACATGCCAAGTGCACAAGCTAACACACGCTAGGGGACCAGTGCCATAACTGATACACAAGGTATACTTCGGCTTAGCTGCCCTCAAAGGCAGGTTCAGCTATGTAACCCTTTCCTCAAGGAAGCCATATGAACTGGCTCAATGTGGGAGTCCTACAAGCAGGACCTGCACACTGGTTCTATCTGTTAAAAAAAGTATCAATTGCGGAGGGCACACTTTTCGATGTCTCACATCACAAAGCACAAGCAGACTCTTGTTACCTGGAAAAGCAGGTACCGGTAGGTGAACCATGTGCTGTAGCCCAAGCCGATGAATTCAAACAATTTTGGGAGCTGCAAGGGGAGCAAGTGAGCAAAGACTGGCGTTAGATGGACACCTTTTCAGCAAAGTATTGGGTCAGTAGGGATTATGAGCGTAAGGAGCTGATCGTGTGACAAGGGGACAGAAACACGAGTGTGTGTGTAGCCAGCAACAAAAGGGCTTTGTTGGAGTCCTGTGCTGCTGTGACTGTGTCTGCCAGGCACCAGAGACCGACCATTTGTTGAGACAGAGGAGATTCAGTTTTTTAAAAGAGCTGACACCCCACTCTTGCCACTGATGCTTTCTGACGCACATTGGTATCCATAGTGTTGATGGGAGTTGAAGTGCCAAGTGATTACATTTGGCACACACACCTTCTACAAGAAGAAAAGCTCGTGCATGCATGCGTGTGTGCATGTGTGTGTGTGTACATGTGCATGCATGCATGCATGCGCCAGTAAGGCTTGCATGTATGCATGCCTTGACATGTCCAGTACACATTGAAAAACAATACATGTTCCAACATTCATACATTTATTTGTTTGAGATTTATCTTGTCGATGGCTCACAGATGGCAGATTAACCGATTGATGACCAGATTCGCGCACAGCAGCCATGTGTCAAGTACCTTTGTTGCAGACGTGCAGGAATGTCTTCTATGCTTGCATGCATGTCAAACATCCTGAGCATCCAGCAGGCCAACCAGTGTGCTAGCATGTGCAAGCGCAATGGATTGAGGGGATGGAGAGCCCAGATTGAAAAGGGATTTCCCACTTCCTCGGCATGATATACTGATGCATGCAATGCTCACGCCTCGATGATTGCTGTGCAAAATGTATCATGCTATCTTTGGCATGCTTGTTTGCGACACACAGCATGCGTGCAAGATTTTGTGCGCGTGTTTGCATGTGTGTGTGTGTGCGTGCATGTGTGTTCGCATGTGTGTTTGCGTGTGTTTGCGTGTGTGTGTGTTTGCGTGTGTTTGCGTGTGTTTGCGTGTGTTTGCGTGTGTGTGTGTGTGTGTGTGTGTGTGTGTGTGTGTGTGCGTGTGCGTGCGTGTGTGTATTCTTGTGTGCGTCATATGTGACGGGATGTGCTCATACCTGATTCAAGTGCATGCATCTGGTACACCATGCAGGTCTTCTCAATGCTTCATACACAGGGGAGGGTCTCAAGGGATGCTCCTATCTGAGTATGTGAAGGGTCTCCACGAACTCACCAGGGGGACGTGGTTGATAGCACTGATGATGGTGGCGGTCAGCCACAGGCCGAACACACCCCCGGTGGCGTACAGGGCAACCTGAGGCTTGTTCTCGATGGCATCCCATTGTGCTTGCAAGTCCTGCGTTTCGAGAGGAGCGGGGGGGAGGAGGCTTCTCCCACCTTGTTGTTGCGTGTGCCAACAAAGCCATCAATTGACGGCCACCGGCCGCGCAGGCAGTGCTTGCTGGATCCGTCGGGCTGAGGCCTGCATCTAGGAAGGACAAGAGCAGTTCTCACCCCCGTTCCCCCCCGGTACTCACCTTGATCATCTTGTCGCTATCAAACTCGTCGCTCTTCTTCTCGCTCTCGGCACGCATCAGCACGCGCCGCTGGATATGGGGGATGTGTGTACGGGTGGTGTTGGGCAACAACTGAACTGATGTCAGGGAGTGAGCTCCTCTCAATCGCAACACCAATGACTACTCCCTCGCTCACCTGCGGAGCGATGGCTGTAAGCCTGGGTGCTCCCAGCCTTGGGCCCATGGTCCTGGGGCTGCACACTGCCTGGCTACCCCGGCATGCAACTCTTTGAGCGCAAGCAGACTTCTGCATCATCATCATCGTCACAAGGCTGGGGAAAGTACGTCAAAATTGGACTAGTTTTAATATCAATGAGTCAGACGATCTCGCGATTCAAAAGGAGAAGTTTGACTCTGAATTGCGTTTGTCTCTCAGCTTTGAATGACCTGTCATGGAGCGGACTTATACCATCAATATCATCTCTACCCATTAGAAATAATTCCATGTTTGTTGCTCATTCTGGAAAAGAATCCAGGAAAAGAAGCCATCTATATCCGAAAACCGTATGACCCCCACCAGTCAGAGAAAGACGAGAAGTCTGTCTGGAAAACCCTGCACCACCCAAGGACAAAGAACCAGACACACCCACCCACGCGTCCTAAACAGAGAGCACAAGTCCCCAACCCGCCAAAGTCAGAGGAGCAGAGCTAGCCACCAGAACAGCCTGACCTGTGCGATGCACTGCCTTAGCAGCACATCAGGACAAGGAAAAAAACGCAGGCAAACTCTCCCCACGTTAATCAAGGAAAAGGAGACACATTGGCCCAGAAGAGCCTCGAGTTCCCTCTGCCACAAAGCTACAAAGTAAAAGTGCGAGTTTACCTTGACAAGCACAAGCAAAGCTTTTGTTGAACAGCGTATTTGGGTATTTGGAGTGTTCGGATTCTGTTCTGTATACCCACAAGCTTGTTACCACTAGGCGTGCTAGTGGAAACAACAATACTTCTCACAGCCAAGTTCTGGAGCCGAAGTGCTTCCAGTAACCCTCCAGATTCCCATTAACACTTTCTGTGCTGTAGCCTTGCGGTGGAGGGGACTAAAGGCTCTTTTGGGCCAATGTGTCTCCGTTTCCTTATTTGCCAAATAGCAGTGCTTAAGGGAAAGTTTCCTCTGCCTACGCAGTTTTCCTTTTTCTTTCTTGATGTGAGGGGATACGTGCCTTACCACAAAAATAGTTTGAGCTGTGTAGCAGTGATTTTTCTTTTGAAAAGGGTTACATAGCTGTACATGCCTTCAAGGGTAGCTTAGCTGAAGCAAAAAAGGTGCTAGCAACCAAACCGGTCCGATCTTGAAAACAACTTGAAGTGTAAAAAAGATAACATTCACAGCATTTCAGGCTTGCCGATACAGATTTTTCTTTTGTACAACCTTTCTTGCACCAGCAAGTGAGCGTCCAAGCTGTGTACTCAATTTCCTCTCGCAATACAACAAAAACTTTTCTTTTTTATATCTGAGCTCTTTGCTGTTGGCTGGCGTGGACCAGTCACAGGCTGATGGCGTACATTTTAACAGTCTGGCTGATCAGGCCTCCCTTTGTTATCTAATCTGACCTAATCTTATCTTAGACGAAGCTTTATAACAAAGAATAAATTAGAAAGTGTCACTGAGAAAACCTTCCATTCATACCAGAATTCTGGCAGGGAGCCCCTGTCCCCTCAGAGGGACCCCTCCCCAGCCTGCTTCCTCTGCCCCTCTCCAGACAAAAAAGGTAATCATCTGCCCCTTTGCAGGTTCTGCAGCTTTCTGCATATTCATCACAAACAGAAAATGGATTGCAGCAGAGTTAGAGGCAAAAAATGACTGCCTGCCAACGTACATGATGTAAGCCTGGTCAGGACACGTCCTGCAAGCTGAGCGTGACTGCTTGTCCACAAATTGCCAACCTTGGGTCGCTTACATACTATGTAGCTGTTACATAGCTGTACCTGCCTGTTTTGCTCCCTTTTTTGACAGATTTGTTCCGCTTGCTGTTGTCAGCTGGTGTGCTTCCACAAGTTTGGGGGGAAGTTAAGATTACGCCCCTTCATAAAAGAGAAGCACAAAACACTACCGGATGCTTGCCATTAATGGCTGTGTATACAGGCTGTATGCCACTGTTGTGCGTGACCTTCTGACATAGTGGGCCCTTACTGAAGGTCAAATTCCAGACACGCAATATTGGGTTCTGCCCCAAAAGGAACACCAATCAACCTCTTTTTATTTTGCAATGTGCCCTTTTGACAGCCAAGAACAGGAAAAACAATTATACACAGTCTTCCTGGACCTACAAGCTGCCTATGACAATGTTCAGAGTCCTCTGAATGTGGGAACAGTTAGAGAGCGTGAAGACGCCTGTTTACTTGCTACAAGGCGTGAAGACGCCTGTTTACTTGCTACAAGCCATCATGGCCTGTACCAGGGGGGGGGTAACATTCTTGTTGATGGAGGCATAACATCAGGCAAAGTGGTCCCAAACAAGGGGTTGGAACAGGGGTGCCCACTGAGCCTTCTTCTGTACACCCTATACACCAATGATATGGGCAGTTTTTTATACTCCTGAAGGAGGGGATATTACAGCCATGGACACAACCAAAGTTTCCCATTGTGATTATGCAGGTAACACAATGGGTATTACAAACTTTGCTGAACACCCCCAGCTCCAACTTCATAGACTCCATGAGTATGCGCGCTACAAAGAACTGACAGTCAACACAGACAAGACGTAGGTCATGATTTTTCATTGCAAATCCTACACAACTGCCCATTTTTGAGTAGAATGGCACAGCTCTCTTGAGGTTGTTACAGATTTCCAAAACCCAAGAGTTCTCCTGAGCCGTGATGGCAAACTGAATGCTGTTACAAGCCAAATGGCACATAACTTATGGGAGGCATCGCCAGATTATACAAAGCTGGTGCTGAGCTTGGTATCTTGAACAGGAAACTGATTCCAAATATGGGCTAAAGACAAACTCTCCTACGAGTCATCAGGGAAGACTACAGCACACATCTGCCACACGGGCTTTCTCAAGCCTCTTTTGGGTGTTACGAGAGTGACAGAAACATATTGCATCCTAAGGGAGGCAGATCAAATGCCTCTCTACTTCTACTGGTTCAGGTGATTAAGTTCTGAAATTATCTGTTGAGCACAAACAATGCCCTGAGCACAAACAATGCCCTCCTGAGCTGAGTTGTGCAAGCAGACCTGCGACTTGCTGATAAGAAGGGCAGTCGGACTTACCAGGTTCTGACGGCCTTAAATGGCGTGCCGAATGCCCAGCAAGCTGCTGCAGCCATACGCACCAGAACCAGAACAGGATTAACATGAATGACCTGGAGGATGTTCTAAGTGAGGAAACCATTCATGCTTGGAGAAGTCTGGACAATCTGACCCACAAGAGGGTCATGCTTTCTGTGGAATCATGAGGACGTACCACATACACTTTGGCATACCACTGGGCTCTGTGCCAGGTTGGTGGGAAAGAAAAGAAAAGAAAAGAAAAACTACGGAGACAGAGGAGACTCTCCCTACATCAATTAAGGAAAAGAAGACACATTGGCTCAGAAGAGCCGTGAGTCCCCTCCACCACAAAGCTGCAAAAGAAAAAGACTGAATGAGGATCTGGAGGGTAAGTGGAAGCACCCGACTCCAACACCCGGCTGTGAAAAATTTCATTGTTTTCAATAGCATGCCTAGTGGTAACAAGCTTGTTGGCGTACATAACAGCATGGGCATGCAGTTTGCGAGCAAGTTGAAAGGCACGTTGGTGGTCAAGTCCCAGCTGTTTAAACTGGTTAAGGGTATGCTCAGTATAACACCTTCCACAAACGCCCAGGAGAAGGGTATGTAGAGTCACGACTTTTGCATTAATGAGTTCGCAGAGGTCTGCATCTTGCCGCCTTGCCGCCTCCAACTGTTGTCCAGGCCTCGTGTCTTCACAGTACTTGGATTCAATCAAGTGCCGCTGATACACATTCAGTCGGTGGGTTGCCTCAAGCAGTTGGCTGTTGTGGTCCTCTGTGTGGGCTGTTGCCTGCTGCGTAACGCATGATGGTGTGAGCAGGAGGAAGAAGGAGAAGAAGGAGTGAGTTTGGCTTTATAAGGATGAGAGAAAACAAAACAAAAAGCCTTTGCTGCCTCTCTACTTACGAAAAGATATTCCTCATATGTTATTACACTCTATCTCATGCTTACTCCTTTCCTGTCACAACCTTCGTGGAAATCCAACAGCATCATTGAAAGTTTTTGGTAAGGTGCCCATGCGAGCTTAGAATTGGCAATAAATGTGATTGGCACACTGTTCCAGACGAAGAGCACATTATCCTGGATTGTCCTTCTCAAGATTGACGCCTGCGCACTCAATTCCAGCGTCTGTTTAGATCTGCACCCCCAAGTAGCGCATCACGTCTTAGAGACTTTGCGAACCAGGCTGATATCGAGGAATAGCCAATTTTGTATCAGCATGCCTGAAATAACGAGACTGAGTTTCAAGTTTTTTTGCACATATTCTCCAGATCGGACAGGCTTGGTTGCAGGCAACTGTGTTGCTTCAGCTTAACTGCTCTTGTAGGCAGATACAGCTATGTTGGCTACGTAATGTAGCCCTATCCTTTCCTTGGATTGCTTTCCTGTGTGGCTTGCCAGCCCTTCCAATCATGCACCTAGTCCTTCATTCCCTTTCATCCAGTTTGGCACCGTACAATACTTGAGCCCAGGTTTCTGGTGACACGCATGCACCACGCATATGCTTTGAGTTGTAAGATTGTTAAGAAAGATAATCCTAGCGGTGATAACCCAAGGAGTCTGAAACCTAAAGATTTCTTCCTGCCTGTGGCCTGATGCTGTGATGCTGCAACACGCAAGCCGTGTGAAGAAGTGCGCATGCGACAAGGTGCCACACAGGTTCACGAGCTTTTGAATGCGTGAACGTAGATGCACCAACGTTTACGCATATATGCGTATATATGCATATGCAGCTTACTTGGTTCTGCACCTGATTGGGTGCCTCAATGCCTAGAAAGAGTATTGAGCTTTCGAATGTGCAAATGCAGGTGCAAGCATTTAATATATGTGTGTGTACACATGTGTGTCTGTGTGCGCGTGCGTTTGTGCGTGCTCGCGTACAATTTGTGTGTTTGTGAGTGTGTGCATGCATATATATGTGTGTGTGAATGAATGTGTGTGTGTGTGTGTGTGCGCGCGCAAACATGCAAGTGCGGGTGGGTGAGGTGTGCAAGGGGAGACAATCTACGAGATGAACCTTTGTTAAAATTAATCAATCCAAGGAAATTGAAGGGCGAAGCGACTTGCGGGACCATTTCAGACGCAGTCAGTCAGGAATTGCCTGAGACAGTTAATTGGTTGAAAGTGCAGGTACAAAACGGTCACCTTCCAGTAGAATGCAATACATACATTCGTTACCATAAACACGATCATACAAGAGGTGAGCCATGTCTCTTGGTGTGCAACGCCCCTTCATTTGACCTACTTTCGCGCAGGCTTCACGCCTGCTCTCCTCTCCCTGCACGAACCGATATGCATCTCTGCCGTTCTTGCTGTGCAGACAACCTTTCAATTGGTAGTACACCATTCATGGCAAGGCAAATGGCAAGCCTTACAACGGTTTTTCTCGCCTTCCTCGCGGGTAAGGCCCACACGACAAGGATTTTATATTGTCTCCTGCTTCGCCTTTCCTTCAAATGGATTTTTGCAGCTTGCTTTCCATCGTGCCTAACCATGCACACCCCTTCGTATGCCTTCTGCTGGCCTTCCACTCGACTTCCCATAGTCTTCATCCACTTGCCTTCCCATTCAACGCACGCAGGAACTGCGTTTGCCTCTCGACCTCTAGTCATCCAGGAAGAAGGTGAGGGCTGCCGAACCTGTTCGCTTGCCTTGCAGGGTGCTGAGCAAGCACACACACACACACACACACACACACACACACACACACACACACACACTCACACACACACACACACACACACACGCGCGCGCGCGCGCGCACGTGCACGCGCGCACGTAGACACACACACCCGCGCGCACACGCGCGCACACACACACGCACACGCGCACGCGCACACATAGACACACACACACAGACACGCATGCATACACACACACACATACACACACTACACGCACAAACACACACACGCACATACGCACACGCACATGCATGCACACACACACATACACACCACAGACACACATAAGTTCTTACCTTCCTATCTTTGCAAAATTTTATCCTTTTCCTCCTTTCTTCTTGTGCCCAGACAGCACATTTGAGCCAATGCTGCCGGCTGAGGAGTCCGATGAACCATTTCGGGGCCTATTGGCAGATCCGCCAATATACCCACCAACATACCCTCCCCCACCCACTGTCCAGACCGTCAATGTAACAGATGACAACCCATTGGGTGAGTGCCTGCATGTGCTGCATCCTCCTCATTGCAGCAAATGAAAGTTGAGTTGTTGAGGAGCTGCGACGGAAGGAGAACATTGATGGCTCTGGAAAAATGCTGCACATCAATGTGCAGTACATGCGTGTGAATGCTCTCCTCCAAGAGCTGATAATTTGAGTAGGCCACACGCCTCCTTAGGCTGGAAACAGGCCTGAGGGACACAAACACACGCTTGTAACACCTGCCAATCATGACTGTGAATGATGCACAGGCCTTATGATCCATTGCAAGCGCATAAACGGTTGTGTCCCTGCGGCCATCTTTTCCGCAGGAGGTGCAAGTGACACTGCCCAAAGTGTCGTCAGCAGGAGCAAGCTGACACTGCCAGACAGCGCCAACAAGGAGGCCGCGGCCCAAGCCCTCCTCAATGCTGTGGGCAACAACGGGATCATTGAGAAAAGGAAGGATGCAAATGGCTTTGCGACACTCTCTGCGAGCTATGATCTCGCAGAGGCCATGCTCATTGATGCCCTCTCAGGGGCGCCTCTGTCTACTGCAGGTGGGCTTGCACTGTAAACAAAGCACAGGGCAAACTAGACTGAAGTTGTATACTGCCTCTTACCAGACCTGACTGGTTTTGGCTCAGCATCCTGTGCTCTTTAGCTGGAACTGTTAAGGCTCGTCTCCACTTGTCTGCCTCTGCTTCAAAACACTCCCTTCTGTTTGCTATCCTGTACAGACTTCTGGACGTGAATATGTCTCACATGGCTGTTGATGATCCTTTTTTGGCATTTCAGCTACAAAAGTGAAAAGGGCTGAGCTATGGCACTATCCAACTGAGTATGCACTGATGTGATCCTGAGCCTGGTATTTTATTTGTTTTGTTTTTGCTAACCCTGAACCTAAACCCTAACCCTATACCTGCAGGTCGGCTGCAGTTTACCGCAGATGCTGACAACAACATCGATGTTGCGCTTACCCTGTTCTATCCCGACGGCATCTCTGAGGAGGAAATGGAAGAGGATGCTGCACAGGCTAACACACGCGTGAACCAGCAGCGCACGGCTGGTGCCTACGATGAAGCCTTGAGGAGAGCTGGTGAAGAATCAGGGTTTGATGGTGAGGCTGTCACCATGACTGAATTTGGCGTTGTGCAGACCAACATCAGTGGTGCTTTCAATCTGAAGGCTGGGCTTTGGGGGCTGTGTATATCTGTGGGAACAATCTTGCTTTTTGCCTAAGCTAAGCTATGGTCCTGCTCCTTAATCCATGGACCAGGGTTTGCTTACTAATTTGTGCAAGGAACGCAGCTATGCTTATTGCATAGCTTGCAGGTCCTGCATGCCTGCATATAACCAAAGTTAACGATGCGAAAACAATTTTGTTCTTTGCGCTGCATGCTTGTGACCTGCACGCAATTATTGATTATTAATTAATTAAAGCTCATCTTATTACAATGTGCTGTTTGCGTACTTGATTATCCATTCATCCATGTGCATACATTGGTTGGTTTATATTTATTGATTATGTGCTTGGAATTTTGATATAGCATGGAAGAACTTACTTATTCAGATATGGTGAGCGCCTGTTGGGTTATAGATAGATTTGCATGCATAAAATGCAATTCAGTTGATGTGCTATGCAATGGGCAGAATTGACTCGTATGGCTGATATGTACACTCTCAAATGGTTTGCACATACTTGGACACGTTGTACATAAGAGTTTCGGTGCTACTACACTTGGTGGCAAGGGAAGAACTGCGAATGTAATATTATGCACACGATATTGATTGACATTGATTGGTATTGATTGATATTTTATGGTGGCTGCCATGTGGCAGGGGAAGAACTGTTCATTATATCCCCTTGTACATCTCTGTACAGTGGGTAAAATTCATTTATTGTTTTCTGAGCTTGGGTTCAAATTGTTGGCAATTTTTTCAAGACATGTTGCACCTTCTCCTTTACATCTTGAGGGGGGAATGGCTGATTATTTTATGGTGTAACTAAACCAATATCCACATCTGCAATCATCATACTGTGACAGAAATGTAGGCATTAACACTAGGACAGCGGTGAGTTACAGATTTGAAGAAGGGACTGGCAGCCACACTGTTGGGCTGATAGGCCTGATACTGGTACATTCCAGCACACGGAGGCGAAAGCTGTAAGCACAGAACTGAAAAAGTCCGGGGTAGAGAAAGGGGATGCCTTAAAAAGTAGAAAAAATAAAAGAAAAGACTACGCTTGCCAAGTCTGGCACACAGACCAAGAGGAAGAGGTGGTACAAAAAGTAAAGACTGTTTGTGCGACAAGGCAAAATGAAGGGAAGCAAAAATAAAGTTAAGCTTCACACGTAGTTCAAAGGATAGGAAAGGGTTACTTAACTGTACCTGCCTGCGAGGGCAGTTTAGCTGAGGCAAAACGTGCTTCTAACCAAATCAGTTCAATCTAAAAGCAATCATCTAGTATGATTAAATTATTAGACTAGATTACAGAGAGACAAGAAAGGATGTGTTGGTGAAGCAACGCCAGAGAAAGTCCATTGTATGTTACAAGCCAAAGTGAGTATGTTTGTTCTCATGCTTAGGTCATAGAAGCGCATGTTCAACCAAGAAGGGCACGTAGCATGCAAGATGCTGAGGTCTGAAAGCACATAGGTTACAGGTTAAAGAAGGCCTCCAGTCAAAACGGTTGACTGCTAGCCTGGCCATAAAAAAGCAATAATTCATGTAGAAAAGGAAGAAGCTTGTTATTGTTTTGATTTAAGAAAGAAGAGATATGATAAGACTGTACATGGTGAATGCCAGGTACGTAGGGAGCCACGCTATTAGAAGAGTGAGATAAAGAGAGGAGAGGACCAGAAAATAAGGGAGCATATTTAAGCCAAAGAGAACAAACATGGGGATGAGTGCATTTGAAAAGAACGTGTTGCTCATCCTGCACATCATCTTGGGCATCACATAGATCACAGGCAGGGGAAATAGCATCATCCCATGTGGCCTGCTCGACTTTCAAGGTATGGATAGGCAACACCACGGACTGGCTTGGTCTATACTCAGACAGGACTCCAGGAGTCGGACAGGAGTCGGACTGGAGTCGGACTCGGAGTAACTGAAGTCAAGGCATGCGGCATAAACAGAGGCTTAGCCTCAGAGACCTTTGCGCGAACCAGTCTCCGGCAACAACTCTGGCCAGCATGCAGCCTACGCTCAAAAAGTCCCAATCCCAGTCCTGAGCCTGCCACGCGCTTGCACATGGACACCTTCTACATACAGCAGACTACAGCAAAAAAGGCACAGCACCAGGATGCTTAAGATCACCAATTGCCTGCCAGCAGCATTCGTAGCTCTAGTATGATACTAAAAGCTCAGTCACAGCAATTCAGGCATGTAGATACAAACTTGGCTAATCGTAGGACATCAGTCTGGCTCATTAAGTCTCTGCCTACGTAGCTTTCTTTCTCTCTATCGCGTGGTGCACTACTTGTGGGGGTAGAGCCAAATAGGTGCTGGAACTGAATGCGCGGGTCCGCTAACCCCTGAGGTGGGCAATCCAGGATAACGTGCTCTCCGTCTTGTACAGCGTGCCAATAGCATTTTTGGGTCAAAGGAAAAGGAAGGAAGAAAGAAAGGATATGTACAATGGTAGAGGAATGTAAATAATCTGTTGACAAAGGTGATATGTTGGCTCATTACTCTTCTAAACCGTAAACCATCTTCAACTAAGAAAAACAAAAACTAAGTAGGCAGAGAAAACTCTCCCTACATCAATTAAGGAGAAGGTGACACATTGGATCAAAAGATCTTCAACTAAACAATGGAGCTAATGTTTACAATGGGATTTGTCCTTCAGCCAGGTAGTTTGGCTACTCGGCCCGCTTAACTGTTCCAGTCACACACGAAGAAAGCCATGGGGTCTGAAAGACATTGGTAAGTGACGATGAAACTAAAACCACAGCAAAGATTTTGGAGGCTTTGAAAGTTCATGCTGGCAGCAGCTAGTGCACATTCATGAGAGACCCAACAATCAGCGCTGACACTTCATCCCACTGACTAGCAGCATAGCAAGGAAAAATCAAACTAATGCAGATGTGGTGAGTTGTCGGCCATCCTTCCAAGCTTGTGTCTCGCCCTCCTGTAAAAATGGTTACAATGGTTAAAATGGGGGTTGACCCTCAGCTAGGTCGTTTGGCTGATCGGCTTGTGCCCTCCTGTAAGCAGCCCGTCCAGTGACCTCCCCCCCTGATCCCCCATTGCTAGGTTTGCTAAATTGGATTGCATGTTTGGTGTTGGTAACTTTTGTTGAGGTCCTGAGCATGATAGTGGAGCTTGGTTACAAGTTTGAGGGCGTTTGGGTCCTTTGAATATTTCCCATTGCAAGAAAAGAGTGGAAGCGGTGTTAGATTGCAATGGATTCCTGTTTGGTTCCTCTAGCTGCGGGTAATGGAGCTTGGATGTGTTGCTAGCATGCTGGACAACTGCAACTTCTTGTGATGAGCGAGAGATGGAAGAAAATACACATATGTTGGCAGTGAGAACGCTTCCTGCATCAACTAAGGAAAAGGAGACACAATGGCATAAAGAGCCGTGAGATTCCCTTACCAAGGTAAGAGAAGCCGGGCAAGGTGTGCACTTAATGTGTCGGCACCAGTGCTCTAAGGGCTGTTCCACAGGCTTCTGCGTGGTCAGCAGCTGCTAGCAGCTAGTTAAGCTAGTCTGCCAGAATGCAGACTTTAGTTGTGCTCAGCAGACAGCTGCTGGGCATGGCTTTCCTTGGTTAGAAGGCTGATAGTGCTGACTCTGCTTGCTGTTTTATTGTCTGGAACTCCGGTCTTTTAGCTATCATCTCGCTTTCTTTCTCATTGCTGGACCTGTCTTCTTTCTCTGCCTGCCAGGCAGTGCCGTGCTTCTCTCAGTCTGAACTTCGTGGTGGGTGGTTCATACGGTCTGTGCACCAATGTGGCCCCCTTTCCTTAATTGATGTAGGGAGTGTTCACTGCCTCTGTAGTTTTTCTTTTTCTTTCCAGTCCAAGTTTTGTGAGTTGAGCATTTTTTGGTTACAGGCCTCAGTGCATCCGCTCAGTTGCCCTTGTAGGCGGATATAGCAATGTAATCTTACCTGTAAACAGTAGGGTAGGGACACACAGTACTGTATTATTAATGACTGTGTGTGCATGCTTGCGTGCAGTGTGCATCAGACAAGTTGTGCTGGTTCAACCAAACTTTGTGGTCAAACCTGTAGGTGTGCATGCTTGCATATGGTGTGCATCATAGACAGTTTGTGCAAACTTGACAATGGTTATGTGGTCATTCTTGTTTAGAATGCAATCCTGCTCATTGTGGGTGTGAACCTGCATTTGAGTGTACACCAGGATATCAGGGTTCCTGCGCTTGGTTTCTGGATATCTAGAGTCTCAAGTCAATCATTTCATGAACTTTCCTTTCAAGACCCTTGTGCCTTTTTTCCAGTTGTGTTAGTACCTGGAGAACCTACACATTTTCTGTGCTATTTTGAGCACATGTTTCTCTCAGCAGTTGGCACTTCCGAACACGGCTTTTTCAGACTGGTCTGGTTACAGACCTCTGTGTTTCCGCTCAGCTGCCCTTGTAGGCGGATATAGCGATGTAACCTTACCTTATCTTAATGACTGCAAGTGCTTCATAGCCCCTCCTTTTGCTGTAAGGAATACCTTTGTCTTTATCGTTCATTATCCTTTGAGCCAAAAGGTCCTCTCTTCTTTATTTGATGTGGAGGGTTTGTTTGCTGCCTACACAGTTTTTAACTACTTTTTCCCTTCGTGCAATATAATTACAATACATGCATATGGTAACACAGTAGTCATTTTTCAAACAACCTTACAAAAGTTTCAATTAAGGTTCCAATTGCAGGTCCTCCTTGCGAGCTGTCATCACTGCAACTTCTGCCTGCTGCCTTTCTTTTTCTGTGCTACTCCCACCGAGTCCCCAAGCTCCCTGCCTGCCTCTTCTTCTCTGCCCCGCTTCTTGCTTTCCCCGCCATTCAAGCCGCTAGCTGCGCCGCCCCCACTCCCTAGCTTCTGCTGTTTGCGCTTCAAGTGGGCAACCATGGACTTCAGTTCCAGCTGCTGCCTTGAGCGAGAGCCTGAAAAACAAGGGGAGGAGAAAAGAAAAGAAAAACTACGTAGGCAGAGGAAGCTCTCCCTACATCAAGGACCACCCATGAGAGGAAGCGCATGCAGAAAAGATGCTGGACCAAAGACCGACGACATGCAACCATCACAGAAACAAGAGATCCAGGGACAATGAAGCAGCTGAGCTGAGGCAGTGCTCCCATGATGACCAGCATACCTGCTCCATTGGGGTGGCCGGCTCTGCTGCCCTCCTCCACCGGACCCTGTGAGCTTGAAGGCTCCTCTACAGCACCCTTTTGGCTGCCTGGTCCCCCCGCAGTGCCTTCATGCTGTGGAGCTCCTTTGTCCACAGCAGCCCTGCGCTGCTGCTGCAGAGCACGGGCTTCAGCAAGCTGCTTTGCAAACATTGCAGAGCCACCGCCTGACCGAAACCTGTGTGTGAGCACAGATGCACAGGACAATGGTTTGCAGGTGGGCTTGCAAACACTCTGGAACCGATGCCGGATCAGAACATGTGTGGGCATGGATGCACAAAGGAACATTTTATGAAGGGAGGGCAGCAAAAGGACAAAAAAACACAGACACCAAATGTGTTATGAGCATTGTACCATAACACTCAACCATGTTTGCCTGTACGCACCTAGGGTCTGTGGGGTCCAACGCAAAGTGCTGGTTGGTCATCATGTCAGCAAAACGAGGGTCTGCAAGGTTGGGCTTGAAGTTGGCAGCAGCTAGGGCCTGCCCATCCTCAGCCTCCTCATCATCGCTGTTGGTGCTGCGTTTGGCCTTGCGTCGCTGTGTGCAATTGCGGCACGCGCGTGTGGTGCGTGCGTGTGTGTGAGTGTGTGTGTGTGTGTGTGTGTGTGTGTGTATGTGTGTGTGCGTGCATATGCACACCCATGTGCATACTTATGTAAAGTGCAAATAAGACTGGTGCTGAACATAGCCACACCCTATGCATTGCCCAGGACGGCTCCGCATTGGCACATACGGAAAATGGCTGCAGAGGCATCAGGAGTACATTACTGCTGTTGATAGTCGAAGCTGTCCCCAAAATTGGAGAGTATGCCCAAGCAGTACATTACTGCTATTGATAGTTGAAGCTGTCCCCAAAATTGGAGAGTATGCCCAAGGCCATCAGCATCTAGCACAACATAGGCATCGTATCATGCCTGCTGTGCAAACTCACCTTGGCTTTCTTTCCTTTGCCCTCAAGTCCCCCTTTCTGCTCGACTTGCTTGCTTTCTTGCCTTAATTTGCCAGCCCTGCGCACAAACAGCAGTCCATTCATAAAATGCATGACCTGCAAAGGACTGCTTTGTCAAAGGTCGGCCTTCAACCTGGTGGCCTTCAACAGGAAAAGACGGCGCCCTCCTCTATTGCTTTTTCTAGAACACAGAGCGTGTCATAATCAAAACAACTCCTTGAGAGATCAGTTTCTACCTCTGCTTGCAGAGGGCAGCCATGCGCACTGCGTATCGCATGCGCAGCCTTGGCCACAAGGATTTGAGCTTCAACACATCCATCTGTACAGGCCACAAGGATCTGAGCTACGACACATCCATCTGTGCAGGCCAGTAAAAGGCTCTTCGGGCCGGAGACATTGTCTAGCTCATCAACACTTCATCCACTTGTACAGGCCAGTAAAAGGCTCTTTGAGTCAGAGGCCTTGTCAAGCTCATCAACACTTCATCCACTTGTACAGGCTAGCAAAAGGCTCTTTGAGCCAGAAGCCTTGTCGAGCTTATCATGGCGCGATGCATGTGAGTGCATTACAAGCACAGAGGCACACACACAGGTGCAGAAACCCCAACTGATGTGAGAGCATTATAAGCACAGAGGCACACACACACAGGTGCAGAAACCCCAACTGATGTGAGTGCATTACAAGCATAGAGGCACACACGCACACACAGGTGCAGGAACCCCAACTGATGTGAGTGCATTACAAGCACAGAGGCACACACACACACAGGTGCAGGAACCCCAACTGATGTGAGTGCATTACAAGCACAGAGGCACACACACACACACACAGGTGCAGGAACCCCAACTGATGTGAGTGCATTACAAGCACAGAGGCACACACACACACACACACAAACACACACAGGTGCAGGAACCCCAACTATTGTGAGTGCATTACAAGCACAGAGGCACACACACAGATGCAGGAACCCCAAGTATTGTGAGTGAATTACAAGCACAGAGGCACACACACAAGTACGGAGCACCCCAACAACCCTGCAGAGTAGGTAAGGGCACTTGGTACTGGGTGGAACGTGCTCATCCATGATAATCCATTGCAGTGTGATCCTCAATATACCTCAATATACGCATACATGGGTAGCAAACCCACCTGAGCTTCTCATCGTCCAAGAGCAGCAGCTCTAATTCTGCGGCCTCACGGGCATCATCCGCGGACTCTCCCCCCTTCTTCTGCTTGCCCCCCTTTTTGTCCCCTACCCTCAGGCCCCCTGCCTCCTGCCCCTTCTTCTTGCCTTTCGCTTGCAAGGCCTTGCGCTTGGGCAGGTCCTCCTCGTCACTGCCGCTAGGCACCTGCGAGCCAAGGTGCAAGCCAAGTTGTAGGTCAAGTTGGAGGTCAAGTAGCTTGCTTGGGCGGGTCCTCCTCCTCGCTGCCTCCTCACTGCCAGCACCTGCAGGTCAAGGTGCAGGCCGAGTTTGCAGATCAGGTTGCTCACTTCGGCAGGCCCTCCTCCTCGATGCCACTGGGCACCTGCAGACCAAGGTGCAGGTCGAGTTGCAGGTCAAGCTGCTCGCTTCGGCAGGCGGCCCTCCTCGATGCCACTGGGCACCTGCAGGCCAAGCAACTGCTCACGCCACCTGCCACAGCCACCTTGCTCATGTCACCGATCACTGCCACAGCGTTCATGCCACAAGCTGCTGCTGCTTGTATGCTCAACTTGACAGTGACAGTCAATGTCACTATATGCTCGATGCCACAGTGCTCATGCCACTGGCCACCGCCATGCCGCCCATGCCACAGGCCGCTGCGTCTGGATGCTTGCACATCAATTGCTCACGCCACGCACTTGGCATGACGCACGCATGCTTCAAGCTTGAACTCCAGGCATGCGCTGTGTGTTTGGCATGATGCGCACGCAACAGGCATGCTTAGTGTGCAGCACACAGCCTGCATTGGATGCTACTCATGCTGTAGTGTACAAGGTAGACTCTGCAAGTACTCCCTCCACATGAAACCAGGAGGGGCGCTGGATGCCAGCAAGGGGTCATGCACGTACTTGCAGTGGGCTCCTAACGGCAGTGATGCTCATGGGTGCGTGCATGACAAGCTTGTCTGGACAAAATGGAAGCAACCAAGGATGAACAGGCAAGCAGCACTGGCAGCCACAAGGCCACCTTCCAACTGTGGAGGTGGTGATGATGATTTTGTTGATGATGATGTCATCCGGATGATGCTCATCATTGTTTGCAGCACAGCACATTCATACACAGGAAGGGCCATGTAAATAGGTGAGCAGAGCATGCGCATGGTAAGCACACACACACGCAGTGTGTATGCATGCTTTATGCATACACACATATACACACATGCGCGCGCGCGATGGCATGTTTTGTTTGAACACGTACACAGCAAGCGCACTCACCATCTCTGCAGGCCCATCATCATTGAAAAAGGGGTCGTCAAAGGGGTCGGCCTCTTGATCGCCCTCGCCATCTGCAGCAGCCCCGTCTGCAGGCGCCTGAGGTTGGCCCTTGCCCTCTTTGCCCTTGCCTTTCGTCATAGCAACAGGCTCCTCATCTTCACTGCTGCTGCTGCTGCTGCCTCCACCCCGGGACTTTTGCTGCAGGCAAAGGGCAGGGTTGTGACGTGCGACAAAGCCTCCAAAACATCCTCCCAATGGACCACCTCCGCAAGACATGGTCTCAACATTTAAAGGTTTAGCGTGTGCATCAACCCTTGATAGCCCAGGCTTGATCTGAACGAGGAAGGAGCACCAGGTCTGCACAAAGATGCACGCATGCGCTTTTGCCTGCAGCAGAGCTGCGCTCGGCATTTAGGAGCTCAAGCATTGCATCAGCTCTCCACAGCATGTGGTGTGTTACACAGCAGCAACAGCAGCAGCAGCTGCATGATCTCGCCCAGCGAGCTGTTCAGCCCCCCCACCTTGCGCATCTTGGCCTTCTCCTTTTTGCGTCTCAAATAGGCCTCCCACACCGTCTCGGCCTGCTTGGCCTCCCTGCTCTTGCGCTTCTCCTCAATCTTGTTCTTCAGGCCCTCCAAGCCCGGCACAAACGTCACCTGTGGGAAGGGGGAACAGTGATGAGCAGGGGTGAGCAGAGGTCGGTTGAGCAGTGATGTGCAGGTGTGAGGAGGGGTATTCGCTAGTATGCTGGCAAGCCTACAGGATCAGGAGACAAGCTTTTGCAAGGCTTTGCTGCAATTTAAAGAAGAAGAGCTCAGGTTTTTGAGCAGGCGGCTGGTAGGCTGGAGGAGATGTCCATTAACTGGTACAAGACATTCAGGCGTCTTCTGCCATCCTTAGCTTCAGGTCCTCAGATGCAACAGAGCTTCCTTCTCCTGCCTGTCCCTACCCTACTGCTATCATAGCTGCCAAGTTTGATTTGCTAAAAAATTCATCATCAGGGCTGACTAACACTTGTTGGCCCCTGGCATTCGTTGTCTTTTCAGGCAATGGCAACGACAGAGTCTTGCCTATCATAAGCCTTTGAATGCATGCACATATGCGTCATCCACCTCCATCTGAAAGCAGTGCTATGTAAATCACAAATTTCCTGCGCGACCCCAGGAGTTGAACATTAGTGCACACTCAATTCCATCCCCAGACGCTGGCCGCCATTCTCCTTGCCCATGGCTACCCTTCTCCACACATGAGTCATACTCACCCCATCTCTAGCCCCTCGCTTCACTTGCCCACACTCATACTCACCTCCATCTCCAGACCGTGGCTGCCTTTGTCCTTGCCCCCCTTCCTTGCTGTCACTGTTTGCGCAGCAGCCCCCTTGCTGCCCTGCCGCTCCCCTTCACTGCCCTCGCTGCCGCTGCCGCCACCCTCCTGAGCAGCGCCCCAGGCCTTTTTTCCACTGCCCTTTCCCCCTTTTTGGCCGTCTCCTCCCATTTCCTCCTCACTGTCCTCCTCCTCCTCTTTGGGCCCACTGCCGCCGCCCAGCAGCAGCGCCCTGCTCAAAAAGTTGCGCATGAAGACGTGCATATGAACACATGCACAGAAGGTGTGCAGCGGAGGAAGTGTGGATTGGCCAGTGTGAGATGAGAAATAGAAGCTGACAAGCAGGGGCCAGAGCTGAAGTCCTCTCAGTAAGAACGTTTTGAAGAAGGTGGAAAGCCAGGAGTTGCATACACACACTCTCTCTCTCTCTTGCTCTCTCTATTCTCTCTCTCTCCTCTCTCTATCTCTCATACACACACACACGCGCGCGCGCACACACACACAGCTAGGGAAATGTCAGCTGGGGTATGTTGCTCCATTGTAATTCCTTCAAACGCTTGTTTGTCTGCAGCTACAAGGGTCCAGGTCTCAAGACAGAGCAATTCAACATTGCGTGCTTGCAAATGTCACCTATCGAGAATGACAAGCATGAGTGATGAAAAGCCATAAATATTTGACAGCTTCTTGCGCAGATTATGTCCTTTTTCAGTGTCCTTGACCTCAAAGGGCAACCGTGATATGTCCAGACTCTGTGCTGTTTGCAGCGCATCAAATCTATCCTACAGCATGTAAGAAACCTGTTGTAGACGCAGACGCGTGTCCAAACTACGTGCAAAAGCTCTGTCGTGCGAACCTGTAACGGTCTCTCAAAGAGGCTGCAGCTGCCGCCTTCTCTTGCTTCTTGTTGCTGCCTTGTCCAGCGCCCTCGCCCTGCTGCACACCACCCGGCCCCCCATACACTGTGGGCTGCTCTTCGTCATCCTCATCATCACCTGAGCTGCTTGCCAGGTAGGCCCGGAAATCCTCGTCCTTCAGATCAGCCTCGCTCATCCTGGGGAAGCAAAAAGAAAAGAGTGAGAATAAGGAACTGCTACATGTTTCCCCTGGTGCAGGGTTGTCTGCAGGGAGGAAGGGCTTGAGATGAAAACCTCGCACCGCACAGTGCATTTTACCCTTCCCATTGCCGCTGGGTCACCACTTCCTTTCAAGCCCAGCGTTGGAATAACTACCAATGCATGAAGTGTGGGTTTTTGCGCTTAAGGATCCCTGCTGTACTGAGGCAAGGGAGCATCATTCCCTGCGGCAGAGCGCACATTGCATACCAAGCGCAGAGGCAAAAATGGAGGTTGCACACACCTGCTCACACCCCGCTCACACCACAGGCTCTCAAAGGTCCACAACCCTGCAGTCTGCAACTCACTTTCGATTGAGCAGCTTCTTCCGGCCTGCGTCATCTGCATCCCAGGTCAGCTGGGGCTTGGTGTGCTGCAGAGGAAAGGATCAATGAGGCATGAGAAATGCTCTAGAGGTGAAGAGCGGCTTTGCTCGCTGCAAGGAAGAAGGGCAGTGCAAGGAGCGAGAGGGGATGCGGTTTTGCAGGGCAGATCCAATGACATGCCCGAGTGAGACGACTGCATGGACTTCAACACACTGCTGCGACTCCACATATTCCAAACAAAAAAGTATGCAAGCTAGGGCAAAGCCCTTAAAAATATATCCTATTAACATACATGCTGTTAATCACATTTGTGCACACATAGGGCTGACTGATCAACAGTCAGAAGTTCATTGACAAATAAGGGCTGTTGCACACACACACACACACACACACACACACACACACACACACACACACACACACACAGGTAGGACACACAGGGCTGGTGCACAGATAAGGGCTGAACCTGATTAATCAGTCAGAGGTTCAGGAACTCCATGCCCCCACCTGCAGAGCAGCACTGAACACTGTGGGAGGGGTGTAGCCAAAGGGCACGCCCGTGGCCGTATCACGCACTTGCCGGCCTTCAAAGCTGGTCTCCTGCGACGCACCACATTGCAAAACATGTCCTGCGACTGCAGCTGCACACCGTGGCAAATACCCGGATGGCTCAGTCCCTACTGCCATTGTTCAGGCTGCTCTGTGTTGTGGATAACTTGAAGCGACGGATGTTGCTTCCACATGTATAGCACGTTTTTACTTAGCGAGTACAAGTAGAGTGTAATGAGGCTAAAGGATCCTTAATTGTCCGCCCCTTTCCTCTGTTGGTAGGCACATGCATAAGCGTGCAGCACATCTATTTACGCAAATTACGTACACACAAACGATGCAATTTTATGACATGATGTGTGCTACTTCTTCCTTACACAGGGCTCACAGGTTTGCAAACTCAAGACACTGACGCACAGATTTGACCACACATACACGCACACAGCCCTGTACATGCGCGGCCTCACCTTGGGCACAAAGCGCAGGTCCAGCTTGCATCCGCCCCCCGTGCCGCGCCCCAGCTCTGCCCCATCACACGCATCATACAGCGCAGCAGCAGTGGCAGCACTGTCGCATTCTGCAACAGCGTAGTAGTACCTACAGACATGGTCCAGCAGAGAGGCAAATTCGTGCATGTGTGTCAGCGTAGTAGTACCTACAGACATGGTCCAGCAGAGAGGCGAATTCGTGCATGTGTGTGCATGTGACAATCCCACATTTGTGTGGAAGCACCATGCCTGGTGCATACTCTGGTACAGGTGTGAAAATTGCAGGCCTGACTGCAGGCGTGTGAGCCCGTATCCTGCCTCTCAAAGCACCATCAAGGCATCAAAGTATGCGCCCTGTGGCGAGTGCGCCTAGTCACTCTTACAAGCGCGCTTGCGGGCCTGTGGTGTTTTGGATACCTGCTTGGAGGTGCAGGCCGCTTGGTGGAATGGAGCTCTCCCTTTCCTCCAAATACTTGCCTTACCTGTGCTTGAATCAGTCCGCACAGTTGCTGGCTAAACGGATGCTTGCCTGAGTCACCTATTCATTCAATGAAACATTCTGGACAGCAGGTGCTTGATACAGTTGCTGATTTGGATCAAACCTTCCAGGCTTACTGGCTGCATTGCTACATACTGAAGTCCTTCATTTATGAGCCAAAGTGGACAACAGGTGCTTGTCAAGCAAAAAGTATCAACCATCAGTCAATTCATGATGCAGTCACTGATGGACCGAGGCCTTGGAAAAAAGAAACTCTTAAAGACAACTCATATTGCACATGTCTTCACTGTAATGTAATTAAATTGTAAAACACCATTGTCGCTAAGGTATTTATATCATATCATATGACAATATTATTGGTAAATATAACTTCCCGCAATATCTATTTCTACAGCACGCCTCCCCAAATGGCCTCCGTGGCAAATAACCTCTTGTTCTGCACAAATGCTATTGATCTGCACCAATGGTGGTGATAGCCTTCCCAAATGGCCTCATGGCACCCCCAGCAAGCCCGGGAATGAGCTAAAGCGGCAGATGCACAAGCAGCTGGTACACAGTTACTGCTTCACAGAAGCGCGCTCGTAATTATGCACTGGAGCTCAGACTGTTAGCAGGCTCAAGTAAATGTAGCATGATCAAGCTTGATTTAATGTTGGCTAAGCTTCCTGCCAGCCGGGCCCCTGAGCTTGGTATAAGAATAGATAAGCTTCCTGCCGACTGCGCACCTGAGCTTGGACTGCTCATACATGCGGATGCGCAGCTTGTCCACTTCGTTGCCAGAGTCTGAGGAGCTGTCACTGTCATGCTCATCTCCTTCACCTGCACCATGAAATGTAAGGGGAGCGACACCTGTGTCGCAAGCCGGCAGTGTTCCTATTAGGGGCAATGCATTGCATTTCAAGCATATCTTGGGAATGCTGACATGTGAAACAATGCAGCACAGCTCCATCCCTGCTTCAAACAAGACAGTGACGTGTGCTTTTGTAAAGGGGCAGGTTCTTGATCACATGAACCTACGATATGCGGCTCTTGGGAGTGAAGCCGCACACCACGGCATAGAGCATGCTTCAAATTGGAAACATGTGCTTTTGTGAAGGGGCGATTGCTTGAGCAGACATGCTTGAGCAGACATGCTTGGGCAGACATGCTTGAGCAGACATGCTTGAGCAGACATGCTTCAGCAGAAGGACCAAGCTTCAGCTAACCCGGCAGAGCTGGATTTCTGCTAGGCTGCTACCGCTGGCTGATGTTCATCCCATGTTCACACTTCACAATAAGTTCCACGAGCGCTTGCAACCGCACTCAGTTGGAAGTGGAATTCCAAAAGGTCCAGCTTTCTACTCTGAGACAAAACATAAAACCTGCCCTATATTGGGTGCCCTCTGCAATGCTTGCCCACTTGCACAGCCCATCACTCTGGCTGCCTGCTCTCCCAACAATTCAGCAACTGCCAGCAAGCCCCCTTGGGAGTCCGCTCCAAGTCCAAGTAGCCCCCCATCGACTTGACCCCCCGTTCACTCACCTTCTGCGCCATCCTCATCCTCGTCATCATCACTGCCGCCATCGGCCCCTGCTGCCTCATCTGAATTGGACTTCTTGCGCTTAGGCGGGGGAGCAAGGGCCTGTGTTTTTTGGCAGGAGCGCAGCAGAAGGCAGCAGTAAAACAGAGGACGGAGGAGAGGTGAGGCCAGCGCATGAGTAGCGGCAGGGCAGGTCGATTTAATGTGCAGCATGGCCGCGTAGCTCGAGCGCTCCAAGAGGCAGGGCTTGGTGGAGGTGCTGCATGCCACAGGCCAGCCTCTACAAAACCAAAACAAGCCTGCAAAATGCTGATTCCTCATTTGCAATGGTGCTCATCAATGGCAGCAGTGTCATTGCTTTCTTGCACCCTTTGGTGTTCAAAAACCGCATAATGAGGGCACGCAGCACGCATAATGAGGAGAGTACCAAGGTCAGAGACATCGTAAGGAAGCACAGGAAGCACTGCCTGCAGACCTGAGCTTCTGGCTAAGGCATGCAGTCAGGAATTCTGGCCAAAAGCCTCCTTGTCCTTGCAAACAATCCTTGTCACCCTCATCCAAGTCCAAACAATATGCACAGCCGCAATACCTTAGGGCCATTGGCAGCCTCGTCAGCCATGCGCTGGAGGCCGTAGTCACTGGGGTACACAGTCACACGATGCACAGCCCCGCTCTGCATGCATGATGTGGGCTTGCTTGAGTTAGGACGGCACATGATTGCTAAGTTAAGCATTCAGTTGAGGCTTCAGGCTCAGGCATGATCGTGTGCATGTCTTGTCATGTCATCATCATGGGCACGAGGGCCGCCAGGGATGAGACACATACATGAGCCAGCAGAGCAAGAGTCTGGAACTGAAAACAGGAGACATCTTGACCGACTGCCTTACCCTGCCATAGGCAGGGCACATAGGACAGGCCGAGAAGACCAAGAGCAAAGGGTTTGATAAAAAAAGTCAGTGCAGAGGAGAAGCCAAGCTGGGGGTCACAGTGGGCAGTCAGAGAAGACCAAGGGGGAAGGCTCACAGTGGGAGTCCCAGTGGGCAAAGGGTCCCGAAAAGAAGTCAGTGCAGAGGCAAAGGGGGGCGGGAGGGGGGGGGTCTGTGCCCCACACGACAACTTTTAAGAGAGAGAAAAAACCATGCATGCCGTTGCGTCGCGTGAGGTAAGAAATTGCTGCGTGACTCCCACACCATCACATGGCATCTTACACCGTTGACATGTGGGCTGTACACCCCCCCCCCCTGCCCTGCACCTTTCCCTGGTCGTCATGGGTTGGGCAAGCTAGCAACAGCAAACAAGTATACAGCATTGCTGGTACTGCTAGTCAGCCAAGGCAGGGTTTAAGGTGGTTGAAGTCACTCGAGAGTTTGAACTTGGTTGCAGGATAGCAGCAAGGTTTACATACCTCGAGATGGAAATGCTGGAAGGAAAAGGTGTGGTTCAAACTCATTCACTGGACGTGCGCATCTAACAGGAGCGTACCTTGGTTTTGAAGGAGTTCAGAGCTGCAAGGATATCCACGGCGCGCACAACATCCCAGTCTAGGTCAACCAAAGCCAGCCTGCAAGGGAAAGAGGACCAGGGAAACAGTACTTCATGCACCCACTTTGTCTGCAACATCAAAGCCATCACCATCCTTACCATGCGCTGCATTTGACTTCTAAATGAGGGCAGGCAAGGGCTCACAAACGCACACGCAAACACATACACACACCTGCTTTAATATAAAAAAAACAGCACCTGGACACGCCTTTTTGGGGGGACATACACATGCACAAGGCACATGGCCTGTAGTAGCACTTGAAGCTGACGATTGGGCTGCTCTCCGCTGAGGCCCCTTAATCTGTTTCGACAGCGGCTTCTTTACACAACATTGCTGTGTGTGTGAATGTGTGTGTTTATGTTCATGTGTGTGTGTGTGTGAAAGCATGAATGCAAGATATCGCAAGCCACTAGACAATAAATTCATGCTACATATGAGTGGGAGGATTGTACCCACTTCCTTCTTGTAAAAGATTTCGTCATCTGTGGACAGCAACCTGATCTGTGTCCATCCCCAAGACCCGACAGTAAACGGTGCTTGCTTTGACGCACATGCTATCACTAATTCGGTACAATCAAATCATCAGGTTTGATTACCAGGTACCTTATGAGTCAGCTCTAAAGCAAGCAAGCCAAGTTATTTACTACATGTCGTGCAGCCCTATTGCCATGAAAGGAATTGAATCCTTGTCCTTAAGAACAACCGTTGTATGCATGCGTGCATGTAATCGTGTGTGCGTACGTGTGTACGTGTGTGTACGAGTGTGTGGGGGGGGAACGGGTGTATGTGTGGGTGCGTATGTGGGTGCGGGTGTGTGGGTTTGAGTATGTGTGTGTGTGTGTGTGTATGCGTGCGCATTTGGACATGCAAGTCGTACTGCCCACCTGGTGGTTGCCTCAGGTGCAAGTGGTACTTGCTCCTCAGGGTTGGCCGCCATCACACCAATACCCCATTCATCAATCAGGTCCTGCTCGTTGATCTCCTGCAAGCATACAACGTACATGCATGCTCTTAATGGTGCGCTTGCAGATTCCCTTGCAACACACACTAATTTACTATTGCTCTGCTTTGAAAGCCCACTCTTTGTTACCCATCAATGCGTCCTACTTTTCACACGCGCACTTGTCTGTCAGCTGGCCATATAAAGCATAAACAATACTGAGCACATGTGCATAACTTGCACTAACACCGCAAGGAGGGAAGGATGAAGGACAGCAACCAAGCAACAGCTGCTCCTAGATTTTTATCTGGCGTATCGAAAAAACACATGCCAGAGCCTGCCTTCCACCTCTGTAAGCAGGAACCCCCCCAAAAAGACACCCACCTCCTCTTCTGTGAGGGGCTCGTCTGCAGAATCCTCTGAGAGCTCTGCAGAGGTGGCAGATGCATCCGACTCGGAGCCCGAAGAGCGGGAGGGGCCCTTACCGTCCTCTTCCTCTTCCTCATTGTTATCAGAGTCACCATCATCTTCAGAAGAGGAAGGCATGGCTGCAGAACATAGCAAAGGCACAAGCGTCACATGCTCTGTTCATGCAGCTGAGCATATGGTGACCATGAAGGTGCAGATATAGACATGGAGATGGACATAGTGAACTTGCCCTTGACCACTTGTATACAATGTATATATATAATGAAAACATATATATATATGTTTTCATTGTATGAAATGCCCCTCTGAAGAGTTGCACGCACGCACAAGCAGCATAAAGAAAGTGATGCCAGGCATAGCATTTCTCCTATCTGCTCATTCGAGAGCAACCATATTCGCATGTACAACAGCAGGAGCTGATTCCTCTTCTGAGGCATGTATTCCTCTCTGTCTTGACAGAGCTCTTCAAGTAAGCTGGCGCAGTGTCAAAAACTGAAAACGTGATCAGTCGCACCCCATTCGCGTGCAGCGAGTCTGACCTAAATCCAGAATCGCAATCCAGCATCACATGTTCCAGGGCTACCTGGGAGACAGCACACCTGCCTCCTGTACAATGTACATACCCAAGTTGATTTCAGGACAAACTAAGGCGATTGAGGCTTAGGTGCCTGCGCTTGTGCTTCACTTGTGCTGGTGCAACAAGTAGCACTCACCAGCCAGCCCTCATGCTACCAGCAGCCCTCATGCTACCTGCAGCCCTCATGACGTTGCAACAGCAGCACTCCCCAGTCAACCATTATGCTACCTCAGCTGCTAACTTGGTGCTCACCAAACAGCCCTTAGGCTCATGCCCAGGCTGCAGCTATCTAAGCACTTACCAGTCAGACCTTGCATTAAAACAAATCTTAGCTGCTATCTCATTTGCTTTCTTCACCGGTCAGCCCTCGTGTTTGTGCCCAGCAGGCTGCGGTTTCTTAGCGCTCACCAGTCACCCCTATGCTACCTTCGCTGCTACCTCAACTGTGATTCAAGCACCCACCAGTCAGCCCTCGTGCTCGTGCCCAGCGGGCTGCGGCTATCTTGGCCTCTGCTGCTGCTGCCTCAGCACTCTTGGCAGGTGCCTTGTGCTTGCCATCTTTTCCCTGAAAACCCGCATGCGCATTTTTAAAGGTTGAATATGCAACAAACGTTTGTAAGATGTCTTCCATGGATATTCCAAATGAGGCAAATACACAATCGCTTTAGGGCATTCATATATCCATGTCCATAAGCACAGGCCCTTAATAAAATCAGCCATTTATATAGGTGGTTGCTGTTGAAATTCTAGAACTCCGTCTTTCTGCTTTCATCATGCTCTCTCTCCCATTGCTGGACCTTTCTTCTTTCCCTGCCAAGCTCCTCTTGGTCTAAGTTTTCTAGTGGGGGGTTGTATCGTCTTTCAACCAATATGGCTTGTTTTCTTTGATTGAGTGGGGAGCTTTCTAAATCACTGCTTGCACATTTTTCCTTTTTCCGTGGTGATTCTACAACTTTGGTGCTTGCACATGCACCTCTGCATTCCAGAACGTTTTTCGGAAACAGTTATAAACAATTGCAAGCCTTGCTATCAATTTGCAAGCACGAGATGAATGCATTCAGCAGCCAAGTCTCCCGGATGACAAGCTGCAAGGCCGCGTATAGGGTAGATTTAGTTAAAGGTATAAGTTATTGCTTGAGTGAACTCTCATTCAAATGAAGCTCTATAATTTTGTGGACGTCTTCATGAAATCTACATGCAACAATGTTAAGCCATACATGAACAGTCACCAACAGGGTAGAATTTTTGAAGTGGTTAGCAAATGCACAATTTGACGCGCACACCATCCAACCACTGGGTCAATCAACACACACACACACACAACTTACCTTTGGTAGTTGGGGAGCTGCTGCTGCGAGGGCTTGGGACTGCTTTGGCCCTTTGCTTGGGGCTGAGCTTGTTGGCTTTTCCGTGTGCTGCTTCGCCTCAGGTACCTGTCACAGGTACCAGTGCACACACGAGGAGTACTTTTGTCAGTACGTGAGTTCCTCTTCCATTGAAGGAAAGAGACATGCTGACCTCCCTTTCTTCGGTTTTACAGCTGCCTGATAGACCCTCAAGCTCCAGCCTCACCTTGCGTCCACGCTTGTCCACTGGACGCTTCTTGGCAGCATCCGTATTGAAGTCTGGGTCATCCAGCAAACCTGTATGTCCAACAATGAACAAGGGAGTCAATTATTTCTCTCAGGGCCCCACATGCAATATCATGAGTGCATACACAGCATGCGCAGCGTTGCGGGATATACAGGAGAGATAGAGGCTGCATTAAACATTGCCAGTTCTATTCACACAAGCTGCAAACTGTAGCACCTGCCAGCCCCCATGCTCAGAGCTGCTTTATGTGTCAGTGAGGTGCATGCTGTGCTGGCCATCTTTCATGCAAGCGGCTGGAAAAACCCTGCTGGACAAACAGTCTGGAGCTTGCCTTTGAACCGGTCATCTTTCAAAGCCTCGGACGCATGCTTCTTCTTGGGTGGGGCGGCAAAGCGCGGGTCAGATTTTACAGCCTCGAAACGCGGATCCATTTCATATGATACTTAACGTGTAATTGAATTAATTTGTCCCCATTCCTCTTGTTTTGTTTGTGTGTGTGCCAACTTGATTGTAAGTATGCCAAACAGTGAAGAGGTTCTGTCAAATGGGTGAGGAAGCATCTTGTATGGTGGCTACCAAAAATCCTTATTGCGCCCGTTTTTGGCGGAGGCAAATGCGGTAAAGGCATCTGTGTCTGGCACAGGTTTGATCAGCAGTAGTGGAACTAGTTTGCCTAGAGAGCAGGAATTCCAGAGATCATCATAACAGGTTATGATCATCTCTGGCATTGATATGGGAGGCCGGCGCCCCCAAGGGTCCAATGATAAAAGAAAGACAGGGCATTTTTTGGCACGTTGCGCTTCCTCATCCTGGTGGAGTGTGCTAGGAAATTGTTGCTGCTCACGACAAAAACAAACATCTGTTTTTCGAGAGAGAAAAAAATAAACTGCACGTAAGTAGCTGTTTGCAATGTTGTTTGCAAGAAAAAGAAAAAAGAAAAGCTACGTAAGCAGAGAAAACTCTCCCTAAATCAATTAAGGAAAGAGAGACACATTGGCTCAAAGAGCCGTGAGCCTCCCTCACCAGAAGATGAGAGGGGACCTAATGTGAATCAGGTGGGTTTCTGGCAGCACGCTGCTCCAGGGCACCAGTGTTATGATGAGTGCTTTTGCTTTCAATGGCATGTCTGGTAGAGGTAAGTTTGTGCGCAAATTGTACAGAATGGGCATGGAGTTTTCTTGCAAGTGTTTCAGATCTCTGTGAGTCAATCCCTGATTTTTTTTAATTGATCAAGGGCATGGGCTGTGTAAATGGTCCCACCCACACCCAGGAAAGAAAAGAAAAACTACGTAGGCAGAGGGAACTCTCCCTACATCAATTAAGGAAATGGAGACACATTGTCTCAAAAGAGCCGTGAGTCCCCTCCACGACGAAGACTACAGAAAGATTATCCTAATGGGGATCTAGAGGGTTATTGGAAGCACCCGGCTCCATAACCTGGCTGCACCCACACCCAGGAGGATAGGATGGATAATGATCTCTGCACCTTGGAGTTGTTTGCACAGTTCGCTGTGTTGTTGCTGTGAGGCTTCTAGCTGGGCACTAGGCCTCGTATCTTTACAATACTTGATTTCTATCAAGCAGATATGGTGGGCTGGAGTTGTGCTACTTCCCATACTGCGCAGTACTCGGTGTGAGGGTGGAGTGAGTGATCTGTTTGGGTTAGTTGCATGTAAGCCCTTCATTGGATTACATACATTAACCGGCGACGGCTGGTGCCGTGCACGCTCTAGCGTGCATTTGCGGTTCGTTTCCGCTTGTTGTCACCACGCAGCAGCGGCGTGCAGCAGCGAGCAGCAGCAGCAGCAGCGGCAGCTTGGCGGTTGGTGTGGGCTAGCAGAGGCTTGCGGAATGCAGTTGGTCCTGGGGTGCGGAGCATGCACAAAACGCTGGTGGAGTGGTGTAGGCAGCGACAAAGAAGGGCCAAGCACCGAGCGGAGGCATGGGAGGCATGGATGATAAGGCAAGTGGAGGGTGGTGCCTGTGGTCTGGGGGCCAGGCAAGGCGTGCACTTAATGTGTCGGCACTAGTGCTCTAAGGGCTGTTCCACAGGCTTCTGCGTGGTCAGCAGTTGCTAGCAGCTAGTTAAGCTAGTCTGCCAGAATGCAGACTTTAGTTGTGCTCAGCAGACAGCTGCTGGGCATGGCTTTCCTTAGTTGGAAGGCTGACAGTGCTGACTCTGCTTGCTGTTGAAGGTCTGGAACTCCAGTCTTTCAGCTATCATCCTGCTTTCTTTTCTCGTTGCTGGACCTGTCTTCTTTCTCTGTCTGCCGTGCTTCTCTCAGTCTGAACTTCGTGGTGGGTGGGTCATACGGTCTGTGCACCTATGTGGCCCCGTTTCCTTAATGGATGTAGGGAGTGTTTCACTGCCTACGTAGTTTTTCTTTTTTCTTTTCTCTTCTTTTCTTTTCTTAACCTACAGTCCAAATCTTTGGCTAATCGGTCGCTGGTTACAAATTCTCAACCAGCTTTTACAAGGATAACAACAAGTAAATAAGACAAGTTTCTACAAGTAAGTTTGTGCCTAGCACCCAGCGGAGAACATGGCATATAATGAGTTTCAGTTGAAACCTGTAAGTCGGATCTTGCCATGCACACCGGAGCCGGAGCCTGTATCTGCATGTAGCCCTGCATACTGGCTTAAATGATCATGGTGATACCCAGAAGTTTCTCCTTTTTGGTTTAACACTAATAGAAAATTGTGTGTTCCAGCTTCATGAGTAACTAAACATTCTTTTGTAAGTGAGTGCATCCCCAGGTTTGCAAGAATGGAAAGATCTGGCAAGAACGAGGCAGAGGAGGATGGAAAGGCTAAGCAGAGTTATTGGGAGGTGCAACAAGATTGTCCATGCGCCTTCACCCAGCCGGCGTAACCTTCGTGTGTAGCAAAGGATTGATCAGCAATCCTTTTTTTAAAGGAACGATGACAGAGGATGTATCAAGAGGCAGGGGTTGTTGAAACAATTGAAAAGAAGATTTTTAGCGCACTCTCCAGAACAAGTCCTTTTAGTTCTTACGGATTGTACCTGGCAATTGTTGTATTCCCCCTACATTCTACCCAAGTACCTGTACCTGGGTCTGCCAAAACAAATCATGCGCAGTGTGTCCCAAACACGTCTGGACTGAGGCCTTTTTCCCTTGTTACCCTTGTAACCCTTGTTGTCCCAATTCTGCCTTCATGTTTATGCTCTCATGATTGAACAAGCTACACGGAGTGACTACATGTCTCCTGCCTGTGACCTCAGTGATGCGCAAGATGATGCGGAGGGTGAGCAGCATGCTACTTTTGATTACACTTGGTGCACTCCGAGTGCAGAGTCTTCAGCAGAAATTTGCCACCTTATTTTCAGGTCCTCTTCTTCCACTCTCCAGTGCCTCTTCCCAGGCGGTTCCATACCTGTTCTTAACTCACCATGTACAATCCTTAAATATTTTCGCTTTCGTTAATCAAAACAACAACAAATTGTATCCTTTTCTTCATGAACTTCTTTCTTTTTATGAGCAGGCTAGCATTCAGTCTTTTTGACTGGAGGCTTTCTTTGTTTCAGTAACCTTTTTTGACCTTCCTTCACTCCTAACCCTTCTTCCTAGACGGCTCCTCCCATTCACCTGGTACAATCCTTTGATATGTTCGCACCAACAAACCAAAACAACAACACAGGCTTCCTCTCTTACACGAACTCCATTTGCATGAACAGGCTAGCATTCTAGTCGTTTGGACTGGAGGCCTTTTGTTTCTGTATACCGGAGCGCTAACCTGTACCTGCAGGTAGACCTGCATTTTAGCTTCAGTGGTCATGTGCTACCCAAAAGTCTTTCTTTCTTGCTCAACAAATTCAACCAGATATGGATTGTGTACAATGGTGCTCAGCTGCTCTCGCAGGTAGCTGTCAGTCCATAGAGCAAAGTGTCAGATAGAGCAAATCTCTAATCGTGCTGTGCCTTCCTACCTCTTCAAACCCATGATTCCTATTCAAACCAGACGCAACTCCAGCTGCCCTGATGCAATCTTGGTCACTCCTCACCCAACTAACCCAAACAGACCACCCACTCCACCCTCACACCGAGTACTGTGCAGTATGGGGAGTAGCACAACTTCAGCCCACCATATCCACTTGATAGAAAGAAAAAACTGTGAAGATACGAGGCCTGGTGCCTAGCTAGAAGCCTGACAGCAACAACACAGTGAGGGCATTATTGGGGCCACTGATGCCTTTTTTTTTCATCCTGGCGCTAAACATGTGCTTCGATTGGAAGTATATGGGGCTGAAAAGTTGGTGTGAGGGTTATTGGGGCTATACAACATGCAGTCCAGAAGGGTGTGGGGCCATACACAGTACAGCATTTTGGAAGCTAAACATGGCTGATGATTGTTGCCAGTCATGGGGTTACACAATGTGTTTCTTGTTGCTGTGGGGCTGAACATACTGAGTTTGGGGTATGCGCACATGTAAGATTTGTTGGAGCTACACATGTGTCTGTCAATCCTCTGGTAGCTGAACACACACCTCATTGCTATCCTGGCAAGCATGGGGCTGTACATGAATGTGGCATGGTTTTTTGAGAAACAGTTTGAGCAACTTATACACTTCCCATATGTCTCTATTATTTTTAGCAACGCAAAAACAGTTGTAGACTTCAAGCTTTTCTTCTAGTTTCAAGCTTAGGTCTGGTTTGGTTGCAGGCATCTCTTTGTGCTTCAGCGAAGTTGCCCTCGTAGGCAGGTACAGCTATGTGACTCTTTCCTTTCCTTTCAACAACACAGCGAACTGTGCAAACAACTCCAAGGTGCAGAGATTACTATCCACCAAATCCTCCTGGGTGTGGGTGGGACCATTTACTCTACCCATACCCTTGATCAATTCAAAAATTAGGGATTGACTCACAGAGATCTGAAACACTTGCAAGAAAACTCCATGCCCATTCTGTACAATTTGCGCACAAACTTACCTCTACCAGACATGCCATTAAAGACACTCATCATAACACTGGTGCCCTGGAGCAGCCTGCTGCCAGAAACCCACCCGATCCACATTAATTCCCCTCTCATCTTCTGGTGAGGGAGGCTTGTGGCTCTTTGAGCCAATGCGTCTCTTTCCTTTTTTGATGTAGGGAGAGTTTTCTCTGCCTACATAGCTTTTCCTTATTTCTTTTCTTTTTCCTCACCTAGTCCATCAGCTGATCTCACTCACACCTTTACAAATGGATTTAGTGAAAGTGCGACTTCTGAACAAACTAGCTGTCCGAGTCCATGATGAATGAGAAATTCCAAAAAACATGTTCAAAGTGCGTATGAAAAAACAATTCGCTCGCCCTTGGTGACATCGTCTGTCCTGTCGTGATTGATCACCAGCATTGGAAATAGTGTACACACGCTCATCACCCACTTTTTCACCTATTTCTGATTTACCTTGCAACACTCACTCCTCTCAACTCTCTCCATGCTCCGCTTTCTCTCCAAAATTTTCTCATATCAGGCAGCGTCAGGCAATCATTTTGCACTCATCCCTTCAGATCCTTCTCAAATTTGTCCAGCCTATCAATGCGCCTGAAGCCCTGGAACATCATCACGCCAAACACTGCAGCCAGCCCCAGTGCGCCTGCGGCGGGGCCGTCAAGTCCAGATATCGCCAGCGTAGTTCCAAGATTAATGAATCCCAGTGCGCCCACTGCATGCAGCGTTGCCGACTGCAAGGCAAACAGGTAAGGGGCAACACTCAGAAAGGAAGCACAAAAAGCACGCACAAGAGCGAGGGAGATCATCTTACACGATAGCTGACCCATGTCATGGAGCAAAAAGATGTGACAATGCAGGAGCAGGTTGATTTCCCTTGATAGGCTGCAAGATATTTGAAACAGCGCTGGTCCACACATGCGTCTTCACTTCGCGTCTGTACGCACCTGCATCACTCCACTCCTGCGAGCAGCTCGCTCGGCTTCCAACACGCGCACTGCAGAGTGCAAACAAGTGTGGGGAAAACGCATCCTTTGCACATGCTTCCACAGTTGAGCATCCTTTTCCCACAGGAAAGTAAGATGAAAACATCCATCTTTGCATCCCCTCTCCTGTTGCCTGCTCCATCACGTGCAGACATACACACTTGGTGCGACGGCGCATCTTGGTATCACAAACCTGCTGTCAGGCCTCCATGAATCTCTAGGACCTCATGCCTGTGATTACCGTTTGCTTGCATCAATAACTTTTGCGCTTTAAGCATCCATGTCTCTTCCATCTTTCTAAGAGCAGCCTTCCCCTGTCTTCATCCCAGAGCTTCACTTACCGTAGCTGGCATTGACACCCTCTACACAAGGACTAAAGGAGCAGGCACCACACACACCTCGCAGCTTGGTGTCACCAGCCTCAACGCTGGACAGGAAAGCATCAATGCGGCTTACGCGCATGGGCATGGCTGCCGTGGCGCTGCCCAGCTCTGTGGCTTGCTGCTGAGCCAGCTGGAAGAGTTGTGAGCCGCTGCCACCTTGTGCATCCTGCGATGTGTGAGGTTCGGATCCTGTCAGTGATGGTGGGCCTGCACTCACTTCAGCCCACAATGTATCAAAGCAACACACGCTTTCGCTCCACAAGTACAAGAGACCCCTCTACACACCTGAAGCTGCAGCAGCTCTTGGGCATATGGGGTTGCCACTGTGCTGAAGTTGTAGTTGGGATCAAGCGACCTACAGTTGGGTCCAAGAAATTACAAGAGTTCCATCTAGGGCTTGGACTGCGACAGCATACACATACCATGCACAACATGTTGAGCCTCACATTTCTACCTTATTCCATCCTGTATTGCTGGCAGAGTGTAAGAGAAATTGAAAAGTTAAAAAGTTGAAGGCAGAGAAATACTGAATTCCTGGACAGCTTGGAGAGGAATAACTCAAAATACCATAAAGGTGATAGTCCTGCGCCCCCTCCAAATTTTTTTTAGGGTATCCTTTTAGACCAGCTGTCCTAAGGGGCTTTGAGGAGGAATCTCCTTGCTGATACCCTGAGTTCACAAAAAGAATTGCCCCCCACTATCATCCTGAACTCACCCACAGCCCCCACAATGATTTTTTTTCTCCTGTACAAGCAATCCTGCATCCCTCAAAAACGTTTCTCACTTTGCGGGATGACACACTTTTATGGAAAGAAGCACTCAAAGGTAACGATTAAGTGGTTTTCCAGGACACTTACTTGCCAATGCCTTCCAAGGTGGAGAAGGCTCGGAGGACAAAGGTGAAGGTGGCAGGGAAACGGAAGGGTTGGTCAACAGCAATGGCAAACAGATCCTCGCCGATGGTTGCAATGGTCTCTTGGCGCTCTGTCTGGCGCGAGATGTTCTCAATGAAATAGTTGATAGCCCTCTTGATGGTCAAGCTGTCCCCGGTGGTCTTGATAACGCCCAGTGAGACCAGAGCGTCAATCACTGTGAGAGCGCAGGGTATTAACAGATTGGCACAACGACCAATACATTCTGAAGCTTGGCAACAGAGGTGTTGTGGAAAAAAGCTTTGAACACAGCAATTACAGAATAAACATCAAAGAACCGTGGCTGATTGTGCTTTACTTCACTCCAAGCAAAAAAGTGGGATACAGCACGGCCTCGATAAAAAAGAGAACAGGAGATCTAGCTGAATCCCTTGGGGCAGGCAGAAAGAAGATACTGTGCAAATTGGCTGACATGAGGAAACCCATCATATCATTGACCTCCCCGTCCACAGAACAACACTAAGCATGAGGACATAATCAGACACCAAACAGCCCTGCTTTTTGACTCCAGTGCTTACCGGCATTTGAGTCCTTGCGGTAGATCCCATAAAACATTTGCAGCAAGCGCTCCCGCACGTTGCCCTCGATCGTACCCATCATACCAAAGCTGCGAAGATTAGATACATGAAAGCAAGTTCAGTTGGCAAAGAGTATGGATACCTGCACAGGACAGACTGGACTGGTTCTTTGCAGGAACACAGTTGCGTGCCCTCGCCCAAATTTTACCAAGCACATTTATAACTATTTGATGTCCAGGACCTCGCGGCCCCACTCACTCGTAGAAAAGAAGCCTCCCTTCGCTGTCAACAGAAACGTTGCCAGGGTCTGCAGGTGTAAGCCATATTGCATTTGCGACCAACTTAGCAATGTTTGAACATTTTCTGGATAAGATATGCTCACATGATCTGGTTTTACAGACTGCTCCAAATTAGCCTCAGCTGCTGCTCAAGGGCCCTACTCTTTTAAAATGGTATTGACAAGCACTCAGCGCATTTTTATGGGCAGTTCTACAGGAGCTGTCATCTGGATACGCGCTCATGGCCACCGTGCTGCACCAACGAATCTGCTACAAAAGTCTATCAAACAACCAAAAAAAAAACGTAAGCCTGCATGTTCAATTTCAGGTCCATTTATTTATTTTCCTGCCAAATCCAGTTGGAATCTTTGACTCATGCCAGAAGGCCAGTGTCCTTTTGTGTTGTTGCAGGCCCAAATTGCAAGGAGCCTGCTGTCTTGCTTTCAAGCCCAGCCACTCTGCCAGTTGGTCAGGCTTTGGGCTCAGGATCAGAACATCACAAACCGCTGCATTTTTCTATCCATGCATGATTTGACAGCGCCCTATCACTGAGAGAAGCAACAGAGTTCCATGCAAGAAAAGCACAAAAATGCACGCACACTCATTGCTACCACTATCGCACACATAGCAACTGGGTATGATGATAAAATGGATAACTCGCTCACTCACGTGGATCCGCGTCTTCAAGAGCACCAGGCAAACGTCAACAACATGCAGCCAAGGTAGAGGCAGCATTTTTTGTCAGTAACGTGAGACTGAGGGCATGCTATGAACCATGGAGGAAAGAGAGCATTTTTTGTCAGTAACGTGAGACTGAGGGCATGCTATGAGCCATGGAGGAAAGAGAGCTGCAGCAGGAGAATGGGCAAACAGGCATGGGCATAAAGGCATACATGGGCAAGCGGCATCGGCAAGAGGCATAAATGGACAAGCACAGGCAATAGATAAGGATGGGCAAGGAGGCATGGGCAATAGGCATTCATGGGATAGCAAGGGGGGGGCATGTTGGCATACATGGACAAGTAGGCATGGGTAAGCAGGCATGTTACTCTAGAAGCTGAGTAGCACAGGCACAAAAAAGGACAGGATCAATCGACCATTGGGCATGGAGCCCAATTTTCTTACGAATCCTGTAGACAGCTGAGGCAAGAGTTCTGGTAGCAGATGGCATCGCACACCCAGTCCCCTGCATGTCCAGGTGCCGGAAAGTTGGATACGATTCTGTCTTTGCATGTCCAGGATGCAGCAGCAGGCAGGCACTCACGGAAGAAGCCATTCTTCAGGATCTGGATGAGGTAGGCCTCTGTCGCCCGCTGTGCAATGACGTCTGTTTGCAGCCCCGCTGCCAGCAGCTCCTCCTTGCTGCTGACCTTGGGGCCTGGCAGGTACTCCAAGGTGATCACACGAGGTGATGTCTGCTCCCAGTATACAGTTGGCACTCGGACCTGTGAAGTGTGAGGAAGGAATAAGAAGCAAGGCATGTGTAGGGGAGTCACAACAGGAACTAGTCCTCAATGAATTTCACTGACCAGTCATCTTCAGTGTTTTCCAGTGAACAGGCATGCTCGAGCAAGCTGCAGCATAACAGCAAAGCCTTGTAGGTCAGGCTTGGCACAGATGGCCCTCGGGATTTCAGCTTTGGTGTTGGTGCAAACATACAGGACAACAAGTGTACATGCTGCAGAAGCAATGGACCTTGGAAAGAAAAAAAGGAAAGGCATCTGCACAAGCAGTTGTCACGTTTGGGACCTACCCAGGGGATGTCGCGGAAGTTTCGCCTGAAGCGGTCAGCATTGCGTCCTTCATTGATGTAATCAATCTCATCATACAGCACTGTGGCACACTCCTGGTAGATGCCACGGAAATCCCTGCAAAAGAACATTTTCACTTTTACAGTCAGGAGGTGGCAAACAGGGTGGCAATGCTCAGGCCCCCCCCAAAAGGGAATGAGCTGGGCATTGGAAAATATGAGATCACCAGATTGGACTCTCAATTGTTGACTGCTCACCTAGTGCGCGGTGTGACTGGGTGCACGCATACTAGGTGCAAGCTATGGTATGGTAGCACAATGTAACTAGGTGCACGCATACAACCAGAGGAAGTCTACAAGCATAAGGCTGCTATCTAGTCCCTTACTGCAGTTGTGAACCATTTCTATGCTTTGAGTCAACTAGGACATGCTTTTAGCTTGCATCAGCTGACCTGTTTGTTTCGTCTTGCTTGTCCAGTTGCTCCGCCAATATTCGTAAGTTATTCAAGTCGATGTCAAATAGCTTGCGCAGGCCTGGCCTTTGCACCTTCACCACTACCTTCTCCCCAGACCACAGAGTCGCCTTGTGCACCTGCGCAGTGGCAAGCATGGAGGCAGCGACAATTGCTGTTCTTGGGAGTCTCGGAGCTTGCATGTAAAGACAGAAACCTCTACTTGCAGCGGCTGCTGCATCGTTTCCTACTTCCTGAGTTGTGCGCACTCTAATGTCCTGCACACACTCCCCTCTTCTTTGCCTTCTATTTGCTCTCGGGAGCTAAGATCCACAAGGTTTCCCACCTGGCCGAGTGACGCCGCAGCAATGGGGCGAGGGTCAAACTCCTTGTACAGTCGCTCCAAGGGCTGCCCCAAGTCTGTCTCGATGATGGACCGCGCCTTCTCGGCACTGAATGCAGGGACGCGGTCCTGCGAGGTGAGGTAAAAGAGGCAGAGAACAACAAGAGGTCAGTCTCACACAGTGTAAAACAATTGCAAACAAATTGGACAAAGGTGTATGGGCACAGATGATATGACCTGGCATTGAGGAGTCCATGTAGTCCACCTGTGGATGAAGCAAGAGTGTGATCAGGACTGTGCCCGAAGGCTAGCACAGCAGGCGGTTGGCCTGAGCTCATGCTCTGTGTACAGAACTATAAGCGCTCCAAAAAAGCCGATGAAAAGCAGCAACACCACTAGAGCCTCACAGCCTCACACCATCAACATCAACACACACCACCACCAGCTTCACAAGCCACCTGAATGAAAGGTACACTTAAAAAGGTTGACGAGAAGCAGCGACATTGCAGGCACATTTCAGCCCCACGCCATCAACACCAACACACACACACACACACACCACCACCACCACCACCACCACCACTACCATTTTCACATGCCACCAATATCCCACAGAGCAGAGAAGCACGAAGCACACACCTTGTAAAGAACCCTTTTGTGCTGCCCTTGCTAGTAGCCACGTGTCTGGATTGAAGGTTATTCCCATCTGTTCTCTGTAGCCTGTCCTCTGCCTGTCTACCCTCCCAGGTCCCCTTCTGCCCAGCATTCATTGTTTAGCTCAAACTGCACCATGACCCATGGCCCATGATGACTGATCCTACAGACACACCACACACCTGCAGCTTGCTGAGCTCGTCCACAAACTCTGCAATGATGACTTATCCTACAGACACACCACACACCTGCAGCTTGCTGAGCTCGTCCACAAACTCTGCAATGATGACTTATCCTACAGACACACCACACACCTGCAGCTTGCTGAGCTCGTCCACAAACTCTGCAGGGAAGAGATCGGATCGCGTGCTGGACAGCTGCCCCAACCTGAGAATGCGCACAATCATATGTGGCTGTGTTAAGTTGCTGAAACTCCTTCTTGTAATGTTACGTTACGTTACGTTACATGTTTCAGGCGCTGTGTGTGTATGTGCGTGCAAGGACTCACTTAATGAATGTTGGCCCCAAGTCCAGCACACTCTTCAGCAAGAAGGCTGCCAGCCTCCGGGTCGCCTCTTTCTTCTTCTCCTCGGTGTAGCCGCCTGACAATGCAGTGAGGCATTGAGTAGAAAACAAACAGATGAGCTTGCTTCCAGGTAAGGCATGCATGATACATACCAAAAGCGTCCTGCACTGAAGATTGGGGAACGCTAACATTACTCAGGATGTGCGCAGCTAACCAGAACTCAGAAGAACTTGGAAGCAAATGTTTGTATTAACACATGCTTCGCTCAGGCGCTACGCCGGGAACCTGGGCCCTTACTGCTGCTGGGAATGTCAAATCGTTTATTATATTATTATTATGAAAGCACATCGCGCAGTTGCAGCGGGTCCGCAAAAGCACCAAAGCTTCGCATTTCCTGGAGCACCAAATGCTCACGGCTGATTATAAAAATTAGATATTCATTTTCAGTATTTTGCGCTGAGCAAAACGGTGCCCAAGGCTCCTGACACGACTTCCGCATAATTGGCTCCAAACGCGCTCCTGGAGTCCGCAGATCAATCTGCGGCAGAGCGAGTCGTTATGAATAAACGCAAATGAAATAAATGAAACCTTCTGCCAAATTTTTATGGACGAACTCTCCCTTTTGCTGCTCCCGCTCCAGACGTAGATCCGTCCGCCAAGACTTACATATGGGGGCGACAACTCATGTCCGCAAAATACGCAACTGTTTCATCCGGTTTTTATGAGCTGAGGTGGCTGACGATGTTTTTGGACCACGAATTCTGGATTCCGAAACTTTTGTTACGATGAAAAAAGTCGATTGGGTCTCGTCAGCTTAAGTCCTCCTTGTAGTCAGAATCCACACCAAGAATTCTGGCCACTCCTAATGGCCCCTCGGGCCTCCGGCCCAGGTTCCAACACATGCTTCGCTTAGGCGCTTCGCGGGGAACCTGGGCCCTTACAGCTGCTGGGATGGTGTGCATATGGTGCGAATGTGCGCGCATGCAAACACCCATTACTCACTGCCCAGGCCACCATTCTCCATCAGACCTCATGCATCATGGCCCCAGATGAATGGATTATGCTTTGTGCAGAGCCTGCTGTGTGCAAAGGCAGTGCATGGAGAGAGAACTGCCTCCCTGTGCATAGCCTGCAGTGTGCAAATTCTGTGCATGGTGTACTCATGGTGCGAATGTGTGTGCGCGTGCGCATGCAAACGTCCATTTCTCACTGCCCAGGCCACCATTCTCATCTGCACATCATGCATCACAGTCCTAGATGAATGCACAATGCACTGTGCAATGATTGATGTGCGCAAAGGCAGTGTGGGGAAAGAAAACTGCCCTCTTGTCCAAGTGTGTGCGTGCGCGCGCGTGCAAAAGCCCATTTCTCACTGCCCAGGCCACCATTCTGCACCAAACCTCTTGCATCATGGCCAGAGGTCCTTGATGAATGCACAATGCCCTGTGCAATGTCTGATGTGCGCAAAGGCAGTGTGGGGAAAGAGAACTGCCCTCCTATGCAAGTGTTGGCGTGCGCGTGCGTGCAAAAGCCCATTTCTCACTGCCCAGGCCACCATTATGCACCAAACCTCTTGCATCATGGCTAAAGGTCTTAGATGAATACACAATGCCTTATGCAATGCCTGATGTGCGCAAAGGCAGTGTGGGGAAAGAGAACTGTCCTCCTATCCAAGTGTGTGCGTGCGCGTGCGTGCAAAAGCCCATTTCTCACTGCCCAGGCCACCATTCTGCACCAAACCTCTTGCATCATGGCCAGAGGTGAATGCACCATACACTGTGGCAGACCTGCTGCGTGTAAAGGCAGCGTGGAGAGAGGGAGCAACCCTTCCCACTCACCTTGCAGCAGGACACTCTGCCCGAGCTGCATAGCGCACTCCACAGGCTCCTCTTAAGACCAATCGCTGAAGAGACCTTTCTTCTTCATGTTTGCATTAAAAATCATGCCCGTAGGCGCTGTATGCGTGGTGCATCAACGAACTGTCATTCCACCCAACGAATCTGCCTCGTTTTTCTATCAGCTTATTCATTTATATTATAAAAGCACATCGCGCACTTGCAGTGGGTCCGCAAAAGCGCCAAAGCTTCGCATTTCCTGGAGCACCAAATGCTCACGGCTGATAATAAAAATTAGATATTCATTTTCAGCATTTTCCGCTGAGCAAAACGGTGCCCAATGCTCCTGACACGACTTCCGCATAATTTGCTCCAAACGCGCTCCTGGAGCCCGCAGATCAATCTGGGTAGAACGAGTTCTCATGAATATACGCAAATGAAATAACTGAAACCTTCTGCCCAATTTTTATGACCAAACTCTTCCTTTTGCTGGTCCCGCTCCAGACGTAGATCCGTCCGCTGAGACTTACATATGGGGGCGACAACTCATGTCCGCAAAATACGCAACTGTTCCATCCGGTTTTTATGAGCTGAGGTGGCTGACGATGTTTTGGGACCACGAATTCCGGATTCCGAACAAATTTTTACGATGAAAAAAGTCGATTGGGTCTCGTCAGCTTAAGTTCTCCTTGTAGTCAGAATCCACACCAAGAATTCTGGCCACTCCTAATGGCCCCTTAGGGCCTCCGGCCCAGGTTCCAATACATGCTTTGCTCAGGCGCTACGCCGGGAACCTGGGCCCTTACTGCTACTAGGAATGTCAAATCTATTATTATTATTATTATTACGAAAGCACAACGCGCACTTGCAGCGGGTCCGCATTTGCTTTGCAGAAGCGCCAATGCTTCGCATTTTTTGGAGCGCCAAATGTTCACGGCTGATTATAAAAATTAGATATTCATTTTCAGCATTTTGCGCTGAGAAAAACGGTACCCAATTCATCTGACACGACTTCCGCATAATTGGCTCCAAACGCGCTCCTGGAGTCCGCAGATCAATCTGCGGCAGAGCGAGTTGTTATGAAAAAACGCAAATGAAATAAATGAAACCTTCTGCCAAATTTTTATGGACGAACTCTCCCTTTTGCTGCTCCCGCTCCAGACGTAGATCCGTCCGCCAAGACTTACATATGGGGGCGACAACTCATGTCCGCAAAATACGCAACTGTTTCATCCGGTTTTTATGAGCTGAGGTGGCTGACGATGTTTTTGGACCACGGATTCCGGATTCCGAACAAATTTTTACGATGATTAAAGTCGATTGACAGTCGTCAAGCTGGCTCATGCCTTAGTGAGAAAATCCACACCAAGAATTCTGCTCACTCCTAATGGACCCTTTGGGCCTTAAGGCCCAGGTTCCAATGAGGGTGAGCAAATGCTTGCGGCCAAATTTGTCTGGTTCCATTCTGCGGGGAAGTCGTGCATAAATCCAGTCCAAGGGTGATGAAGAGCTTTGTTCCTTTTCTACATTAACGACCAGTGCATGCCAAGTTTTACAGTCAGACATGAACTGTCTGTGAGCTTTGTCTAAATTCTATCTGGTTCCAAGCCAGTGCATGTGATCCTCCCCTCTTCTCCTGTGCTAAGGCTGTCATGGCACACACCTGCGTATGCCCATTTCTTGTCCAGCAGGTACAAGCGTGTGCGGAACTGGATGAAGAATGCCCATGTGTCTATGGTACGCTGTGTCACATTGTAGTCGTCATTGGCCCTGCAGGATGAGGAGCAACAATTGGAATGCAGCACTTGGAACACCAGCATTATTGCAACCTGCAAAACCAATGTGTGAAGGCTAGGGTTGTGTTCCAAAGCCAGGGAGCAGCGCTTCAGCTCGCAGGGCTGCCCCTTACTCAAAACTTCAAAATTGATGAAGGCTCCATGCAAGTGAATCGCACTGACATTTGCATACTGAGAGCGTTTGTTGCTTTATTTGTTACACGCATAGTCTTGTACGTGTTGGCTGTCAGGCATCCACAGTTTGATAAGACATGCTTTGATGCAATTCAGCGAGCTCAAGGCAAAAAGCAAAGCCCATGCATGTCTCACCATCTTGCAATTGAAAACTCCTTGAAGGCGTTGAGAAGGCATGCTGTAGAGCTAAGCATGTGTTCTCACAGGCCCCTCCTGGGTCAGTGCAGAGCACAGGCAAACCGGCCACCCACCATGCAAAGTCAGCATCAGAAGGCCGGTCATCCAGCACCTCTGCCTCAATAACCTCACTAGGTGTGCCATTGGTGGTGGTGCTGCTGACAGAGGCAGTGGAGTTCATTTTTGTTGGGCTGGCAAGCTGCTTCAGGGGGCCGGGCTTTGAATCTCTGGAGGTAGATGAGGTGCCAGGTCTGTCCATAACAGCTGCTTCTGCTGCAGCAGCCACTGCTGCTCGGGATTTGAAGCTGCCTGGGTCTGCGCTGTCCCGCCCAACCACTGCGGGCTGTCTGCCGGTAAAGCTTGCATCCTCATTGCCGCCCTCTGACCGCCTCCGCCGGCCGGAGGGCATGTCTGCAAGGGGTGGTGGTCAAATGTCAAACAGGAAGTGCTGTGCTCAAAGTTGCGCAACACGTTTCGGAGCAGTGGGTGGCCTGACATCAAGAGCTCATGCATGATGTTTCAGTGCACCAGAAAGGACAGCAAACTGTGCAGCAACTTCGCCCATGTCAATAAGCCCGACACACTGCCTCTACTCTATCCTCTTTGTACACGTAAACAAACCCCTTAAACAGCCTCTCCTGCTGGCTGGGAGAGAGCTCACCATGCTTCAGCCCAGCTCAATTATCTAACCCATGAACAGCAACATGATGGCAGGAGCACTAGAGGATCATTGCTTCCTGGAGTTGGCAAAGCATTAAGTTTGCTGTGATTGTTTGCAGAAGCAGGAGATCAAGATGGACAAAGGTGGACAATGCAAGACAACCATGTGACAACCGGTTGCTGTAGATGGAGTTACAGCAATGACTGAGTACGCCCTATCAAAGTGTTTCATGTTTCAAGCAGAAGGCTACCCTGAAAGGGCTGCATTGGGTGGTATGTGCGTAGGCATCCTCGTTTCTTCCCCATGCCCCACTGGTCCCTTCTATTCCGCCAATGCGCGACTCAGCACTACCATTTCCATTTCATGTGCCATTTCCACCCTGTATGTGAGCTTTTCTCAACACTCGCAGCAGCTCAGCCACAGGAAAGCGTAGATAGGAAGCCAAGATGTGCACATAGGCAGGCAGGCAATTGGTAGCTTGTTCTAAGAGCGCAGGATTAAATGTGACAAATGCATGAGAAACATATGATTTGAGGACCACATTCATAACCAGAACTCATAATTTCCCTTCAGTGTCATTCGGCTGGTAACCAGTAAGGATCACGATTCTCTGTTCACACTTTTGAATGCAGAGCATGCATTTCATGTGCAGCCTGCTAATGCAAGCTAGCATTGCTGAAACACCCACCACTGTCTCCACTCTGTGCGCGAGTGGCTGTGTGCAGTCTTTCCTTCAAAAGGAGCCTCCTGGTGCCAGGCAAAGCATGTGCCAGGGGTAGAGCAGACCCCCCCAGGCCTGTTAAGCCTGCCCTCTGCTGTTGCAGGAGCATCGGGCGTGTGTGTGTGAGTGTGCGCGAACTTTGCTCTGTCAAGTGCGACTCAGTTTGATCTACACTTATTCAAATATTTAACATCACAATGAAATTTGCAGCTTAGCAGTGGAAGTGTTAGGGGTTGACGTCTCGAGATTTTCTGTGGTGCAAAAAAGCATCGTGTCAGGGACCCAGAGAGTGAGAAAAGACACTTCAAAGCTATATTTAAACTCACTAACGTTGCTTTCAATCCCCTTTTTTGCTCCCTTTGTCTCTTTGTCACAGCATGCACAGCACGAGTTGAATAGCATAGCAGGGTGCCAACAAGTGCTTCAGGATGGCGAAGCGTCAGCGCTTGATGGTGCACCACCACCATCAGGAAGAGGTGTGCAAACTGTATATACAAGTGCACATGCACAGTGTGTGTGTGTGTGTGTGTGTGTGTGTGTGTGTGTGTGTGTGTGTGTGTGTGTGTGTGTGTGTGTGTGTGTGTGTGTGTGTGTGTGTGTGTGTGTGTGTGTGTGTGTGTGTGTCTGTGTGTGTGTCTGTGTGTGTGTCTGTGTGTGTGTGTGTGTCTGTGTGTGTGTCTGTGTGTGTGTCTGTGTGTGTGTGTGTGTGTGTGTGTGTGTGTGTGTGTCTGTGTGTGTGTGTTGTGTGTGCGTTGTGTGTGTATGTGTGTGTGCGTGTGCATGCATATGCGCATGTCCGTGAGCATGTGTGTATGTGTGTGTGACTCAAACAGCATGAACACACAACCCTAAACTGATTTTTTTGACAGGAGGACGAGGAAAGCAGTGAAGGGGAGGAGGAAGAACGGGGGCAGTTCTGTGATGCTGATGAAGAAGATGAAGAGCGCCAAGACGGAAGTCAACAGCAGCGACAGCAGCAGCAAGGGAGCAAGATTAAGATCAAGTTGGCGAGCAACATATGCAAGGTAACATTGTTCTGCTTAGCACCCTCACTGTAGCCTCATTAGATAAGCATCTCCACTGGTGTGACAGGTTCATAACACGTGCTGCGCTTTTGAGGTGAGGTGTGGTGTGATTAGTTTCTCAAGCAGGCGTTTTATGAGGAAGAGATGTAGGAGATATGTTGCATGCAAATTGATTTTTCTAAAAAAAATTGTGTGTTCATTTTACAAGGCCTCTACTCTTTAATCCTGCCTCTTTGCCCCCTCTGCTGCACTGAAACCAAGGGTGCATGAAAATCTTCATGAAAACGGTCCGGCGGCTTCTACCTCGACGCAAGGTTCTGCATTCACATGAGGATTATTCCTTCAATCTCGTGTCCCAACTCAATGAATCACAAACGTACGCTCTTTAAAAAGTCAACAAATTCAAGCAAGATGCTCCACGTGTGGAATAAAGTGGTTGTCTGCAGCCTACAGTAGTCCTTATCAGCTGAAACCATGCCGGCTGACGACTGTTTGTGCAGGTGTGCGGGCAGCGCGGCCACAGCGCAGGCTTCCAGGTGTGAATTGAGCACACTGCATGGTAGCACCTTTCCATAATTGTAACTTTTGGTTCTTGGTTCAAAGCTTTACCTTTAAAGCCTCACAAATTCAAGGTGCACATGTATTAGTGCCATGTTAGAGTGCAGCTGATCAGAGCTTATTTTGAGTCCTGCAACACGTCCCGTCACTGGATCTTGCCCAAGGTGTTGCTGGTCCTGAGGGAGGTTGTCAGTTTTTCTGACTTCTGGATGCTCTGCCTGTACCTATGCGGGTGTCCATGTAGCATTTTAGAATTTGCGCTTGCTGTGCTCTAGCAAGCCAGGATAGCAAGCCTGGATAAGCTTGCAAGACAATTCATGAAATGTTTAGATGCTGACCCCCTTGTTGCCAGTGCAATCCATTTCTAGCTCTCCTGGGCAAGCCGCCAAGTGCGCGATGCCACTTCATGAATGACCTCCCTGTTGTTGGCTTTCAGGGCAGCGTGTACGTGGACTGCATAAACAAGCCATGTTATCTATGCAAGACGTTGGGCCACACAACCGCCACTTGTCCATGTGAGTGAAGGGCTAAACATGTTGCCCCAAATCCCAAAGTGAAACCTAAAGTAAAATGTAAGTTCCAAAGTGAAAGTATGTCCCAAAGCAAAACCTAAGCTTGTCTTGCCAAACGGATTTCACGTCCATGTGCGGTAAGGGCTCGACACATCTCCTCATCATGACGCATGAGCTTATGATTTCCTGTGGACAAAAGCAGCACATAAGGATATGTATTTTTCTTTGCTGCTGTGGAGGGGCGGCCGTCTGAATGCCAGCACTTTTCTCTTGGAAACCAAACAAGAACCTTCCCACACACCATACACACCTTGACACCCAATTGTTGACACATAAGAGTGCTCACGCTCACAGCCTTCTGGATGCACATCCAGTGCATTGTGGACCACGTGCCGATGACGCCACTGAGCCTGCATTTGCAGTTGGCACCACTGAGCCTCTGCATTTGCTTCTCCTTTCCCTTCATTGATGTTTTATTTGTGTCCTCTCTGTAGTAGGAGGGTTTGTAGGGGAGTTTCCTCTGCCTACTTAGTTTTTTCCTTTCTGCCTTTTGCAACTATTGTGCAGATCGGATCATCAGTCCTGGCTTTGGGGTGAAGCCTGCCAGCGGACCTCAGGGCTCACTGGTAAGGGTTGGATCCTGGCTGCTGCTTTGTCTGCTATATTGTCTGCGCTGTGCTGGTGTCTGTACTCATGTCTGCACTGTACTGATGTCTGCACTGTGCTGGTGACTGGAAAAATGTCTGTATTAATCATTGGCAGGTGGTCTGGACAGCAGCCACTATCAGCTTGGTTTCTTGTGCCTTCAGCAGATGTAGGTAACTTGGTATAGCTGATTGGTGAACACTCTGCCATAAGTGGTTGAATCAATAGATGTAAACGCGTCATTTTGCCTGTCCCAAAGACACACGCTGGAATGCCGGATCTCCTTGTGCCTCCAGGCTCGATCTATAGCCATGCGTGAGGTCAGCCCCAGCAGCAGCAAATCGCTGCCCTGCCCACCTAGGCAGCCCAAATTTCAAGTAAGTTTTAGGTGATTTGCGGCAGTGACCCCTGCCACCATGCCTGCTTTTCGTGCTTCTTTGCAAGTGCCTTTCATTGTGTGCATGCACCTCTAAGTTCGACCAGTGATGCCTTTCCAGATGCAGCCTCATGCACAATTTTTACTCTACCTGCGTTTTGCTGTCTCCTGATTATGGATTTGTTTCCTGACATTGCGTGATCAGAAGATCTTCATGCAATGGTTACATGTGCACTCTCGCAGGTTTCTGCTGCCATTATGAAGCTACACACACGGCGTGTAACTGTGCTGGAGTTCCACCCTCAGCGTGAAAACGTTGTGCTTTCAGCGGACAAGAAGGGTGGCATCGCAGCATGGGATTTTGCAAAGGTGCAAAAATTTTATGCCTGTGTTTAATTGTTTACATGTTTGGGGTATACATAAAGGAGGCATTGCAGCATAGGATTTGAAAAGGTGCAAACATCCTGTGCCTGTTTTCATGGAGGTTTGTGTAGTTTCAAACTCATTCCTGTCCTTTTCTTAGCAGTTAAAAAATGTGCCCTTGGCTTGGAAGCTAAGCATATGTCGTAAGGGAGGCATACAGGCAGCACACTGGGAGCTAATGGCTTTGGTTGGGCTGTCAAATTGCCCCCCCTTTTGCGTTCTTCATTCCTAGCTAATTATGCACATGATTGATTTATGATGCTTTCCAACTTCAAATCATTTTGTCTCCTTTTCCTTACCTGATTTTATCCCTTAATAATCCATTTATATACAGGCAGCATGTGCTTTGCCTCAGCTTGCGCACAAAGCCTCTCATCTCTTGTGCATCAGTGCAAGTTGACACAAAATAACTACAGCAAATCTTGGTGCTTGTAGGTGAATGAGCGCACGCTGTACTCTGATTGCCACAAATACCTAGTGTCGGGAATGAAGCACGTGTCCTGGTTTGGGGACCCTACGTTTGCCACTGGAAGTGCAGGTACGAATGGCGATGGCACTGGTCAGGCTAACAATCATTGGCATTTGTTTCTGTTTCATTTGTTGCAGTTGGACCCTCCTTGCGGCAATGGTGTGGCTTTCAAATCACCCCGCATATCTGCTGATTGTCTTGCAAACATGTAGCAATTATGACTTCACGCCTTTGATGTTTAAAGTTGTGCAGCGTGCATTGACCTTGGAAACTCCGTAGCATGCCACGATTACAACACAGCAACAGCAAGAGCAACTACAATGGACTCTTATGGGGCATATAAAATTAAATGACATGTTGCCATCGTTTATGCTTCAAAACGGACAGCATTTGTGCATGTGTCATGGCCATTTGCATCCTGCCACCTGCTGCTCTTGCAGACGGCACCGCCAAGCTGCTCGACCTGGAGTGCGGCCTGCACAGCCAGATGATTGATTTGAACCCCAATGGGTATGTCCTTACTATGCTTGAAAGTGCAGTGAGGCAGCCTAGATTGGATTTGAAATGCAAAGCATAATTCCTTAGAATGTTTTCAATTTTCCCTCACCGTTAAGGATCTTGACTACCTCTAAGCATGAGCAACCTCCCAGCAAGTTGATAAACGGCCGAGCATGCACTTTGGCACAGATTGATCCTGCTTCAGCATCTACTGCTGTGATACGAGAATGCCATCTGTCACAAATGATGGCTTTGCAGGTACACCACAGAAAAAGAGTGGAAGATGGTGAACAGCGTTGAAGTGAGCACAGACCTGAAGGCGATCATCTGTGGCGACAGTGATGGGCGGGTGCACATACTGGTGAGCCCTTGTTTAAAGACTGCTGCTCTTGTTGTGTCTCTTTATAACAGATTTTTTGTGCCATTTAATGCAGGTGCTGATCAGCTCTTTCTGGTATGGATTTAGCTAGGCTGGAGGGAGGCCTTCGTGCATGGCCCATTTGATACTCGTTGCGATATAAGGGGGGCGATGATAAAGCAGACGGCGAGGAAATGTAAACATTCTCTGTAGCTCCGCTGTGTTTCATCTATCTTGCCACAACATGAGCGGTCCTGCACAAGGACAACAGATGCATGAATTGGAAACCCAGAAATGGACGCTGGGTAGTGAGGCTCTCACCCCATGGATTGAGGGAAAGGGCAGGCAAAATGTTTTTTGGGCAGTGGCCAACTTGTGCAGGCTCAACAGGATTGTAAGGGCTCTGTCATCATCTGCTCTTCGCAGGATCCTCAAGGGGTGCGGGTGTGCAGGTCCCTGATTTTGCAAAGTTCTCAGTTGTGTGGATACCTGATCGTGCGTGCTGTTTCATCATCTACTCTGCGCAGGATCCCCGACAGAAGCGCTGCGTCACGTCGCTGCAGCTGCACAAGACGGGGAACAAGGTCTGCTGCCTGGGCATCCATCCCCATGAGTCCAGGCTGGTGGCTTCTGGCAGCAATGATCACACAGTGGGTGCTCCTGGACGCCTAACTTGACCTGACCAGGATGCGTTGTTACCGGTGAATTTGGGAGGAGTTCTCATCAACAGCCGTATGGCAGACTGGTCATCTAAAGGCTTGACGTTGTCCTCCAGAAAGCAAATTTGTTCTCCCAGGGCCACCCATGACTGCAAGCCAGCAGGTGTGTATCCTTGCTCATCCCCGCACCTGTACCTGCACACTCGCCCCTGTGCCCACTCGCATGCTCATCCGCCTGCAGGTCCGTCTGTTTGATGTGCGCGGCTTTTGCAGCCGCCTGCTAGATGAAGGCATCAGGCCTAGCGCTCCTGGGCCCAGCACAGTATCACCAGCTGTAGGGTCAGGGGGACCAAGCGGAGACCAGCAGCAGCAGCAGCAGAAAAAGCAGCCGCGCGGAGGCAAGAGCCATGTGTCGCATCCTGCCGAAATTGCTCAGCTGCCACACCCGAGGGTGAGTGCAACAGCCTGCTCATGGAACTGTTCATGGATTTGCTTGAACTTGAATGAAGGATCACAAGGGTCCTTGTCAAGGATGAGCTGGATCACCTGATTGTCAGATTGTTTGAACCTCCAGAAAGCACAATGTGTTGTCTAACCACCCTACTTTTTTCCTGTTTGCCTGACCCACCTACTTGGAAATTCAACAATCAAATTTATGTGCACGGGTGCTTGGCTGCCCCTTTTAATTTTTGAGTGCGGTTGGCCAAATCTGCATCAAATGGACCACAATGTCTCGTATGTTATGATCTATGCCTACAGGAACAGCCGGTCCTATGGATGGTTGTTGCTGACCCCAAAACTAAGGTCTGATCATGGACAGATGACACCTACCTTGTTCCTCTTGGCATGCTTTAACAGGCACAGCAATAGCCTCAGCATGGTTTGATAAGAGTAGTGCCTGACGACGCCAGGAGGAGCTGCGCTTGCACGCGCAGACCAGTACCAGCTGAACAAGCCAGATGAATGTGGAGTGTTTGCCCCTCCTATGTATGCAGGTCGTCAATGCTGTATCATTCTCTCCCATCACCGGCCAGCGCCTCCTCACCACCTGCCAGGTAAGGCTACAGGGGCAAATCTGCGTTTGGTCAAATACATTTGATGCTAGCCTGGCTCTATCAGCTCATGGATTTCCCCTTAACTTGAAACGTTTTTGCACAAATGAGTGCGTTGTCTTGTACAAGATTTACTGTACAGACAAGCAAAGCTCTTAAGAACGCTCCAGCTTGCAAAACTGTATCAAGACTTAAGTTGTGCTCAGCAGTAAGCTGCTTTTTTTAGTTGGCAGGCTGACTGTGCTTGACTCTGCTTGCTGTTGGAAGGTCTGGGACTCCAATCTTTCAGCTTGCTCTCTTTCTCATTGCTGGCCCTGTCTCCTTTCTCTGCCTGCCATGCTTCTCTCAGTCTGACTGGAATACAGTTTTCGAACCAAGGTGGCCTCTTTTCCTTATTTGATGTTGGGAGTTGTCTCTGCCAATCTAGCTTATCTTTTCACTCCTTACAGGACGGGGATTTTAAAGTAGAAATGTTTGGAGTTGTGCATTGTATGGTCTTTGCGCGCTCTGCATCCTGGTTCAAATTTTCCCTGTATGCAGGATCAGTGGAAAGAAAGCCTGTCCTTCTTTCACTCCTTGCACTTAGGCAATTGATCATCATTATCAATGCCAAAGCAACCCTCATTTACATCATTTCTATTTTGGTGCTCTTTCCCCCCAATCCACCAGCATGTCTCCTGATATCATGGTGCATCGGCATACACTTCTGCCTGCAGGACAATCGCTTGCGTGTATGGGACAACACCCTGTCTGCCTGCAATGGAGATGGTCCAAATCGGGAGATTGTGCATTCACATGATTTCAAGTAAGAAGAACGAGCTCCCTTGCTGCTGCTGCTGCTGCCTTATTAGCAATGGTAATGACTATGAGTCATTACCATAGCAAAGCAAATGAGCTTCTCCTTTTGGTAGCATGATCACTACCCTACACTAATGTCGTATGAGAAGTAGTCATGCTTCAGTATCACAGCATTACAAGTGAGCTGCGTGTTTCATATGGTAATTCCTACTTACTTCCCACGCATTCTCCACCTTAAGCGCACCGCCAACTGTGACCAGAGCTGGCTTTTATGACCTGCTGCAGCCGCTACTTATCGCCCTTTAAGGCTGAATGGGACCCCAAGGACCTGACAGAAAGCAACTTTGTCATTGGCCGCTACATCAGGTATGTGTGTTGCACTCAGGGTTTTCGGCACACCTGTGCATTCGGCAATCATACTTTCAGCCTTTCAAGTCCAGCAAGTAACCTGTGTACATGAATCCTAGCCAGCTGCTGCTGCCACATCATAGAAAATTAAACAGATGACACGCTGAGCAAAACCAAAGTGTAATCTTGTTTTTTGGTCAAGTCAAGACAAAACTGCGCTCAAGTTGAAGCATTACCCTTGTGGCAGGTTGCTTATATTCCCTGCAGTTGGGGTTGCTAGCTAGTCACCCAGGAAAATAGAAGGTTTAATGTATTCCAGATGCACCTCTGCTAAACGCAATGAAAGCCACCCAAGAAGAAAGAGGAAGCCTGCTTACTCCCTCATACACATGCAGTGAGGACCATGGTGGAGTTGCTCTGCATGCGTGCGATATTATTCGCGCCGACACAGGCGCGTACACTGCTCAGCTGTTTGACTACAACCTGCCGACAATCTCACCTGTGAACAAGCCCCACCCGACGAGGGATCTCATAGTGTCGGGGTCATCAAGGCAAGTGGCAAAGGAAGAGTGGAGAAGCATTGCTTGTTGTTTTTGCACTGCTTCTGTGAATAAAGCAGCCACAGTGTCTCATGCCTTAGCGGATGTACATCTAGCTTGTCCTTTCCTTAATGAACGTGGCCACACCTGGTCGGATTAGCCTTCCCTTTTCTTTTTCTCATGCCTCAGTGGATGTAGACATAGCTTGTCCTTTCCTTAATGCACGTGGCCACACCTGGTCGGATTATTTCTCCTTTTTCTTTTTCTTACCATGCACCCTCTATTGCTGGACTCGCACTAATTGAATAAAGGAGTGAACCCTCGCCCCGTGAAGCCGTCGCCGTTCTTTTCCATGAGGAGCCAGCCTCTCCTAGCAGTAATCTGAAATTCAGGTTCTGAACCATTCTCCTCTTTTTCTGGTTGTAACACTACCCTTCCTTGCTATTACGCGCTCCCTATGTGTGCAGGTCCTTGTTCCTCTGGTCCCGCGTGGCAGATGACGAGGATGATGTGGAAGAGGGCGCTGCAGTGGGACCAAGGGACACATCAGCAGCAGAGTCGTCTGCTGCCCCAGGCAGGCACCGGCTACAGCCACGCATCCCCTTCACACTTTATGATGCTGATCCAGACAGCGAAAAGAAGAAACCAAAGGGGGGCAAGGGCAAAGGCAAGGGCAAGGGATCAGACAGTGATTGATGCATCTGCGCTGACTGATTGGTAGCATGGATGGTGTGTATGTGTGTGTGCGTGCATGCTTGCTCGTTTTGCTGTTGATTGGCAGCAGGAATGGTGTATGTCTGCATCTCGCAGTCTGGTGTCTGCTTAGTGGTGAGTGACTTTGGAGCACCTGGCCTACATGGCATATGAGGTGGTGCTAGTTACTGAGTGGTAAGGCTATTTGTGGCTGCCAAAAATAGCAATAGCTTTGTTATATTCAGTGTTTAAGTGGTATGTTTATATTATCTTTTTTGAGTGGCGTCAATATAAAACCAACACAAGTGACCGTCGTGTGTTCTTTTCCCTCAATGTTCACACTAAGCACACTTTGCTAGGCTTGAGGGTTGAACATTTCTGGTAGGTAGGAGTTCGGCGGGGTAAGCGGGTGTGACCAGAGGTAGCGCTCTTGGATCCAAGCCCTTAGCACTCATCCCTCCAGTGATGTTTGGTATTACCTGTTTGGTAATAGATGAATTGTAGTAATTGCGCTGCTGTGAGTAGTGGAAAGCCACTGTGCTCTTGCCAGGCTTGGGGGTTTAACATTTCTGGTAAGTGCGAATTCAGCATTTCATTACCCTAACTTACTTGATTCTCCCACTGATAAATTTCAAGTAAAAATCAGATGCTGGGTGATAGCCCGCATGCATTATGGAAAGGCCCAGCAGTCAGCGTTAACACTAACAGTGAGTCCCACCAATTTCGGGCAAGCTTGAAGCAACCAAGCTAATTTGAATCTGGTGTGATGTTGGCAAAATATCCAAGCGTGCGTCAAGCCCTCCTAAATGCAGCCCGACAAGCAGCCCCCTAAACAATTTCCGCTGCTTGGAATGATGGGAACTTCCTTGAATGTTTGATGCAGGTTGATGCTTGTTCGGTCTTACAGACAAAACGAAAACTATGTAGGCAGTGAAAACGCTCCCAACACCAATTAAGAAAAAGGGGGCCACATTGGTGCAAAGACCGTAGGACCACCCTACCACATACTTTCTTTTAGCAAAGCAGTGCAATTTGGTTGTGAATTTGGGAATTTCTTTTTTAAATACGACAAGTTTAAAGGTGGAATGTACTGTGCATTAATGTAGATAGCACAGCAGCAACTCCGAGTTGCTGTTCAGGAGTCCTGTAAGGACAGTATGACATATTACTCTATTATTGCTGTGTGTGCTTCTCAAGGGTTTTTGTGAGTATAATTTTTCAGTTTTTTTGTGCCACGTGCGCTGCAGCAGTTTTGATCAAAAATGAAATGCCATGCAATGCAAGATCATAATATTTAAAGTTCCAGACCGCCGTTCCAGACCGCCGTGACCTCCTTTTGCAATGATAGAACTGCTGTTGTGTCTTAACTACAAAGCATGCCACTACATAGCTAAGGATCTGGAGCCATATGTTGCAAGAACCATTTAGACCCCAGTACCGTTTTTCTTGCTTTCTTTCTGCTGGTATGTCTTTTTTGCCTGGTGGTGGAGGGGACTCAAGGCTCTTTCGAGCCAATGTGTCTCCTTTTCCTTAATTGATGTAGGGAAGGGAAGGGAAGGGTTACATAGCTGTACCTGCCTGCGGGGGCAGCTTGGCTTTTTCTTTAATTGATGTAGGGAGAGTTTCCTCTGCCTACGTAGTTTTTCTTTTCTTTCTTTCTTGCCCCACAACAAGCCCTACAATTCTGGTCACCTGTGCGGGTTCTTCTTTACCCCAAAAAAACTAATAATCTCACGTACACCAGGCTGGATGCATGAGAGGAAAGGTTTACTGGCAAGCTAGCTAGAGAGATCTCAAGACTAGAATGTCCTTTAATTGAAACTTGAAGAAAAGAGGATGTACGTAGGCATTGACAGGGACTGAAGCACGGATGACAAGACCTCTTGTCAACCGAAGATTGAATAGAGCAGCATCTTCAGGTACCCATAATTTGTATGTCTATTTTGCACCAAGTATTTCAATTGACCTAAAGAAAAAAGGAAAAGAAAATCTGCGAGAACACTCCCTACATCAAATAAAGAAAAAGGATACACATGGCTCAAAGAGCCATGAGTCTCCCTCACCAGAGGGCAAGAGGGAAGCTAGTGTGGGTCTGGTTGGTTTCTGGGAGCATGCAGCCCCAGGGCACCAGAGTTATTCCGACTGTTTTTGATTTCAATGGCACGTCTGGTAGGAGTAAGTTTTTGCGCATATTGTACAGAGTGGGCATGGAGCGTGCAAGCTTGGTAGCCCTTTGCGGGTCAACCCCTATAGGGTCCCTAAAAACTAGCTAGTTTTTAAACTGATACAAGGTATGGGCAGTATAGATAGTCCCACTTACACCCAGAAGGATTGTGTGGAGAGTGATCGCAGTGCTTTGAAGTTGATTGCACAGTTCACTGTTTGTTGCTGTGAGGCTTTTAGCTGGGCACCAGGCCTTGTATCTTCACGGCCTGAGTACTTGATTTCTATTATGTAGATACGGTGGTTTTGAATGTTCAAATCATGAAATCACCTGGCTGGAGTTCGACTTCAGCCATAAGCAGCATAAGTTATGCTGCTTCTTACTTCTTCATTATGTCTCATGCTGCGGAATACCCAATGTGAGGGTGGAGTAGGTGGTCTATTTGGGGTAGCAGGGCAAGGAGTGACCAAGATTTAGATTTAGATTTACACAGGGGGACCTTCAGCCAGACTGTTCGGCTGATCGGCCTGTGACTGGTCCTCGCCAGCCAACATAATGTCCATAAGCTCAGAAACAAACGGAAAAAGGTTGTTGTTGTGTTGCAAGAGGAAATCAGAAACATCCTGGACACTGGCTTGTTGTAAAAATGGTTGCTCCATTGAAAAATCACCAGAGAAACAGTTGAACAGGTAAGCGTACTTTCTTCTCAAAGCACAACATCTGCGTCTCTGCACACCAAAAGGGCATGAGCCTCATCTTGAATCTCATCACAAGAACAGCGATCACACAAAAGAGTGTTCCGAGTATCCCAAGCTGCTGTCTCCACCTTCAGTGTGTGTACACATGTGCCCTAAGTCTGAAACGGCTAACATTCGTCATGACATGTGGAGACAAATCCAAATGCATGTGCCTTGGTAAACGGGCAGGGGCACGCACGTTATGGTCAAAAGTCACTGCAAAAAGAGACTGGTAAGTTGCTAGCTTACTATTTGTGTCCCGCGGGTTCACTCCCTCAACATCTCTCCACACTGCCCGCAGCCTGTGTCTGAGGTCATCAGCAAACTCTTGAATAGGGATAGGAGTGCCCTGCCGCAGAGCTTGCACAAAGGAATCACAGCGCCGTAAGTCTTGAAAAGCATATAAAACTTGAGCAGTCCAGCAGGCTGGCTCACGCGAATGAATATTCAAATCTGCTTTCAACACTCTTCTCAATGTCTCACTGTTAGACCTCAGCATGCTATTATACATTTTGACAACAGACCTAAACCAGTAAAACTGAAGCGGCTCATGAGCACAATCCCTCAGGACAGCCCAGTTTGTAGTGGTACGCTTAACACCCAGCGTGCTCTTAAGATAACTCATGTGCCGCACTTGCAGATCACTTGCAAATTCCTTGCCCGCTTTAGTGTATTCAGTGCCCCACACTTGGCCTGCATACATTCCAGCTGGAACCACATACGTCTTCCCAAGCCACAGAGACACATACGGCCTATTTGCCAGGAAATTCTCACAAACAAATTGACGGACCCGAAATGCAGACGCCATGAAGGGGCCAGTTGCATGCTCAGAGGACTTGGCCATGCTCATACACTTGTGAAACATCATGCCAAGGTATCTAAAAGACTCCTTGTGTGCCAGTGGCACCCCCCCAATATGAAAAACAGGCAGGTCCGACCCAGAGGAATTGAAGTGCACCACCTCAGATTTAGCTGTGTTGATGACTAAGTGCTTCCTCTGAGCATACGCATGCAAGCGGTTCAACATGGTCTGCAACGCAACAGGATCGTTGGCCATCAGAGTCAGGTCATCAGCATATAACATGTGCGTCACATAGAATTCAGCCGTACCCGTGACAGCACCTTGCACCCCCTCCGCAATTTCATCAATGTCATTAATATACAGAGAGAAAAGCAGAGGGGACAAAGGGCAGCCCTGTTTCACACCTGTGTTAGGGTGCACCTGAGCATTCTTCTCTCCATCCTTCAAAATATACTCATCAGCATCGTACATGTTTTTAATGACGGACAAGAAAGAAGTGGGCATGCGTGTGCGCTGCAGGTGCTGCCAGAGTGCCTGCCTAGGGATGGTGTCATATGCTTGCTTGAAGTCAATGAATGCAGTGTGCAGCCGGCTAGATCGCCCAGGCTTGATTGTGCGTGCAGCATGCTGAAGGTGCCTTAAAATGTAGATGGGCTGGAGGGTGTTCCTTCCAGGGTAGAAGCCAAATTGTGTGTCTGGGATCTTGTTTTAGGCCACACACCAGTCCGTGACAAGAGAACGAATCACATTAGCATACAAGCGGTACATTGTGCCACTGACAGCCAGCATGCGATAGCTATTTGGTTCAATGAGGGGCCCCTTTTTGTACAAGGGGGTCAGCTTGGCCTTCTTCCAACATTCAGGAATGCGAGCCTTGTCATAGAACAGCTTGAACAGCCGGGCAATGTAAGGCACAAGCACATTCACTTGCTCAGTGCCCCGACCATTGACCGCGGGCGCACCATAGCAGCATATTTGATAAAAGGAGCAGCCACACAATCAAAACCAGGGGAAGCACGCCCATTCATCTTCCCAATCTGCTTGGCTACCAGCCCTTGCATCTCCTCCTCTGGAGGCACAGCAACTGTATCCGGCTCAGGCATCCAATTATTTTGAGTGCCCTGTCTCAAAAGAGCCTCAACGTCGCGCCCACGACCCAAAGGAACAGCCATATCCCTTGCAGACAAAGCCACACCCCTACGAACCAATTGAGCTGCCTCACGGGGCTGAAAGCGCGCTTTTAGATACCTCTCCCACAGACTGTGCCACAGGTGTGGTCTGAGCACGCTTAGATTGCCTCAGCATTGCATGCACATCAGGGTCTTTACTGTAAAGCTTCCCTAGGAACACATCCCTCTGTCTCTGCGTGTATGCACGCTTCGACCACCGAATTTTGATCTTGTATTGCCTCCGCACAAACTCACGCGCATGCAGAGGCTGACCAGTTCGAAGAGCCTCCATGAACACACGACGCTTCTCTCTACAAGCTGCATCAAACCAGGGAGGGCTGTGACCGCCCCTTTGGCTGGCACGCAAAGGCCCACACACGGGGAGGTGGTCTATTTGGGGTAGCAGGGCAAGGAGTGACCAAGATAGCATCAGGGCGGCTGGAGGTGCGTCTAGCTTGATCAGGAATGCTGGGGTCAAAGAGGTATGGAGGTATCGCCCGATTAGAAACTTGCTCAGTAATGTGCAGGCCTTGATAACTCAGCAGCTGGCTCGGAGTCAGACGGTCTGCACTGCCTACATCCATATGTATAAGGTTTAATCAATATAAATCTTTGCTAACCACTTTCAGAATCATTCTGCTGGCAATGTTGTGACGCTCAGTTACCATGTTAAAAATGACGGAACATTGGCAACCTGGGAGAATGTGGAGGGCGCTGTCCATATGATGACACTCTGGGAGAGGACATACAAGGCTAGTGGATCTTTAAAGCGGACCGCATGTTTTTGTTTGTAGAGAGCGCCCGTGCAATATTGGAAGATTGTGCGTTTTGTTCAGGTCGAGATACAGGGCATGCTCCACTGGCAGAAGGCAATGCTAATGCCCTTGTTTGCATGAGGTAGCAAGCTTTGGTAATAAGCATAGTAGCCTGTTTTGTGATCTGCGTATACAAGCCTGTGCTTAGCATGCATATGGGATTTAAAGGCATCCTTAAGGTCTGGAAGGTACATCAGATTAGGAATGGAGGAAGATAATCCAGGTGTAGTTGGCCTTGCCTCTTCTCAAGCCAGCCAAGCAATATTGTAGAAGGGTTTGCTGCCTGGGCCAGCGCTAAAATTGATTTGAAGCACATTTAGGGCTGCTGGCAATTGCAAACACATGCCTCTGAAGCTGGTTATACAGAGCCCCAGAAATACAGAGTCTGTGTATGCGTTTGTGTGTCAGAGGGAAAGTGAGAGAAATAGAGAGAATGGCTTTGTACAGTATTCCATGAAGTACTCAGCAATTTCTCCTCGCATCCAGGCACAAAAAGGACAGAAGCCGGACATGGTTTAACATGTTCTGCAGCAAAAAATAAGAACGACTATAACTCCAAATCAGGATAGCATGAGCACCCTAAGCACCTGAAATGTTTCCTGTTCAATTTGTTTTTGTAGTGAGTTTACTTGCATTGATTATTTTGCACAGCCTTGAGAAGAGGAAAAACAGGCCTTAAATTAGCAAAAGTGCTGCAAGCAGAACGCATCTTGAAGCAAAAAAGCAAAATGTGGTGCATAGTGCACACTCTCTATGGGTCCTGACTTGCCTCCAAAAGGGCCTGACTTGCCTCCCAAAGGGCCTGACACACGGATGGCATAAGAATATGGCATAAGCAGAAACCAAAAAGTGTTACGAGTTAAAAGTGTCACAGATTCTATTGCACGCACCAAAGCAGAAGAATTGAATGAATTAAAAAGCAAGAATGATGTCAAGAGTCTTACACAACATTGAGGATGAAGTTTCCAATGCTCTCATCAGCGCTAGCAACCACGATCAAATAAGTGTGCCCTGGTTCACACTTGGCCCACAGAAGCGAGTTTCTGCACACACACACACAGAGCGGGGGGAGTTGCTGTGGAAAATTGGAACAGTATGGGAGAGTGGTTCGCACTTCACACTTGGCCCACAGGAGCGAGTTTCTGCACACACAGAGCGGGGGGAGTTGCTGAAGAAAATTGGAACAGGATGGGAGAGTGGTTCGCCCTTGGCCCACAGAGGTGAGTTCCTGGTCATGTACAGAAGGGGGAGTTGCTGTGATGAATTTGATCCATGTGGGAGAGGACAGCCGCTCCCGATTGGATGCATTGGATGGTTTCTTCTTACAAGCATACTGTGATCATGAGCAAGCTGGCTCGCAAAATCATACTGGATGCTACTTTTCAAATGTCAGGGCTGCATACAAGGGCTTGACTTGTAAGTCCCGCAATTTGTGGCAATGCATAAAGAAAGCCCTCCCTGCAAAGTAAATATCAAAGCACAAGATGGATTTGGGAAAGGGAAACCAATCAGTATGCATGTGGTTGTCAAGGGGTTCAGCCCAAAAGTTATTCAAACTCACCCTCCAATACAAGCAAAAGGAGAAGTCTATGCTGGACACCTTGAAGTGTGCATGAAGGAGAGACCCAACAGTTAGCGCTGACACGAGCAGTGAGACCCACCGAGCCCTGCCTTGCAACTTTTTTCCTTTTGCAGAAACACATAGAGAGGTATGGTGGGGGATCCATGGCTCCTTGAGCCAACATGCCTCCTTCCTTCTTAATTAGGGTAGGGAGCGCTCTAACTAGATACGGCATTTTCCTTTCACTCATAATTACTTCTTAACTTCACAGTGCTTCTCAGCACATTGTCCAAGATTTTTGAAGCCAGTGGCTCTTTATAACAGAGAATGCACATCCTGTGAAAGGCTCGCACCTGGAGTCACTGCCACACGAAGTGCTGTCATCATTGTACGCAAAATCCACTGCGCCATTGTCGTCCTTCCATAGAAGCGCCAGAGAAGTGTCTAGCTCAGATCCGCAGGTATCAAAGCTGATGTATTTAGTCTCCTGCCCGCGGTGGGTGAATTCATAGACCATACACGGCAACCCTTCCTGTTTCAGAAGAACAAGGACAAGCAAGTTTGTAGATGAATATGTTTGACATACAAACTACCAAGCAACAAGCAGTAGCAATTTGGTACAAACACAGCAAGCCTGCATGCCCTCTCAACAGATATGTGGGAATTAAAGTCCATGTTTGACTTCAAAAAGCAAATTTGAAAAGGAGATCCAGCAACAAGAACCCCATGAAATAGCATAATTACAGCAAAGTTATTGATGTAGCGGCCTCACCATTTTTTTGGCAAGTACATCGTTCCATCCAAAGGCCTCAAAATCCTTTCCAGAGCTCTTCGGCATGCTTGCCTCACTTCTAAAGGGAAGTTTGTCTATTACGCGTGGGCTGGCCAGGGTGCTGCCGGTTACCGGTCGCAGATCAAACACCTGGAACGGGGAGAGTAAACAAACAAAGCCTTTGCCATTTTTACAAGACAGAGTATTGCAAACAATGTACCCAGGCTAGGGACAGCCACTTCAACCCTGCTTTCTGAACAAAATCACCCTTTGCTGCGGATCCCTTCCCATTGGTAGACCCCTGGTCCTGTCGTGGATGGATTCATCCTGCTGTTCACGTTTTAAAACTTTCCTATTTGTTGCCTGTTGTCCAGGGATGCCAACGCATGATGCTTCACGCGCAAGAGGAAATTTGAATTTGAATTCAATGGACAAGAGTTCTGCTTGTCAAGGACTACAGTAACACTCACTCTAATACCATGCAGTGTGCCATCGAAAAAAGGATCTTCACTCCTGCATGTAGCAACAGCACATGGCAATGCACAGGGGTAGCAGCTGTGCTGCAAAACAAAATAAATGAGCCCATCCAGGTTTCAAAGCAGCTCAATGCACGAGAGCGTGCTTCCAGACACACCTGAGTTTCAGGTGTAAGAAGTAACCGCCTACAGAGGTTTTTGATGTGATTGCCTCTATTTCAGCAACGCTCCAATGGTCAATGACTTCGTCTTCAATTCCTGGGTGACTCCCTGTTCAAAGCGCGTACGCAGGGCGCATTGAGGTGATTTTCTTGTGCAGGAGATCTGATGGCTATCTCTTTTAACTCACAAAATGAAGGAAACAGGGCCCAACATGTGTGCTTGGTCAATTGCCCAGTTGATTTATGTATAAGTTGCATCCATCTCATCAGTGCTTGCTGGTGGCTCTGAGTTACCTGAGTCCTTGGGGGAAGGAGTGGGAAGGGAGCCAGAAGGAGTGAAGGAAGGCAGAGCTGAGTCATTCAGATCAGGAGGAGGCACAAACTCCCAGCTGTCTGAGCTCAGATTCATGAGGGGAGCCCCGTCCCAGCCACGAGGGATCTCGATATACACAACCACAGGGCTTGTGGGAGTGCGCGCCAAGTGGAGCCTAATAAGGAAATCCTGGTGGCTACTGTTGACGTTTAAGACGCTTGGCGAGGTATACATCTGGAAGGATTCAAAGAGGGAAGCATGGCTGGCATCAGTCTGGTTGCTCAGGCATGGAGAGCTGAGCACAGGGATTCCCTGATAGCGCTCCCGCTGTTGCCAGACAGGCTTAAGGTCACTACGAATCTAGCAATGCTGCCTGCGCAGTCCTTCTGCCTTCTCTCACAGCACGCAATACCTGAGTCAGTAGTACAGAGTTGAGCAGGCGGGTTGTTGAATCCTCAAATTGCGCTCTACCCATGTGCGGTTTCCACAGCTTTTTCAGTGTTTTGACTTTTGCTGCGCCGTGGAACACCTTCTCAGTGATTTCCTCCACAGAGGCACCCTGCAACGGAGCATTGGGTGAACTGGAAATAAAACAACACAGGCAGTGGAACACTCCCCGCATCAATGTAGGGAAAGGAGCCACATCGGTCCAAACACGATATGACTCCCCCACCACAAAGTTCATACCGAGACAAGCACGGCAGGCAGAGACTGATGTGTAATGTCCAACAAGAAAAAGAGCAAGATGGACACGCATACATACATTGGTCTTTGGTGCCCCTGGCCATTGGTGGCAATGCACATAATGGATGCAAACAACAATAAGTGCAGCCATTGGTGGCAATTCACATAACGAATGCAAACAATAAGCGCGGCCGTTCGTGGCAATGCACATAATGAATGCACACAATAAGTGCAGCCATTGGTGGCAATGCACATAATGAATGCACACAATAAGTGCGGCCATTGGTGGCAATGCACGTAATGAATGCATGCAATAATAAGCAGGCAGGGCCTACAAAGGGGGCCCATTGGGGCCTGAAAGCGCCAGAGTCCTTGGTTCCAGCTCCTTTCTTCCAGCAGCTTTAGAGCTGACCTGTCTGGAACTGCCAGTTAGGATGCACACACCTTATTTACTGTGGCGTGAACCCTGATTTAACCACCAAAACTCCATTACAGATCACCGACTCAATAAATTGGGTGATTGGGTGTTTTTTTATGAACTGAGACCTTGCATTAAAAAGAACCACTGAAAAAGAAATGAAGCAAAGACCCAGCGGTGATCAGTTACAAAATTTCAGTCGTTTCCCTTGGAGGAATAACACCATAAGAGGTGCCAAAAAGGTCAATTTTAAACCTTTGTTTATTCCTGTTTTGGATATGCAGGATGTAGACATGATGTATGGGGGTTAAAAGGCCTAGTTTTGCAATGAACATTGGTCCCAGGGTGGAGCCGTGGGCCTTTGTTGGGTGATCTGAAGCCTGGAAAGAGATATACGATCTTTCAAATTTTGCCAATGTGATTTTCATTGATATGATAACAGTCGGCATGATTAGATACAAGAAAGAATCATAAAAGAGCACAGCAGTGGAGGTCACGCACTTTCTTTGCATTAAACATGTTTACACGCTACCTTTCAACACAAGTGAGAAGCTTAATTTCAAAGAAATGCAAGTATGCCATATGAAGAGCTAAACAGGTGCATGATTCTTACTGGGTGGTCAGATAGGTAGAGCGCCACAACGCCTGACACAAAGGGCGCAGCCATGCTAGTTCCTGACTTTGGTGCAGCTGCTGTGGGAGAAGAGTCCACTGCAGACATGATATGGACGCCTGGTGCATGGATGTCTATGCATGCCCCCCTGCACATGGTTTTTCACCAGGTCTGGGATGGTAGCAACATGGTTGCCTGTTTGCAGTAATTTGTACAAAAGCACCATCGATTAGAGTGCTCTTGTATCTGAGATCAACTGCATTCACCCCTGCTGGCTTGCTGTACTGCGCACAGCAAACAATTGCACATGGTTGCAAGACGTCCTCAACATGGCAAACCTGTGAGCCTTTTGAGGTATGAGGCTCCCAGATCCTGGTGCAACAGATGCAGCTTCATCACTTAACACAGCAACTGCAAAACCACTCTAGCACTGGCAGGCACAGTGCTTGTGAAAGCAAGAGCTAAAGAAATTGCATGTTTGGCGCAAGGCTACCAGTTAGAGGCTATCCAAGGCAGCTGGTCTTCATCCATGGCGGCAACAGTGATAGCTGACGGAGAGGAGGCCGGAGAAGTTCTACATGCATCCCTGTGCAGGATGCAAGTTGGGAAGGATGGTAGAAATATCAACTGCTTTGATTCGTTAATGTTCACAGTTAAATGCTTTCCTGCAGCACTGCATTATCCTTGCGCCAAAAGCACAGAAGAAGCTCAGAGCTTGCTTGCAAAGAGAGGGCGAGGCAGGACATGTTGTGCAAAGACAAAGAAGAGCAGCTTGATTCTTAGTGAGAGCAAATGCGCGCAGATTCACGCACGCGCTGACTCACTTGCATTTATTGCCCGCTGACACAATGACAGGAATGCCAAAATCTTTTGTGAGCATCTCAATCGCCCCATCCACATCATCATTCCTCTCATTGCTTTGGACTGTTTGTGTACAGGAATGAGGTTGTCGAGCAGTACGAGTGTAAGAGGAGAAGGTGGGAGCAGTTGAGGGGCACTGCATCCAGGGTGCATGTTACTTACTTGACATTTGCACAACAGCAGGGTACCTAGCATTCTCTGCCACCCAGTTCAGGCCCTGCAGTTTGAATATGTCACAGATTGTATGTGTGCAAAGACATGTCATTGAAGCAGGGTAATCATCATAACCCTGGTCCCCTGGAGCCATGTGCTGTCAGAAGCCCACCAGACCCACGTCAGCTTCAAAGAAAGAAAAGAAAACTACGCAGGCCGTGAAAATACTCCCCACATCAATTAAGGAAAAGAGGATACCTAGTGCTGAGGCACCGTGTATCCCCTTCACCAAGAGAAACAAAACAAGAAAGTCAGTGGGGATCAGGAGGGTTACTAGCAGTAGCCCGTGCCGGATCTTGGTGACGAGAGTTGAGAGGAGTCTTCTCAAGAGCATGTCTGGTGCTAGAAAGTTTATAAGCGTACTGGACAGAATGGGCATGAAGCTTCAAAGCAAGACTGGTGGCTGTATGAGTGTCAAAACCAGCTCTTTAAGAGGCTCCAAAGTGTGATGGGTGTAGATGACTCCACCCACACCTAACAGAATGGTATGGAGGGTGACTTGAGCTGAGGCCCTTGAAAGATGACTACATAGGTCACGGTGCTGATGCTTGGAGACCTCCAGCTGATTCTTGGTCCTGGTGTCTTCACAGTAATTGACCTCCACAAGATGGATGTGCCTCTGCTCTGGAAGGATCTGACTAGGGTTACGGACCTTGGAAGTAGGCGGAGTGGCTGTGGCTGGCGCTGGGTGCTCCCTGTTCCCCCCGCGCCCCCCTCTACTTCTCAATGGATACCGGGAATAGGTCCTTGGCACTCTTTTCATTGGAACAACTAAAGTTGCATCAGGGCAACTAGAGGTGAGCCTTTGTTTGTCAGGGAAATGACGAGGGAAAATGTATTTCGGAAGGGTTCTATTTGTTGAGTGTTCAGGGATCTGCAGGTTCTGTAAAGCAAGACGATCTGCGCTGCCAACGTCCATGGAGGCAAGGCCTGCCCCAAGAGGGCCTTTGCTGACACCTTGCTTCCTGATAAAGGAGACCCATAGCTCTTTGAGCCAATTTGTCCTCTGTTCCTCGATGGATGTAGGGAAGTTTCTCTCTGCCTACATAGCTTTCCTTTTTCTTCTTTTTGTGTTCAGTGGACTGGCTAAACTTGCGCAAACGACCTTGCTCTTGCCAAGAGTCCTGGTCTTCTTTTCTTTTCCTTCTTCTGAACTGTGAAGATACCCATTTTCAATCAAACACTCTGATGAAGTGAAAAGGTAACGCTTGCTATCAGACTGGGTGCCTCAAGGTGAGGACCTAAGGCTCCACCATCTGGGCCGCAGGGAAATCCTTCAAACCGCCCCAAATGCTCAAACCCATTACCTTGGGCACCCGGTGCAAGCAGCAAGGTACATGCGGCCCTGCTACACTGATGCTCAGGGGACCTTGGACCTAGTCTTTGATGCTGCTCAAAGTGTCCATTATAGAAAATGACCGCATCAGCTGGACCGTCTTGCATGCAACTTAGTGTTAACAAATACCGAGCCTTACACTTTGATGAGTTACAAACCACTAAATCATGGGAAACTTTTGTGTTAGCAAAGCCAAAATTGTAACCAGCCCTGCGCACCTGATTGAGGATGTCTGCTGTTGTTGTAGCCCGCTTTGTCCCATCTTCAAAAACTCGACAATCCAGCACCCTCACTGAATGCAAGGTAACGTTCTTTGCAACACCAAACTCCCTTCCTGCTCGAGCAGTGTTGTAGAGTACAGAAGTTTGGTAGTTGTTCATGGCAAAGCAAATGCGAGCATCATTTGTGAGTTGGGCACTAAGTGGGCATTTTGCCATAAACTCGCCCTAAGGTACTTACACAATAGCTCAAGTGCACGGTCTGCACTCGAAAAAAGGTGTGATGCAGTTCAGAAATGTGTTGTCCTGTAAGCTGTTACAAAAGCAAGCATAGGGGCACTTTGTCAATTCAAACAATTGCAGGCTGCTTCCTATGTTTAATGCATGTGTTGACCTCTGTTGGCACATGAGCACCTGCAGCCCAGCACGCCCACAGATGTGAGCTTGCACACAATAGGCACCATGGATTGCACAGTTAGTGGCAAACAAGGCAGCATGCAAGGAAGAGAAGAAAAACCGACTGCCAAGGAATGTCGCGTACATTGAGGAGGGGTTCCCTGCCTAGCAAAATAGCAAGGGTCTCTCAGGCAGCACGCACCTCCGATGATAGCTGCCACATGAGTTCCATGCCAATCGCAAAACTCCAGATTATCATCATATGCAGAGAATCCTTGCAAAGGCAGGAGTGAACAGATGCTTGTGTAGTTCCTTTGGATCGGAAGGGCGGTGAGGAGAATGATTGCATTTCTGATAACCCTTTCTGAACAACTCGACAGATTGAAAGTTGACTCCCACTATCACGAGTTATTCTTTCATGCAGTGGATTTGGAGCCTCCCTTGTGGCAGTTTGGAAACGGGCATTGCATGTACAAGCGTAGATGAGTTAAAGTTCAGCACCTGGACATTGAACAGCCGGGCCTCAAGGGCTTCCACTTTCAGTTTTCAAATGAAGCACTTTCTGCCAAAGCCATGGCTCTGTGGCTTCATTTTCCAAGCTTGGTGCCACCTGTAGGTACAGTTTAACATTGCGCAGCCAATATCTGCTGGCATCACACTGCCAAAGACCTCACCTGGAAAGCCCTACAGCTGCATTTTATGTAGGAGCAAGGAAAAGAAAAAAAAGTCTGCACCTGCCAAAAGGCCGCGTGCAATAAGGGAAGGTTCCCTTAATAGCAAGCATGCAAGGGCACCTGGCAAATCCTACAGTTGCATTCAAAATGTAGGAGCAAGGGAGCATGGTCCCTGCAAGAGTGCAATCTTACATTTTTCCAAAAGAGAATGACCAATAGTATCTGTAGTTCCTGTTTTGAAACTCATGCTGTGCACCCTTTTAATGAGGCCCATCATTAAAAAAAAACCTTGTAATGCAAATAGCGTTGGCAGAGGAAATACTCTTGCCATTACCTTCTTTACGATCTACTCGGCTTTTGCCTGTAGGGAGTCCCGCCTCGTCCAGCTGTTCAAACTGCTGGTGGCTGGACATTATGCCGGTGTCTAAGACATACACGTGGACGCCTGTACCTGCGGCACAAACACTCAGATATGCACGAGGTTGGCATGCTGCTTGAATGCTGCCTATGACTGGTAAATAATAAAACAAAGGAACAAAGGAACAAACAAACAAACAAGCAAGCAAGCAAACAAACGCAATAGAGCAACTATGATTGAGAAGGCAAAATATACACTTTAGCAACTAAAAATGCATGTGCCAAATCAGGATGCAGAAATTAGCAGTCTGCCTTGACAAGGCAGGGGTGGAATAAAGAAATACAAGAAATGCACAGCCAAAGAAGGACACGCTTAAGGAGAAGAAGTGCGCAGGATACAATCACACACAAAGCTGTTAGGATCAAGAAGAACTGGGCATCCCAAGTGCTCTGTAGTCAAAAACTGCTCCAATCAACAGAATGGATGACATGCCCTGGGGCTTCCTTTTTAAAGGCTCTTCAACCAGGCCAATCCACCGTTAAAGAAAGGAAAGGAAAAAACACGCCAGTCACAAACCCACCATTACTTGTATAATGGTAAATCAGATCCAGAGGTACCTGTTCTTGATCAATGCGGTCAAGGCCCCTGTTAGTAAGAGGTACAGGACTCCACATTTTTGTCAACTTGTGTTCTCGTTGGTAGGGCCCCCTTGGCTGGTGCGTAGTCTATTCTTTGTTCCCACTGTCATCAACTTATGTATTCCTTAAGTCAGTGAGGCCCCACATGGCTTGTTGTATGCTCTTTTCTTCTTTTTCTCTGTTATCAATTTACTGTTTCCTTGATGACGTCCTTGGTGTGCTCAAACTACATACACTCTCAAAGCATGTCTATCTGAAATTAATTTCTCTCTTCCACCAAGAATCAATTCCACCACCAGAGGGCAACAGGATGGTGCTCATAAGCTTTCATTGAAAGGAACATGCATGCTATGAAAGTGTCCGAAAGCTAGAAAAGAAAAAATGAAGTATGCATGCCATACGCAGCGTGCATTAAGGTCAACTGCAATGGAGCCCTACAGTGGCATTTACAGAAGAGCTCAGGGGCGCACCGTGCATGATGGTCCACAACAACATTGATGCAGAGCTATTTTGACCACACAAAGGGTGAAAGAGGAAGCCTACAGAGGACGAAGAGGGCAGATTGCAGCTTGCCTACAAGAGGGGAACAATAAGTCCAGCATGCATTTTTGGAAGACAGCGTCGATTGGGATACTAGAGGGACCTTCCACTCACCATTCAGGATTGATCTGTTCTGGCAGCTTCCTGCCCTCAGATGGCGCTTGCTGCTGCCCACTTACATTGTCCTCCAGTTGCAGTGGCTCTCCATGCTTAGTAGGAAACATGCGGATGTGATGAATGGCAAAGAGAGGCAGGATTTGTCATCTTCACTGTAGAAGCAGTCGTGCCAAAAGAGGATGTGATTGGGGATGTTGTTTCCATGATACAACGTGGACAAAAAGGCCCAATCATTGCCATGCAACCATAAGCACAGCAGTGAAGGGGGCTTGGCAACATTGATTTGCTAAGGGGGCTTTATTATCAGTGTTGCTTGCGCATCAAAGCCTGGATTAAGGCAAATAGAAATTACAAGTGGCAGTGCACAAGGAACTGCTCTAATTTAGGACAAATACGAGTGCAACATGAAATAGAAAAATACACGTGCTTGCATCCTACTCGTAATGTTTACATGCAGCAAGGTACCATGCTCACCTCAAATGCAGTGTTGTGATGTATACTGCGTATGTGTGCCCGGTACATTTCTTTGAAGTTTTGCAGACTCTCTGGCGTGAAAAAAGCTGTTTCAAGGGGGGATCAAAGGTGATGAGGCAAGTAAAATCCTGAATATCTGCCCTCCTCGAGTTAGGAATTCATACCGTTGAAGCCATATACTGGCGTAAACGCACACGCACGCACACACACAGGTGCACACATGCGCACACATACACACACGCACACACACACACACACACACACACACACACACACACACATAAACACACATGCAGGTGGATTTCCTGGATTGCAATCTTTGCAACCTGGGAACAGACGCAGTCAGGCATCCACACCAAAGCTGCACCAACAATTATTTCAGCTGCAATGAAATGCAAGCGACATCCATCTGTCCCACAGTACCCACCAGAAAACCCTGCTCCCAGCGTGTTGAAGACGCGTGCGCAGTCAACAGCTTCCACTGAGGTGCCACTGCACACAACTGCATTCAGCTTGGCTCCAGGGGATGTGGATTTCCACTTAACAATGTACTCATCCCCCTCTGGGGCACAGGATGAGAGAGAGGAGAGAGAGGAAGCAAGGACGAAGATCGATGCAAGGAGGCTGGGGAGCTGCATCGTGGTAAGCAATACCATTTTCTTATTCATCTGAATTCTCAAGGAATCCAAAAGCGAGGGCAAGCCAGTCGACAAGTCGCTGCGCATCAACCCTTAATTTTCAGCATCTCATGGTTTTAAAAATATATTAAAATGACAAAAAAACTAATGTGCAAGATATACGCGCGCACACGCACACACATCACAACACACACACGTACACACACACACACACACACACACACACACACACACACACACACACACACAAACAAGCAACACACACAACACAATGATGTCAACAACTCCCATGTTCAGTTGGAAAAGAAAGGAAAAGGCCACACCAGCCAAGAGGCCGCGTGCAATAAGGAAAGGTTCCCGAGCTGGCAAGCTGGCAAGGGGCTCACCGAAGGACTTCCAAGCCTAAAGCCTAAGCTAGCTTAGAAAGAAGCCAGAAATAAATCTATGAGGGATTTGAAGGTTTGTTGGCCATGCACCTGGACGCCCGGACTCTCCTTATCCGTCTTGGCTGGATATGCTCCCTCCCGTTTTTTTCTCCCATCTAGCTATGCTGACCACTATTTTTCCAACAAAACTGTGTGAAATAAAAGAAGTGTGGTGGAATTTGGACCTCTTCTGGCCTCAGATCACCCAACAAGGCCCAAACCCTAGGGCCATCTTTCAATTCCAGAGAAAAAAATATAACACTGGTCATAAAGGGTCGTGTGCATTAAGGTCAGGTCTCTAAACAAGCAAGCTAGTTTCAATACAAAATGTATGCATTTTGTCAGGCTGAGAAAGTGACGCAGCCATAACAGTGTCTTGACATCCCATGACCAGAAAAGATGTTGATGCTGTGGCGCACAGCAATAAGCGGATTTGGCTGGAGATTCTAGCTACTGACAGATATGCTGTAGATTCTGGAGAGTCGGCTTGACTCTCGCTTGCTTGGCTTGCTGGATAATGCTATTGGTAATTAGGTTGACTTCGTATGCTGGACTGATGCACTTAACTGGCGTGGCACTGCTGGCTTCCTCCTCCAAGGGCTAGGTGAGCTTACTCACACATAAGCTACTTTATTAAGGGCTCAACTGGGTTTACAAAGATGATAAGAACAAGATGGTATTACTACAAGTTCCTACGTGAATTATAGTTCTCTCAACACAGCCACAGCTGTGTTGCCACAAGGATAAATACCACTGTCCAACTAACTCAATTAACTTGCATCACACCTTCGGCACAGCAGGCTCTCGTCGTGACATTTTTAAAAGAAAAATCCCGGGCTAGAACTGATGGAAGAAGCCAGACCCTTTTTTTGCACCACTTTGTCAGGTTCTCCCAAGATTTCCTTCCATAGGAAAACATCCTTGGTAGGAAAATTTGCCAATTTTCTGTCTCATCAACTTCTGGCCTTTTCACTCCATCCCTTCTGCAGCTGTATTCATTAGGACAAATCACCAAAATTGCCCAATTTGGCGCAAAAGATGATCTGGGAGGGACTTGGTGAAGGCTATGGTTCACGCTACTACTGACTAGGCATGTTACCCATGACCGTGTGAATACACTCAAAACTTTGTTAGGAGAGTCGATCCTCTGCCCACGTAGTTTTTTCCTTTTCAAAAAGAGAAAACTCTTCCTACGTCAATTAAGGAAAAGAGACACATTGGCCCAAAAGAGCCACAAGTCCTCTCGACTACAAAGCAGGAACAAATAAGGCTAGCGGGGATCTCAAGGGTTGCTGGAAGCACCCATCTCCAGAACCTGGCTGAGAGTAGTTTTCTTGTTTTCATTTGCGTGTCTAGTGGTAACAAGCTTGTGGACATACTTTATAGAATGCACATGGAGTTTGCGTGCAAAATTGCTAGTGTGTGGTCGAGGCCATATTTTTTTAGTCGATGATGCGTTCATTAAAACAAGTCCCGTCAACACAGTGTTGAACACACAGAATGGTGTTTAATTTTGAGCATTCCCACTGGTATTCTTGTAAAGGTCTGCGTGCTGCCGCTGTGCCGCTTCCAACTGTTGCCCAGGCCTTTTGTCTTCTCAATAATTGATTTCAATATCTATGTATACATATATTGCTTTCATATGTGTATACATACATGTGTATATATTGATTTTAATCAATCAATCAAGTGCACATGTCGCTACTAGTAGTTTGTACCCAGTTTCTCACAAGTAGCGGTGCTGGTCCCTTTAGGGGTGCTGTGTCTGCTGCATATTACATGATGTGAGGAAGAGGAGGAGGAGGAGGAGGAGGAGGAAGAGGAGGAGGAAGAAGTGGTGTTCAACACACACCACAAGTTGGCATGGCAGAGGGTAATATAACATCAAGATGGCTGGAGGTGAGCCTAATCCTCTTAGGGAAACTACAAGGAAAGAGGTAAGGGGGTATTATTCTGTTCGAGGCATGTGCAGGAATTTAAACATTGTATTAAGCCGATCATCACTTCCTGTGTCTGTGATAGCCAAGCCAGCTTCCCAAGGGCTTTAGCAAAGAGCTTCTGTCATCATTCTTCCAGCGATATCATGGCGTTCAGTTTTTATGTTAGAGATGATGTGATTTGGGCAGCCTGAGATTATGTGAAGCACTGTCAAATCGATGACAGCCTGGGAGAGGGCATAAGAGGTTAGTGAATCCTGTGAAGCTGACCGCATGTTTTTGGTTATGTAGGGTGCATGCCCGATATTGGAAGATGGTGATTGATAGGTGAGGATACACAGGGCATATTTCTAAAGGCATTGCTGACTTTCTTGTTAACATGAGGTAATAATGGGATATGTAAGGCATGTTCCTGAAGGTGTTGCTGGTTTTCTTATCTACGTGTGGTGACAAGCTCTGATCGTAAGAGCAGTGTCCTGTTTTGGGATTGGTGTATCCAAGCCTGTGATTTGTATACATGCGATATTTTAGGGTCACCCTATAATACGGTATTATAAAGATTAGGAAGGTAGGTGAATTTGGGAGCGGGCGCAGGAGCTGTAGAATTTCCCATAGCTGCTCTCTTTCTTCCTCCTGGTCTAACCAATAAGAAATTCCACCAGAAATTGCTCTAGGAATTCCAATATCAGCCACGCAAGACTTGTCTTGACTGGTCTGGTATTTTGCAACAGCATCTACACATTGATTACCAGTAATGCTAGCATGGGATTTCACCAGGTCAACAAAATAATGGTTTGAGAGTTGTTAATGATTTAAGCATGCCTCCTTGCTGTGTTGCTTGTACTTCTTAGGGTAAATTAGTTGCTTATGTATAAGTTGCTTACGTACTTGGTAGAAAGAGGTGAGACTGTCTGAAGCAATGCGTGTATAACAGTGTGTGAGGGCAGCAGCAATCGCTGCTAAAAAAACAACTGCGTAGGCAAAGGAAGCTCTCCCTACATTAATTATGTAAAAGGAGACACATTGGCTCAGTAGAGCCGTGAGTCCCCTTTATCAAAACATGCACCTCCTGATAGGCTAATGGTTAAGCCTAGCCTCGTCTGCACAGGCTCAAGGGAAAACAGCTAAGCACCTCCTGCCAGGCTTGTTTGTGTGTGTGCGCGCATGTGCATGTGGCGTCCATAGGCCTGGCTTCACTGTGTGACATAAGCTCAAGTGCAACACACGCATGCACACCTCAAACAGAGCTCATGATTGAGCCTGGCTCCAGCTTCATGGTCTCAGATGCACAATTTAAATCTAAAATCCAGCTACTAATATAGCTTTATAGAAAGTTTTGGTATAACCTTCACCGCCGGGCTCAACATAATTTTTGCTGTCAGTGAGAGGGCAGCAGCCACCTGCCCCAATTTCTTGTTTGCCATTCTGGACATGACAACTGCCATCATGGCACTGATGATCAGCGCACATGCAGGTCCCCCAGTCAGGGACTTTTAAGTGTGAGAGTTAGACTGGATCGGTAAGGTGTAGAGACTCCTCCCTGATTGTCTATGTACGAATTGCTTGAATTTCTAGGAAATTGTTGTTTTTAAAGGGAAGGCATTCGAATTCATGAGTCCAGTCAAGTCAGCATGCATGGTATTTAGAGCAGGATAGGTTACTGACATCGCGCGCCTTCCAGCTGGCTTCTGGTACAAGGGTTACAAGGGGAAAAAGGCCTCAGTCAAGACGTTTGACTGCTAGCCTGTTCATAAATACACACGAGGTCATGAAGAAAAAAAGGAAGTTTGTAGTTATCCTGGTTTAGAAAAATATTGATATCCTGGGAATTCACATGGTGAATGGTGTCAAGACAGGGCATCCTGTGGGAGACGTGGAGGTGTAGAAAAGAGAAGTTTTGCTCAAGAAGTGAGGCACACTTTTGACGGAGAGAGCGGACCTGGGGATTGGAGCATCTGAATAACACATGTTTTTCATCTTGTACGTCATCCGAATCACAGATATCACAGACCGGAGAAGTACTATTGGACCAAGTAGCCTGTTGCCAACAGTGTTGGCTTCTGGAACAGCTGCAGCCAGGCCGTGTAGCCAAGCTGAGTTATGATTGTTTGGATGGATCCTTGCAGCTGTGTTCCAAACTGCAATGATTTGGGGTACTTACTTGTTGGGTCAAGATTGATGATCATTGTAATTGACGTTGGTACGTGCAACGGTTCCAATTGGATTGGATTCATAGCGGAGGTGAGGATAGACAGTGATAAGAGATTTATCAGGTATGATTTGTTTACACCAGGTAGGGAGGAATATGAATATAGCAGAGGCCTCTGTGTCAAGGTTGGCAGAGTAGATAGTATGTTGCAAGGCTTGGCAATCTCAGGCCAGGAGAGTGATCTGGGGTACTCCAATTTTCATTTTTTTTTGAAATCATGGTATGGAATAAATTTGGTTGAACTGTCCACCCCTGCAAGCAAGGTTTATATATATAAACCCATATCTAACAAATCATGGCACCAGGCACAAACCTCTGCTCTTAGCATGAGCGTGCAGCTTGCAGCCCAAGCTCCAAGGAAAACGAAAAAAAGGAAACGCTACGCAAGCGGCTCACACCTCAAGCGTTGTATTAAGGAAGGGCCGACCCCCACCGCCACAAGGGCTCAAAATCGGAACCACCCGCCGCCTGGACAAGGACGAGCATTTGACATAAGCTCCAAACAAGTGTCGGTATTTGAAACCAATCCTGGCTAACCTCCTTGTGGGCGAGTGGGAAGTGCGACTTGCCCGTATTGCCCATCATGCCATCAGGTGACCATCTTTTCTTTCTTGGGCCTGCAGACCTTTGTCGGCTCAGTTTTGCCATGGCCCTTTGTGCTGTTGAGTTTCCAGACTCTACTGCAACAGACCTGCTCTGGTTTCCTTTGTGTGCTCTCTGGGCTGCTGCCTATCCCCAGCTGCTGTTTTGCATGGGAGGCAACGCAGGCCAGTTTTGGTGCCTGAGGCTTTTTGCCTGCCCCCCACGTGATGGAATATGCCTCACGAGCTGGAATTGAACCTGAAACCATCACGGAGCTCTTATTACAGTACCTTTCAAGTTAGAGTGCCATAATTATTCATGTTTGTGGTACATCCCACAAGCCCCAAATTGCTCAGGGGTGATGCAAGAAAGGTGGGCCAATCTTGCAACACCGTGTGACAGACGCCTGCAAGATACTCTTCCAACTGCCACACTCCGAGCTCCTGCCCGATTTGATCAAGCACATGCTGGCCAGTCCTGTTGCTTCTAAATGGTTTGGGCGTCAAGACTCACTCTGCTGCCTATCGCTTCTTTTGTTGCTGTTCCGATTGTGGCCCCTGCCTCTGCCACCACCTCCCCTCCCTCTGCCTCCTGACCGTCCTCGGGCACTACCTTGATGCTTCCGCTCTGCGAACATGTGCGCATGCATACATGGACCTGAAAAATCAGCTGTGGAAATATGACGAATGGCTTGGCCACATAAATCGCATGGCTTGCATACCACCTTTTACAAGTTTTCACCTAAACCCCTAGTAAAACAAGTAGTGTGTGATCCTCCGGATCACAAAAAAAGGGGTGGAGCCGTGTACAGAGGGCAGCCATATTCCTATGCATGCAGACACCTCACCATATATATGCCTGTTATTATATATATATTATAGGCAAGCAAGGCAGGAGGGTGTAGCTACAATGCATAGCCATGCACTTGCCTGTATGTGTGCACCCAACACACATTTTGCACCCCCCCAAAGGCACAGGCCTTCACAAGCGTATACCTTAGCTTTCCTGCCATGCTGTCCTATGATGGAAGCCTACACCCACTGCCAAACCTCTCATTAAAGTCACTTTCTTCGATCAGAGTGATGCCCAACTTCACTGCCGTATCCCCTTGCAATTCACAAGCTCAAGCAATGATGCAGCGTCCAACACTTGCAATATCATGTGACACTGATGGGCAACATAAACAACCATTGCCAACACTGCTCAAGGACACCATGCAAACATATAATCAGCAAGTGGCAATGGCATTGTGGCAACCTATCTCAAAGACGGCACGTGGAAGCATGGGATTCCAAGATGGCAAAACTTCATGCAGGCTATACCGGTACTGAATCGAAGGGTGTCTAAAAGTCGGGGGGGGCTACGCCCCCCCTGAACCCCCCCGCTTCCAGAATCCTTCAACCTTAGCAAGGTACCAATTATTGCATGTGCCAGTGATGTCTAAGCACACCTAGCAACCAGGTACACATGGGGAACGCCCATTTGCATAGCTACACAAAAGTGAGTTTCAAATCAGGGGGGGCTGCCCCCTGCACCCCCTGCTCTTGGTCCTCCTGCAAGTGCAAGCACGCTGCCTAGGCTCAGGCAAACTAAGCACACAGACTCAGAGCACCTGCACGATGAGGGGCTTGAGAGGGCGTGCAGTCATGCAGGAGTTACAAATTGGAAGGATGGATACATACATCCATGCAGCATTTTCCCCCTTCCCTTGGCACATCGTCATCCACCCTTCTGACGCTCCCAGAATGATGCATTCAGTGCCCTGTAGGAAGGGAGAAGAAATGAGGTCAGCACGCATGGGAGCTTGCTAGGGTGAAAGACTGACCTGCTCGTGGGTCCGCGGCGCTTTGTTTCATTTTAAACCATTGGCGAATTGATTGACTTTCACACAAATTTTAGCCTAGGCACGTCAGAAGTGCTGACCTTTGGGGGGTCGAGGTCTCAGACACGTGGCGGAGGGGTTGACCAGGTACATTTGGAATCAGGGCGAAATTAGCTACTATTCGGTTTGAGGTGGCCTGGGTGGCTCAAAGCTGTATTCTTTCAGTGTTGACTTGTATTGACTTACACAAACATAAAGGGGACTACACCCCAGGGTGGCTCCGCCCCCAACAAAGGCAGTCTGATAGCACAGTGGGCACCTGAACATAGATTGCGTGAGCCTGGGTACTCAAATCTCAGAAATACCAAGCTTCTCATGCTGCATATGCATGCATACTACAAGCACACAGCTTGGATGCACAGGAAGGTGCGCATACACTACAGTGTGTGGCTCAAATTAATATTCCAAAGCAAAGATGCCCTATCCTAAAGGCTCGACCCGGGAAAGAATTTTCAAAGTACCGAAGTGTACTGCAAAAGCTTCCAACATTCACCAACCCTTATCAAAGAATACAGATTTGAAGTTGTCTATTACATTGAAAAAACCCAGCAAAGCCAGGGGAGGTAGCACTTCATCAGGTCAAGAAGGCAACACAATGCCTTGCTCACTTTCTATCCAATCATCAGGTCCAGAAGGCAATGAAACTTGGTTACCTGCCAGGGGAGGCAGCACTTCCTCAGGTCCAGAAGGCAACGAAATGCCTTGCTCCCTTTCTATCCTTGCCTTCAGCTCTTGAAGGATGCGAATCTGAAAGTAAATGACAGGTACAAAAGGGTAGCCTCTGGCATTAAGATATAAGCTTCTCAAATGCAACCTGTTGTGATGCTTTGAAGCTATGAAATCAAGATGTAAATATAGTACAGAGATCGGACAAACGAACGCGCACACACACACATGCACACAGAGACGATTGTACGAAAAATTTTATGCATCATGGAAATACGCGTTGCTGGGCAGAGCGGAAGTCACTTGTTATGACATCCTTTTTTTTAGCACAAGGTTGAGCTGGCACAGGAGAAGGAGCAAAAGAAAAGACTACGTATGCCAAGTCCAGCTGCGTACATTAAGGAAAGGTCCCCAAGGTGTAAGAGCACAGAGGCGCTGGCACGATCGCTCACCCTGAAGTTCCTCACAGGGGGCAAGAGGTCGAGAATGAGCAAACTATGACTGATCTTACCTGAGCCAGCTTCTGAGGCGAAAGCTTGTGCCACCTGCAGGGCACCCGAACAAAAGAAAGTGTGGCTTCAGGTCAAACTGCTTGGTTCCTGTGATGCGCGGCCATCTTGCATCCAGCGGGCACACCAAACGTGCATACATGAAGGAAATGGGTGCAACTGCATACAGGTTCCCAGGGGTCTTGCTGATGGACATATTTGCTGGGATGATGCACACAGCAGAGGCATAGGACATGCATGAAGTGAGAGAGTGGGTGTCGCTACTTACAAGATCTCAGGGGGCTTGCAGGTGGATGCATCGTTGGCCTGTACAAAACTAGCAAGCGGGTGCTGCTACTTACAGGATCCCAGGGGGCTTGCGGATGGATGTATTTGTCGGGATGACCCTTGTGGGCGTGACTATGAGGTCTACTGGCACATCATGCTCCAGCATCAAGCTTGGGTCTATGATATCCCTCTCTGGCAGGACCTGGGACGTGCATGAGTGAACATATTGTGCCATCACATGCAGTCAGGTTTTTGGACATGTGTGGAATCAATCCTGGATCAAATCCTGCAGGGTAAAACAGTTACACTTCCCTAGTGGATAGAAAAACGGTGCTCACCCCTATGATAATCACATAAAATGACAAGACGTTCAAATCAACAAGCAAGCTGATTGTGCTTGATGGTCAAGCTGCTGCATACTGTTTCAACAAAAGCATGGCTAAGATCCTCATTCTGTCCCTTCTGTCCAATTCCTTCTGGAGGGGAGACCCCAAGGAAAAGGTTGAGCAAAGACCTTGTTATGGCCGCACCTGGCAGTCATGAACGGTGGTAACAACTAGTGTTTTCTCATCGATAGAAGACATGAAGCGCAGTATCCCATACTCTAGTTCAGCGAAGCCTAGGGGAAAGGGAGGAGAGGACAGGGGTAAAATTTGAGGGCAAGGACTCAACTCAAAGGAGGATTGATTGCTGCATGTGCAAACAGAACATTAGACATTAACCGCTTGCCTTCTGTACCTAATCCCATGAGTCACACCAACCTTTCAGCAAAACAAACAGGCAACAACACCACTCCTCAGGCAAGCCCCAAACTCAACAAAGAAATGTGTGCACAAGCTTTCCTCACCTTCCCCTTTCCCAAGCCTGCATCCATTCTGATCCACCACTGATGAGCCAACAACGATCAAATCCACCTATAGCAAAAGGGAGAGGAGCACTGTAATGCCAAGGTGTAGGTAAGGGGAGGTCGCAGCAGCGCACAGGATTGGCCTCTTCAATGAATTCCATGTAATGACCGTTGCCATTTTAGGGTTCTGATTGCACAATAAATTTTCAGGTTGCTCTACATTAATGCCTTTCTGGCACATACATCCTAAAGCCAAACATTGCCATTGGAAGATTGTGTTCATGGCTCCAGTTTAGCCGGCAGCTGTCTGGATAGCAGCCCCATGGTCAGCAGCTGTAAAGTCAGCGACACAAGCAGACTCCTCATCAGAGACACAAAAATTGCACAAAGCTTGCTGTTCGGTGCTTATGCTTGCACAGGGGCAGCTGCCCATACATTCCCAACAATTAGACCAAACATTCTCAGACATGCCACTTCTTCTGCACCGACCGCTTCCATTACTTCACCTCATTAAGCTGACTTACCTTTATCTTGCTGTCTAAGTTGACTGGAACACCATATTGTGCAACTCCAGCGCTAGAAGTGGCTTGTCCGATTTTGGCCTGCAAACAAGCACATGGTCGTGCCAAAAATAAAAGTTTACTAGAACAACCCGGTTCCTTTCTTGCCGCAGCCGCAGCAGTTCAGCAGCAGCACAAGGTGTAATTAAAGCAAGTGACACATAGAAGTGGGGTAGCTGCATCTCAGACTAAAGTGATCTTGAGCAATAAGTTCACCTTGTCCTCCTCCCTAAACTGGAGCGTGCTGAAAAAGCCAGTCCTTAGGCGCGGCTGTGGGGTGAGCAGAGTTTTTCCTGAGCTCAAGACATGGTACCGAACCTGCATTCGCATGAATTGCACACTTTGCAGTGTTTTGCAAGGTTTGAATTGAGCTTACGTTCCTATGTTGTTTGCCGACACGCAAAGTGCTGGTTATTAGCTCACACTGACCGTCACTAGTTTTCTGTTCAAGGGACTTAGCAAGACCTTGAAGTTCAGGCAAACTAGACAGAATGCAGCCTTTTGACAAAAATGGCAGCTCGCAAAAAGCAGAGAGTAAATTGAGCATAACCGCCTGGGCAGCAACCTACTGGCTTTTGGGGTGTGTCCGGGTTCACTTTCATGCACTGCGCACGCTGGAACTCTGGAAGGGATGCTAGCTTCAGGGCAGCGGCGTCGGCGCCCACAAAGTTTGGAATGCGGTGGTGGACTGGTCGAGGGAACCTGTTTCGTTTCGTTCGTTGTGTGCGTATGTGTGTGTGTGTGTGTGAGAGAGAGAGAGGGGGGGGGGGAGAGAGAGAGAGAGAGAGAGAGAGAGAGAGGGAGAGGGAGAGAGGGAGAAAGAGAGAGATACATAAATATACAGAGAGAAGTTTTTTTATGAGGAAGTAGCTTGCCAGATGCCATGCAGTGTTAATGCCTTCTTCAAACATCTCTGATTTTCTATGCCATTCACTCCCTTCAAGCAGCAACTTCCTGGAGGCAGGAGCTTGCACAAATGTCTGCACGGGAACATACCAGAGTGGATGCACATTGGAACATGCCAGCTTGCACTTGTATGCTTCCAACTAGAAAACAGGTGAATAAGTGGTCAAAAGAGGTGATTGGAATCAGCAGTGAATCAGTGATCAAAACAAGTATACAAGGAAACAGGTGACGGATCAAAACAGGTGGAACAAACAACAGGACCTTCCCTGATGGATATGCAAACCTCGCACCTCGCAATGTCTTCAGCCTCCATTCGATCCCACATGCTCTTCCGGTACTGCCACTTCCAGGCTCCAGGCCCCGTGCTGGGCATTGAGCTGGCCTGCTGCTTCATTTGAGAGCGAGCCTGCATGCCGGACACCTTTGTGCACCTTTACATTGTCTTGGGCCTTCCTTCACACGCGCGCACACACACACACACACACACACACACACACACACACACACACACACACACACACACACACACACACACACACACACACACACACACACACACACACACACACACACACACCTGTTCATCCAGCCTCAGGCGTTCGGCATCATAGGCTTGGACATCAAACGAGGATGTGTCAGCTGAGGAAGAAGAAGCCACAGCTGTGGAATTAGCCTTTGATCCTGGATGCATCCTGAATGTGTCTCTCGTGAGGCAAGCCTTATTCAACACATGCCTTCCCCCACACAACATTGTAATCAAACGCTTGCCAACTTCATGAACCAACTGCAAGCGTGTCCAATGGTAATGAGATGAGTTCAATTATATAAAAACACAATCCTAAATTATTTTCTTTATTTTCAACCGTGAATGTATGCAGGATTAGATTCCAAGAGTGCATGGCATGCCAAGCTTCAGATTTCGTCTTTGATCCTCATCATGTTTTCTCTTTAAAAATGCTGGTCACGTTTCCACTGGGACTTGTCCTGGAAATTCAAAAACGATATCCCGGTCCGTGATTCAATTCTCCAGTCCACCGGGAAAAGAATTTCCCGGTCAGTTGTTTGCAGTGGAAATCTGTACCGGGAAATTCCCTTGCCACTTGAGAGCCCTTAGACATGTTTTACAATGGTGATTGAAGTTATTTCAAAGTTTTCCAAAGCATTTGGGGTCTTCTGGAGGCATTTGAATTTCCCGGTCCACCTGAATTTATATGCAAGGGGGGGGTCCCGCATATAAATTCCCCGGTCCGGAAAATTCATCTACTGGGAAATTCAATTTCCGGGACCGCCCAGTGGGAACAACTTTTTATTTCCTGGTCCGCCAAATCAATTTTCCGGTCGCCCAGTGGAAACGCGGTCATTGTGACATTCTTATGCTAATTGGGAGGGCGCACAGAGAGAAAAGAAAGAAAGAAAGAAAGAAAGAAAGAAAGAAAGAAAGAAAGAAAGAAAGAAAGAAGAGAAATAAAAAACTAGGTGGGCAGTGGAAAACGCCCCCCACATCTATTTACGAAAGGAAGGTACCTAGGTCCGAGACACCGTGCATGCCCTCCACTAAAAAAAAGTCATCGGGGGTTAACCCTCCCCGTGCATTCCAGATGCCAGGGACCCCTTTCACAACCTCTACTGACTTTTATTGAAGCCCACACACGGATTCAATAGTGATCCACATCACTCCTCCCTCTGCTCCAACTCACTACTTACCCAACCTGACGGACAAGCTTTTAACACACATGCAAAAGAGACACAACCTCGGCTCTGCTCAGCAGAGTCTGCTGATACCTCAGGCTACTATTATAATAGCCAGCAAAGGCTAAACAATGGCACTAGACTGTGGCACTAAACTGTGCCATACAGCCCACTCCCCCAAACACCATTGCCAATGTGGAAGCTCACACAATTCTCCCTCTCAACTTGCCAACAAATAAATCCTGGGACAATCAAACATCACCCTTGAAAATAAGATCACGTTTTGAAAAACGTGTAGGAGCAGTTTTGACACAGAACACGCCAACAGGTTGTCATGTCTGTCTGTTAAATCATGGTTATTGCTGGATCATGGTTAATAAGTCAGTTCGTTAGTCTGGCACCTTTTTCCCAAGACTGGCTCAACAACGGTCCAACCAGATGTTGAAAGTTGTTGTTGTAGAACATAGAAAGAAAAGAAAAATAAGTAGACAGAGGAAACTCTCCCTAAATCAATTAAGGGAAAGGAGACACATTGGCTCAAAAGAGCCGTGCGTCCCCTCCACCACAAAGCCTATCATCGCTTCCTATGTCTGTAGTAACCAAGCCTGCTCCCCAGGGGCTTTTGCTAAGAGCTTTGATGATCATTCTTCCAGCGATATTGTGGCGTTCAGTTTTCATGCTGGAGATGATATGATATTGGCAGCCTGAGAGCATGTGGAGTGCGCTGTCTCATTAATGACAGCCTGGAAGAGAGCATGATGGGTTAGTGGACTTTTTGAAGCAAACCGCAAGTTTTTTTTTGTGAAGGGTGCCTGTGCAATGTTGTAAAGTGGTGCGCTTCATAGGTGAGGATATAAAGGGCATGATTCTAAGGGCATTGCTGATATTCTTCTCAACATGGGGTAACAGGCTCTGATAGAAAAGAAAGAAAGATGTATGCTTGCCATGCGGCCGCGTGCAACTATGGAAAGAGCCTTCCACTGACTCCCACCGAAGAGGGCATCTTTTTCTCCACCCCGGCCACAAGGATTCAATCCGGGGACCTCCTCCTTGTTGTCGCCCTCCTCGCGCTTGACCAAGGCTCCGTAACATAACGGTGGCTGAGCTAAATGCTCTATTAGATCAAGCTCTGATAGTAAGAGTGGTACCCTGTTTTGGGGTTGGCATATCCAAGTCTGCGTTTTGTATGCATGTGGACATATCCAATGGCCTGGATTTATCATCAATCCTTCCAACCGTGTAAATTGAGCTCATTTAAAGCATACAAAGGTTTAAATCATACAGACAGCATGTCATCCCCATGTTGGCATGACTAACCCTCTCTCGTATTATGTGCCACCTGTGCCATCTACAGACACAATTTTTCAACCGGGAAACCTCTTTGATATGATGCTACGTGTCATCAGGAAAAAAAAAGCTTCTATTGCTGCTGCCAAAACAGGGGTGGCTTGGAATGCCAACAACTACACAGGGAGCATAGGACACATATCCAATGGGCCAAGCTCAGATTCACGCACGCTTGTGCTGCTACTTTTCTTGACAACTTGAAGCTGTGTAAGAAGGATCCCTCTGTTCATGGTTCCGCTGCCATGTTATGGATGACGGGCATTGGCAACCTGGGAGAATATGGAGAGTGCTGTCCACATGATGACATCCTGGGAGAGGGCATACGAAGCTAGTGGGTCTTTTGAAGTAGACTGCATGTTTTGGGTTGTAGAGGGTGCATTTGCGGTATTGGAAGATTGTGCGTTGCATTTGGGCTGAGATGCAGGGTATGTTTCAGAAGACATTGCTAACGCCTCACAGCAACAACACAGTGAACTGTGCAAACAACTTAGAGGTGCTGAGATCGCTCTCCACACAATCCTTCTGGGTGTGGGTGGGACGATCTACACTGCCCATACCCTGGATCAAATAAAAAGCTAGGAGTTAACCCGCAAAGGGTTACCAAGTTTGTGCAAGGCACAAAAGCTCCATGCCCACTCTGTGCAATATGCGCACAAACTTACCTCTACCAGACGTACCATTGAAATCAAAAATAATCAACATAACCCTGGTGCCCTGGGGACACATGCTTCCAAAAACCCACCAGACCCACACTAGCTTCCCTCTTACCCTCAGGTGAGGGAGACTCATGGCTTTAAAGCCAATGCGTCTCCTTTCCCTTAATTGATGTAGGGAGTATTCTCACTGCCTACGTAGTTTTTCTTCTCTTTTTTTTTATCGAGCTTAGCCACCGTCATGTTACGGAGCCCTGGTCAAGCGCGAGGAGGGTGACAGCAAGGAGGAGGTCCCCAGATCAAATCCTTGTGGCCAGGGTGGAGATAAAAGATGCCCTCTATCGGTGGGAGTCATTGGGAGGCTCTTTACTTAACGCATGCGGCTGAACGGCGAGCGTAGATCTGTCTTTCTTTCAAGAAAAGAAAAAGAAAACTACGTAGGCAGAGGAAACTCTCCCTACATCAATTAAGGAAAAGGAGACACATTGGCTCAGAAGAGCCTTGAATCCCCTCCACCACGGAGCTACAAAAGAAGATTCTAATGGGGATCTGGAGGGTTATTGGAAGCACCCGGCTCCATAACCTGGCTGCAAGAAGTAGGTAATCTTGTTTTCAATAGCACGTCTAGTGGTAACAAGCTTGTTGGCATACATGACAGAATGGGCATGAAGTTTGCGAGCAAGTTTATTGGCGCGTTGGTGGTCGAGTCCCAGTTGTTTAAACTGGTTAAGGGTGTGCTCAGTGTAGCAGGTCCCACCAACACCCATACGGATGGTGTGGAGAGTCACAACTTTTGCATTAATGAGTTTGCAGAGGTCTGCATGCTGCCGCTGTGCCGCCTCCAACTGCTGTCCAGGCCTCGTGTCTTCACAGTACTTGATTTCAATCAAGTGCACATGCCGCTGGTTCACATTCAGTTGGTGGGGTTGCCTCACGCGGTTGGCTGTTGTGGTCCTCAGTGTGGGGTTGTGTCTGCTGCGTAATGCATGATGGTGTGAGCAGGAGGTAGAAGGAGAAGAAGGAGTGGGTTTGGCTTTATAGGGAGTAATCAGTATAGCATCAGGACGGCTGGAGGTGAGTCTAGATCTTATAGAAAAAATTCTTGGAAAAAGGTAAGGGGGTGTCATTCTGTTTGATGCATGTGCAGGGATTTGAAGGTTGTGCTGCGCCAACCTATCACCACTCCCTATGTCCATGTTAACCAAACCTGCTCCCCAAAGGCTTTTGCTAAGAGCTTTGGTGATCATTCTTCCAGCAACATTGTGGTGTTCAGTCTTCATGCTGGAGATGGTATGATTTTGGCAGCCTGAAAGCATGTGGAGTGGGCTGTCTAATTGATGACAGCCTGTGAGAGGGCAGAGTGGGTCAGTAGACCTTTTGAAACGAAACGCATGTTTTTGGTCATAGAGGGTGCCAGTGCGATCTTGTAAGATGGTGCGCTTCATGGGTGTGAATGTACAAGACATGTTCCTAAAGGCATTGCTAATTTTCTTATCTACATGTGGTGACAAACTCTGATAATATGAGTAGCCTGTTTTGGAGTTGGCATATCCAAGTCTGTGTTTTATATGCATGTGAGAGCATTTTGAAGATAGGGGAGGTAGGTGATTTCAGGATTGGGTGCAGGAGCTGTGGATGTGCCAGCGTTGTGTTCTTTTTTCCTCCTTGGCTAACCACAATGAATGAGAAAAGGATTTCCGCCGGGTCCTGCGCTAGGGATCCCGGTATCAGCCACGTTATCATTGGCTTGGCTTGCTTGATATTTAGCAATTGCATCTGCACATTCGTTACCAGCAATGCCAGCATGATATTTTACTCTGTAGAAACAAATATTGGTTTGTGAGTTGCTAATGAGGGTAGATATGGTTTTTAGGACATCCCCTTGAATATGTTGTTGAGATTCAAGATGAAGCTCATGCCCTTCTGGTGTGCAGAGACACAGATGTTTGTGCTTTGAGGAGAAAGCATGCTTACCTGTTTACGTGTTTCTCTGGTGAATTTTCAATGGAGCAACCTTATTTACAACAAGTCAGTGTCCAGGCTGTATATGATTCCTTCTTGCAACACAACAAGCTTTATTTCTGAGCTCATGGACATTATGTTGACTGGCGAGGACCAGTCACAGGCCGATCAGCCGAAACAGTCTGGCTGAAGGCCCCTCCCATTTAACCTGTTTAAATCTGGTTGAGAGTTTGGGGATGGCTTGGGACTGTGCTTAACAATGTCAATTTTGGATCCAGAACTCACATGAGCCTGTGGGTTTGATATTGGTTTGTGAATTGGTGAGGTGTATATCAAAGATAATTTTGTGCACACCAGTAAACCAGTATATCAAAGATAATTTTGTATCAAAGTTCTGTGTGTTAAAATATGCTTCCAGGTATTGCTTGCGTCCGACAGCAAAGAGGAGGTCCCCGGATCGAATCCTTGTGGCCGGGGTGGAGAAAAGATGCCCTCTATCGGTGGGAGTCATTGGGAGGCTCTTTCCTCAATGCACGAGGCTGAACGGCAAGCGTAGATCTTTCTTTCTTTATCTTTCTTTCTTTCTTTGCTTGCGTCCGGTTTGTTAAATCTTTGTCTCCCTAAATCGGAGAGGGCCGGGCCTGCTGTGGATAGGGGGAGATTGAGCGCGCACGCACGCATGTGTGTGTTACAACTTCAGTGCAGCTTAAGCGAGTCCTTGTTTCACCACAAAGCAGCTTAAAAAATAAGAGTTACACCCGCACGAGTAAGGATATTTTGCAAAAAGCAGAAAAAAGGCGAAACTCTGTGAAGAGGCTTCAGCTTTCTCACAGCAGAAGCAAAATGTCATAACAGGCAAATGATCCCCAGGCCTTGCAAAAGTGAACAAATAAAGCATACATGCAGGGCAGCAAAAAAACAAGCTAGGATTCAGAAAGGAGCAGCTGCAGCTTCTATAGCAAGTAAGTGAGCAGTCAAACCACCTGGCTGAAGGCCAGACCCCCCATGTAATCTAAAATGAACTGTAGCAAGTGATGTTAGCGACTTGCATCGGATGTAATTTTCATCTATAGAAGAGTCAGTGAGAACTCAATAATATAGAATTCAACATCAACAAGCCTCAGAGTGCACTTCCATAGATTTAGGCTAAAGAGCCGAGCTTGTGGTTACCACTTCCATACCCAAAGAAAGCAGCCCCTATGTGTTGAGCCAATCAGAAGCCGTTGCACAGCAATGGGACACACAAGGTCATGTTCACAGCATAAACAGCAGCATTCAATTTGCTGGAAAACTTTCCTAATTGAAAGCAGGTAGTACGGCCAGGAATTGAGCTCAGGCGGGCTGCCCTACACATACTGCACCTTGTAAGCCTCAAGAGCCTTGCATGACTGATGAATACTATTTTACAAGCTGAGGCAAGAGTATGAGATTACTAGCCTTACCTAACTTTAGCCTCTCTCATTGGACAAGATCAAACATGGTTATTCGTTGACAAGGCACATTCCATTGCCTGGGCAGCTTCGCCCTTCAGATGGGCAGGCAGACCACTCAATCGCAGTTTCTCAGCCAAGCTAGTTAGCTAAGTCTCAAAGCATTCTTCATAAGATACACCAGGCATGGTGACAAGGTGGCACCCGGCCATTGCAGCATTGTCAAGAAAAAGATCCAAAGCCCTATCCCGATGCAGGGAGTGCATCTAAAAATGGTTTGCAGAAGTTTAACCTGCCTATTCTTGGCAACACAGCCTCAAGAACCCCTGTCAAGACAGACTTGTTTGAGACAATTTAGAGTTGCTGCGAGCAAAGCCATGTGCAACAGCCAATCCATTCACATGCAGATTGCCTCCCCACCAACAACCTGCGGCATCCCTCCTGCCTGATTGCCATTACTATTCTGTCTCGCCTTCAATTCAACCTCATCTGCCTCAGCTCCCATGGAAAACACTACTTAAAAATCCAACTGCTCTGGAAGTCAGCAGAACTTGGATGTTTAATGTTTGTCTCACAGCCAGACCTCATGCTCTATAGCACTTTAGGTTGCACTGTGTGCCTGTAAAGAAGCAATACCTCACACGTCACATTATCCTTCATCTCTGTGACAGAACCTTCGAACCTGAGGATTCACTTCATGTACGGGCCAAGGATTCATCAGAAAATCCCTAGAAATTTCCTCTTCTGCTTGGCATTGCCGAAGTCTCCAATGTTTCCATTGGTCTCTTCTGCGGTTGCAGGAGGAGAGAGAGGATGCGAACAAGATGAAAGGGCGCGCATTTTCTGTCTGCTATGAGGGAAAGGGCATGAGCTGCAAAGAGTGTGGATGACAAGCAGCAAATGAACCCAGACTCTTGTTCAGCGCTGGCATGGAATGGTCCGTCTCAGGCTCAAATCAGACAAACATCTGTGGACATGCATACATCAAGTGAGCAAGGGTGCCTGTAATCAGTCCCCTTCCTATTCGACAGGACAACTCTTGGTTATTGCATTTTCAGATGGATGCAGATTTCAACAGGGCGCAGGAAGGTCCCCTTCTTGTCCATGGGTGGAGGGTCCAAAGAACCCAGCCCCAGAAAATGCCATCTCTATAATAACATTTTATTCCCTTCTGCTCACCAAGCACTGTGCTGCAAGGTAGGACAGGTCAGGGCTTGGTTATAGGCTGCAGAAAGCACCAGCAGCAATAATGTTCCATTCCCTTCTGCCTACCAAGCACTGTGCTGCAAGGTATGACATGTCAGGGCTTGGCTATAGGCTGCAGAGAGCACCAGCAGGTGAAACACAAGTATTACTTCCCAGAAAAGACGCGCAAGGCTACCTGCTTTTCCATGCCACGGTAGCTTACAAAGACTCAAACCCTCGGGAGGCAGGCCCCTATTATAAAGCAGTAGGCAAGAAGTAGAGAGGCAGATGTACTGTCACTCCCATAGAAATTGCTTTAAAATTAACGTAATGAGGGGCTATGATTCATCCTATGGGTGCAAGCTCTGACAATTTTCGCTTGGGAAATGGTGCCAAGCTTACAACCCATCATTTACTCAGCCTGCTCAACAAAGACGCATGCCGTGGCTATGAGCCTTGCAGGCATGGTCGCATGAAACGTCAGGGGAGGATGCTGGTTTGGAAATCCTTGCTTTTCCCTAGGGAGTGCCAAACGCATCCCTGCTTTCCTCTAGAGAGTGCCAGACGCGTCCTTGCTTTCCCTTAAAGAGTGCCATGGGCTAAGTGATACATTCACGTTCCATTGGCTTTGTGGTTCAGCCATCAAGCTGGGGCCAGACGTGACTCACCCAGCGTGCTTTGCGACCTCTGCATGCTGCTCCTCTGCCGCTGTAGCTCCTGCAAGCTGGCAGCGCCTGTCACCTGCAGCGACAATAAGAGAAAGAATAAGAATATGAACGAGAGAGTGACAAGCCGCTGTGCTTTCCTTGCTGCGTCCATGTACTATGAGTGTATCTGGATGCTTGCATCACTTTGCAATTTTTGAGTTGCTTATGAGTATATGAGGTGCCTGTCCTCGGATGCCCCATGCCATGACTGGCTGAACTTGTCTTAGTATTTCAGCACAGGTGCTTTTTCCTATGGGGCGCCACTGCTGCAGGTGCTATGTGCCCAAGCTGCACTGGTCCTGGCACATGTGCAGTGTTGGTGGCAAGACAAAGGGGACAGGGTTTCCAACGCTCATTGGCCAAGTGACCATTAGGAACGATACTATGGACATTGTTCTTTCTTTCGTCCTAGCAGATTCTTAGCTGCTCTCGCTGCATCCGGCCTCACGGCGAGAGTGTGCTTGTATTTTTTCTAAAGATCCGTCCAGGGTGAAATAACAAGTGCAAGAAGTGGAACCGGGGTCAAGTGTTACATTTGCTGTGGCTCTTGTGGAGTTACAGAGGGCTTCTGTAATACTTAAAGTGTCCGTACATGTTGAGAAACTCCCAGCACGCAAACCTCCGGATATTATCTGAAGAGCCAAGCGCACCACTGTGCCTGGAATCTTGGGACTCTTGCTTCTAGCAGCGGCTTGTAAAACTAATAAGAAGAAGAAGGAAAAGAAGAAGAAGAAGAAGAAGATTGCAGAGAACAGCATCTACTGTGGCTGCAACAGGATGCAAGCAGCAGACCTCTTGTGCACTTGCATGTGCAACAAGGATTCCATGAATGCTTGGGAGCAAGCAGCTTTGTGAGATTGCCGGCTGCGTGACTGCAATGGAATGCAAGCAGTGACCCTTGTGCCCGCGGGCATGTGCAACAGGAATTCCATGAATATTTGGGGAGCAAGCAGCTCAGTGAGATTGCTGGCGCATGTCCAGAACTGCTCTTCCTAGCTAACCTGTGAGTTCTAACATTTTCTACTGAGTTGCTGGCATTTCTGATACCACTCTTCCTAGCTTATTTATGAGTGCTGCGAGGGAGTCAGGAATAACCTCAACCAACAGCAAGACCTGTTTTCTGAAAATAAGAATAATGAAGGGCGTTTGCAGTCTCATCCTCAACATTGCCTGAGCCACTCCTCTGGTGCAGACAGACTTCACAATCAAAACTGCAGAAATTCAAGTGCTCGCTCGCTTGTGATCATGTTTCTTCAAGAGCAGCATCAATAATGGACAAGAAGGGGGCACAACAAATGAATGCCTGTGCGTGCCTGCACACACAGGCACACACACACGCACGCGCATACACACGCACAAACACACACACACGTTCCCGGACACACACACACACACACACATACACACACGTACACATGTACACACACACACCTGCGCCTCGTTCAGCGTGCGCCTGGAGGACTTCAGGCAATCATCGCTCTTCTCCAGCTGTTGGCTGCTGGACAGCAGCGAGTCCTTCTGCCCAGCTTTCGTCTCCCTCCAGTTCTCCTTGGAGCTGCGGCTGGCTTTGGGGCTGAATCCCCTGGCCTGCAGCAAGGACAGAAGGAGATCCACCCATCAGGTGCATGAGTGCTTGTGCACGAGTTTCAGTGGATGGGTGCTGGTGCAAGAGTGCTGTTGTGTGAGAGTGTTGGTACAAGAGTGCTGGTGCAAGAGTGCTGCTGTGTGAGAGTGTTGGTGTGAGAGTGCTGGTGCAAGAGTGCTGTTGTGTGAGAGTGCTGTTGTGTGAGAGTGCTGGTGCAAGAGTGCTGTTGTGTGGGAGTGATGGTACAAGAGTGCTGGTGCAAGAGTGCTGGTGCAAGAGTGCTGGTGAGAGAGTATTGGTACGAGAGTGCTGGTGTAAGAGTGCCGGTGCAAGAGTGCTGGTGTGAGAGTGCTGTTGTGAGAGTGCTGTTGTGTGAGATTGCTGCTGTGAGAGTGTTGGTGCAAGAGTGCTGTTGTGCGAGAGTGCTGGTGCGAGAGTGCTGGTGTGAGAGTGCTGGTGCGAGAGTGCTAGCACGTGAGTGCAAGGGCAAACGT